>OX424574.1:29505614-29869341 GCA_949152435.1 Gastracanthus pulcherrimus | reverse complement strand
GCTATTATATGGATATTTAGAAGAATATTGGGTGGATAAGAAATAATGCTCTAAAAATATTAAGAAAATGGATTACTTATAGTTAAGGATTCGTATATTGATATTTATTTATACTCGTGATATATTTAGTTTACAAGAACATTTAACTATGAAACACAAATTCTTAACTATTATACGCCACCAGATTGTGAAAAATGAACGAACGCTTAAGCATTAATAACTATGTTTGTTTAAAGTGGCATTTCGTATTAACTAAGAATTCGTCTTTATTGTTAAGAATCCTTTCTATCAGGATTTATCAATAAGGATGAGTATATAAAATTTATTTTGTGATCGGTATTTGTATAGGCACACAAAGTGAAAGAGAAAGTGTCTGTGACTAAAAAAGTATCTAAGAATTTCTAGTGTGAAATCGGTCCAATTAAATTTTTCACGTATGTAATAGTTACTAAAAATTTTATGTGTCACGTGTAATAAATAAATAAGTATTTACTATTGACTTAACTGATAAACATAAAAAGTTAAGAATTATAAGGTGAAGATTGAAGAACAATTTAATTTACTTGAAAACATTACAGTTTTACCAATATTAATAGGTTACTATACTAAATTGTTTGTTGTTTCTACTAAAACATATAGTTTAACACTTATTTCCAATCAGTTTCTGTTACGTGTCAAACAGACTCAGTCAATTTGCGTTTCTTTTTGTATTTAAAAGAAAAATTAAAATTGAATATATTATCGTAAGAATTTCAAAGTTTACAAAGAAATTATACCTCAATCTGAAGTGTTTATAAGAATATATTGTAAGAAAATAAGAAACGAAGTATTTTGTCCTTATATTACTACGAACATTTTTTAAATATCTCATGATTCGTCAAAAGTTAATAGTAAATAAGAATATTACATTAATCAATTTACTTTTTAATGTTAATAATAAAATCGTGCAAAATTCAAGTAGATTTTTTAATAATCTTAAACATTTTAATTAAAAATTGTCATTACCTGTGAGAAGTACCATAAGAATCCTCATGACAGTTTCTCCCAAAACTTCCCATCGATGACTGAACTTATGCTTGATAGAGTTCCATATAATCTCCAAGGGCACGAAATACTGCAGTCCATATGTAAGTATAATAGCTAATGCGATCAGGATCTTTACGATCTGTCCAAGGCTGAAAATTACAAAAGCGTAACGATTATTATTGGTGATTTGCGTGGAATGCGACCATTTATTATATGTTAATTAGAATTGGCATCAGTAACTAATGGGTTTTTTATTCATATATGGATGCTTACATTTCATCGGTTGGAAGATTAAACGAAATGCTGCCCTTGGACTCATCACCGAAGCTCAAGTACCCGAACACTCCCATCATCGTGTAAAGTGAAATGACAACCGTCATTGAGATGTTAAGAACACCAGGACAACCGATGAAGTGGTTTGGATTGGCCATACTATTTTCAATTGGCATCACCTGTAAATGAAGACAAATAATATTATTAGTTTTGATTAATTAAAATTTTATATTTTATAATAAATTTTGGTTTTAGATGTTTGAAATTGTCATTAAGTTAAATAAAATAATGTTAAAAAGTTAAAAATAGTTTAAATTAAAAATAGAATGTCAGCAAACAAAAATCTTTTAATCGGGAATATATTAGCAATACCAAACGTACTTCCGTTGAAATTTAATGAACGTCAACAAGGAAATGAATGTAAAATACTTACAGTGCCGATTCCTTCTATTGCGAATATGACGGTCGCGAAGAACTTGGGCATCTGAGTCCAAGTGGAAACGTAGTGAATCTTTTCCAGCGGCTGAATGTCACTGAATATGTAGTAAAGAGTGATGGCGAAACCGACCGTCAAGCTCATGTTGGCGATGACCGAGAATGGAACAAGGATCTTCAAATGCCGAATTTGTCCGAGAAGGACTACAGCCGGGATGAGACAGAGCATGTACGTTCGCACTGGAATTTCCATACCGCTGTAGTAGTCACCCAACTGTAAACAAACAAAAAAATGTGTGTTAAATTTTGTGTTTTTCTATTCATTAAATCATTCTCACGTTATTATTGGTTAAACTGCAAAATTTAAATACATTTATTTAAATCCACAAATTTTATAGGAAGAATGTGACAAAAGATTTGATTAACTGAGATCATACTTCACGATTATTTCAAATCGCGAAGAAGTTGATAAGTACTAAATGATATCTTTCGTTTGTCAGATTTATAAGAGGTAATTTCTTATGTAACAAAAGCTTTGTATTGCATAAAGTACTTGAATATCATAAAGTGTCATTTATATAATGTAGGACATTAAACATTATCTAAACTGTTGATAGAGTCACATAAAACAAGTGTATTATCACGTTAACCTCATTTACATTTATTCTCTTTTTCTAAGCAACTAAGAGAAGACAAAGATAAACAAAAACTGTAAATCTTTTTAATGAAATCTTTTTAAAGTGTTTTGATACTTGTAAGATTATGCAAATGGAATTTCTCACCTCGTCGATACTATTTATAAAAGATGAATATCTTTCCAAACTTTCCTATTAGCGAATTGTCTTTTGACTTTCAAACAAATGTCAGAACAATGCTTTTGTTATCATACCTTGTTACTGCGTAAGTATTACAAATTGTTTATTCAGATGTAACGATTGAATAAATGCAAAAAATTCAAGGAGACTTGTGTTTTAATGAGCACATACAAATAAAAAATAAAGTTACTGTTTATTTGAAAAAAAACTGTTTTTCTTCAAAAAACTTTTTGGGATACTTTTATAATTGAATAATACGAATTCACTGATATTTGGACGGAATTTCAAGGTTAATGATTATATCGGATTTAATACTATTAAACAAAAAATTGTTGAAAATCATATAGCTATTCTAAACACGTATAACACATAACTCATTTACCAAATTCAATAAAATAGTCAAAACAAATTAGTTAAACAAATGTATGCCGGTGAATCTCTCACGCCTTCGATTACAAACAACACGAATTTCGAAATTTCAAAATCAGATGAGCCTTGTACCTTTTTCAATCCGAAATAACAAACACCCGAAGCTCTCAAGCTCTCAAGCATCTCAAGCACCCCTAAACCCTACAAATATAAAAAGCACACGCAGCGCATCAACTCCTCACCTGCTTAATACTGTTAGCTATGAAGACGATGTAGACGCAGGAGCCGCCCACGTAGGTCGCGCACAGGGCCCAATTGACCATGCTCTTGGCGAAGTTGGAGTACTTCCTGAGCGGCAGGGGGCCGCACTCGAAGGCCGCTCCCGCGGTCTCGGCGTACGTCATCTGGGGCGTCTTCGTCCTGCGACAGAGCACGTGGGACGACCTCACGAGGATGTGCACGCAGTGCGAGCAGAGGATGCCGATGAGGACGGTGCCGACGCCCCCGACGATCAGGCCGCCGTTCTTGATGGCGCTGGGCATCGCCAGGATGCCCGTGCCCAGGGACGACTTGATCAGGTGAGTCGCCGAGCCGGCGTCTCTGTGGGGAGAGAGAAAAACGAGGAATGGTGGTTAGTGAGTGAGTTGTGAGGAGAGTAGCGGTTGTTGTTCGATCAGCCTGTGCGAACTGACTTTGTTTTGTTAGACATTGGAGAGGAGTGAATTCAAATCAGGTAATATCAATATTATTTAGAAAGGCATTTATTTCAAACGAATGATATTTTTCTTGTTTTAGTAAACATTCTACTTGAATACTAAGATCGTTCATCGAATAACTAATAAATGTTTATCGATTTTAAGTAGATAATTTTATAAGCAACAAGGTATAAGTATTAAAAATATATGTATTTACTATAATTGTTTAATATTTACAACTTATTATATGATAAGTAAGTTCACACTTGTTTGGAAAAAAAATAATTTTACTATCTACATTTTATAAAGACTATACATAAACTACTAGTACTATTTTATGATTTTACACGACTGAACATATCTTTTAATAAGTCTGACTTAACCGCATGTTACTACTTTACATTATAAACATACAACACCGGTAGTATTGCGTCGTTAAAAGATAACGTTTACTAATCGCAAATAATTGTTTATTGAATAATAGGTATGTTCAATTGCGAATAATCAGTTAGTCAGATCATAGGAATTAGATGTTATGCACATTATGCAAAATTGTAACGGAAAAAGATAACGGAAAAAACGTATGATGAGTCAATATACCGGTTAAAATTTTCATGAATTGTTTGCTCCTATTGAAATTTAATCTATTCTCTGATATTGGTTTTAAAATGAAATGGAGGATCCGATAGATTTTGCAGGTGTTTCTACATTCTATTCTTATTCCTAATGGAAATTACTTATATGATAACAAATGGCAATTATATCGATAATATGTTTTCCGCACGTTTCCTTAATATTGATATATCCGTGAGATAACGATTAAATATCATCTGGAATTCATGAAAAATGTACATGTTTTTGAAAACCATGTCAATTGACATTACTCACGTTCATAAATATTTGTTCATACAAGTTATTTGAAGTTTTGATTATGTAGTCCAATCGATTTGCTTAATTCAGCGATGAAAATTTCTGGTGCGTGTAAATTCCGATCGACGATTTGAATATAATCGTATTCAAAAGAAAACATCATCATCAGTTATAATAGCATACCTTTCTCAATAACATCTACAAAAATTTCATTCTAAATTCAAACTGCTCTTTAGACACTATCTATTTAAAATTAAGTAGTTACAAATATTGTTTAAATTTATTCAGAGATCAAAATTTAGTCATCTCATTTATGCCTATACAAAAACATATCTGATTCATATCATTTTGATAGCATTTTCCAGTTATCAACCATAATTACTGCCAATAACTGCCAGCAATTAAAAAAGCCAAAAAGTACCACACGCAAAATGTATATCATCCGTCCGCCTAAGAAATTCGCGTGACTTTCCGCGATTCTCCAGCCAGCCAAGCAACCCACTTAACTCCACGTAACGAGCATCAAACTGCGCACACCCATCCCACAAAGCATACAATCACCGCGCTCGCACTTACTTTACATCCACGCGCGCGGCGTCGCGTCTCACGCGACCTTGATCCCGATCACGCTGCAGGACGCAGGTGAAAGGTCTCTCTTAACGCTCATTCGTTTGTTCGAGCGTGCGCGCATACACACATACACATACACGCATGTAGGTACATACACGCTAGGTCTTCCTTTATTTTTCATAAAGCCTGGCGTGCGCGCGGCAGCTGCAGCTATACGGACGATAGAGAAAGAAGAAGAAAGGGAGAAAAAAAATCCGAAATTAATCGACGAAGACGACGACGGCGACGCTTCACCTGGCGCTTTGTGTTTGAAGGCCTTTGCCACTCTTTTTATTATATACGTGACGGAATTCCATGCCACTCGCGCTTCGTTGTTACCTCTCTGCGGTCACGTGCTTCTTCGCGTGTGTGCACGTGTGTGTGTGTGTGTGCATAATACACGCCGCCGGCGTACACGCGGGTTGTAATAGCCGCGAATGCGCGATTTCTGAGTGTTTTTGTATATAGGCGTGCAACGAGGGTGCGCGATGAGGATTAGGTGAAGAGTGTTTTTTTTTTTCACGTCAGGCTTGTAATACGATGATTCAGTTTGTGGATATGTAATATGCGTTTGCGATTTTATGGGTGGACTTTTATGGCTTACTGGAGCTTGGAGTGCTGGGTGATTGTGTGGTTATTATACTAGGTCGTAATGAACAATGAAGTATTATTTATCGATGCGAGTCGCGGGCATAAAACATGTACTCGTGACAGAAACAAATTTTAATAATAACATAATTAAATGTTAAATGTATATTCAAAAAAATATGTTTTGTAACACAAATATAACAAAAAAAATCGTTTGTTTATAATGCAATAGTTTCAAAGGGAAATGTACTTGTAATGCAAACAAATTTTAATAATAACGTCATTAAAAATTAATTGTGCATGTTAAAAAATCTCGTTTCGTAAGACGACAACAACAACAAAAAATCTTTTCGTTATAATATGATAAATTATGTAACACATCATTATTATTTATTTTTATCTGTATCATTTATCATTGCACTCTGCTATTATAAACGAAACTCTCGTTGCGCAACATTAATGACTCGCAAGAGAAAGTATTTCAATTATTTTAATTAAAAAAGAAGTCGCTCTTTCATTACCATCGAACTCATTTCAAATGCATCCGCGCGCGCTCTTTCCGGACGACAAAGAGAGTTGCCAAAAAAATTCACTCTCTATAAGCAAAACAAATACAAAAGAATATCCAAAGTCCGCGACGAATTGTCATTTACCTCGCGGTGCGCGCGTAGCTATACACAATAATTCACGCTTTCAAGCGTTTCTCTTTGTTATTATTCCCGTCCATTGTACCACTTTATACTTATATACCCGGATACCCAAAAAAAAAGCTTGTCTTATTTCCGTATTACACCAGCGAGCCGCGCTCAGCAAAAACCGCGTAACAGCTCGCGACTTTACGGACATCGACGCTTATAAGTTAATCTATCCATCGAACCGACCGCTCCTTTTTATTCGATCGCGCGCTCGCGTGAGATTTTTATACGGTTTTCCTTTTCTTAACGATGACTGGTGCAGCAACAGAACGGAAATCTATACGTATAACAGCGCGGCGCAGGTTTATATTGAGGTCGCGGACGACGGCGCATTGTGCAGTTTACTTATATCCGATTATCTATTATCCCCGGAGTGAGTGAGAGAGAGAGAGAGACGTGCGATGTAACCTTCGCTAATCGTCGATGTAATTCTTTCTTTGCCTGTATTGAATGACGACCGCGAAGCGTGCGATGAGCTTTCAGCGATGAATATTCAGCGATTTTCCGAAAAACGGATAGCATGGCCTTCGCACGCGTCGTTCGCGAGTCGTTGTATGTGTACGCAAGGTTTTGGAGGACTTCTGACTTTCTAATTTGAAATTTATTGGTTTATGGCGCTGGATGTGGGTACACAATAAATGCGAGATTGGAAAACAAAACCCGGAGATAGAATTCTTTCTTGAACTTGTTATTCTAATTTTTCCATGAAATGCCTTTTCAGCGGTTATATATTAAATGTTGGACTGTAGTAAATTATTGCTATCTGGTTATATTTGTAAGATAGATTGAGGAATAAAATACTTATGCTAAGATAATGTTATAATGACTATTGGTTGAAATATAAATAAAATGAATTCATTCTAATTCAATATAATGATATAAATTACGTATAGTTTAAAATATAAGTGTTAATTTATTGGTGTTCAGTTGAAATCACTGTTAGGACATAAATAGTTTAATTAAAGCTGTAATTTGAAGCTATCTAGGTAATAACTATAAAAATCAAAGAAGTCTCATGTTAAACGTATTCAAGGTCTTTTGTTATAGCTATTTTGAACTACATGTAAGGAATTTCTTAGAATTTATAAGACAAGCCTTACGAAACTTTGTTTTTATTATATTGCGTTTAAAGTTACGCTAGAAAAATGGAAAGAGTAATTTATTTGATGGTTTAAATTTTGAGAATGAATAATTTTAAGTGCATTAACTTTCAATTATATTAATAGTTAAAGTCAGGTCGCAAGGCTGAGGAATTTGATATAAGTCTAAAATAAAAATCAAATCACTTACGATGTCGCATGCCTCTTATCTCTGTGATCGAATGGGTCGTACAGTTCATCCTTCTCGTGGTACTGGCCAATCACCGGCGCTATCTTCGTTCTGTGAAAAGAAAATGGTTGCATTTACAATCTCTCGATATCCCCAACAGATTTATGTGATTAAGAATCCCCGTTAAAGTCATGAATTTCTAATTTCTTTGACTCTCATTGAAACACCGGTACGAGGCGATAAAGATAACGAAAAAATCAGTGTAAAAAAGTTTCGTAAGAAAGACTGTTATATAGTCTCCTAGATAACGAAAAAAAGAGGTTTCCTTGTACAGCAGACACGTGTCAACTAGAAGATGTTAACTTTGTATTCCAACGCGAGCTCGCGCGCACCGTCTCGGGTAATCCAACTAATCGGCAGATAAGGGAGAGTGGGTGACGCTGTCGGGACTGCAATTGATAAGTCGAAAAATTCATTCTGCGCCGCGGAGCTTTCAATGTCTCCGAGGCGTGCATTCCGTCGATTCACTTTTATCTGATGAAGATTGATTTTTTTATCGCCGCGCAGCCGAAGCATATAAATGCGTACACAATGGTAGTTGTGTAAAAAGACGAGGTCTTTGCTCTCGCACACAACTTAATGCGCGTTATCAGCACCTTTTTACATTGTATACGCTTTGTTATTTGCTCAAGATTCATTATTTACCTGATGACAGGTATTAATTCGGATGTAAATATTATATATTTAATGTAAAAATATTTAGTTTCGTTGCACATTGCTTTCTTATCTTTGGTACGGATATTGGAAAGTTTTACATAACTACAAATTCGTTGATGTTCAAACGTAAACAGTTATTCATTGTTTGAAGGGTAAATTTTTTTGTAACACTATGAACGCGCGTGTACCTGTTTACAAACATCATTTACAATACAGTGCAACTCTTTTTGTGTTTTACAATTAATATATGCAAGGATACTTACGTGCTACTGAAGTCCCTCATTTGCTCTCCCGGCGCCTCGTTGGCTTCCTCCTTTTTACCCATTATGACAATCTGAAAAACAAACACATTTTCCTGAATTAGTATAAAAAAATATTTTTATTTAAAATAAACCAACTTGATTTATTACTCGGTGTATGCTAATAAACAAATCTATTATTATAGGTGTCGAAGTGAGCAAAATAATATGGAAACGCATTCAAAGTGTGCCTGCATAATGAGAATTCTAATTGTCACCGTTAGCTGCATATCGAGAAGGCCGCGCGCATTAAAATTTGTATATCTACATCGTTTGCAATGTATAACTGCACCGCTAAATACGAAACAATGAATGCAACTGACACGATTTAACCGGTAGATTCTTTTTTTTTTGTGTCAAGACTGAAAAATACCTCGATAGGAAAAAAACTCAGTCGCGTCCCACTTTGGAAGAAGATCTATCAGCTACCGTAGAAGGATAATGCAAAATATATCTACATACGGATAATGTTTGAACCGCTTTGATGTCGCGATAAAAGCGCACAAAGAATTTTCTCAGAATACCGACGGAGGATATCTATATTTCGCACGACGCCTGACGACAAGTCGCGTCATACGTCCCCGATTTGAATCTAATGGAATTTATTAGACTCGAGTGCCTTTATATTCTTCGCAGATAAGCGCGGACCGAAGACTGTTATCTATCGGATCGCGCATTGTACGCGCGAATACGGCAGGACAAAAAAAAAGGGACATGTGCTTCGTTGCGCACGGAACGCGGTGAGACGTGAGTCTTATCGCGTCCACTTATAATCGATCGCAAGGGTTGATAAGCTGGAGAAGAGCGATCTCCGTTTCCTTCCTTCTATTCTAATCGCTCTTGGCGTATCGCACCACGTGCGTATGATATTCATCACCGAAAGAGTCGATGGCTTATTGGTTTAGAAGATTATATAAAGCTGGGTAATATTATTATACGTAGAGAAACGTTTTGGTTTCGGTATTTTTGGACGAATCGTGTGAAATGAAATTTGGAAAAATATTCCATCAGATTTTTATTTTTTTAAAGCAAATTCGGATGTATCCGTGGTTAAAACGAATTCTTTATATGCTGCTATTTTTTGTTTGTTAAGTTGAATTTATAATATTGTTTATAGAGGTAATATAAACTAATAAACTTAAAATATTACCAATCAGATTTGTTTGTTAGTTTTTACTTTAACATTTGACTTTACTTTTACTTTACTTTAACTTCTTTTTTTACATGCAAAAGAAACAACAAGCATTAGTTTAAAGAGAATTTAAACATATTTTTGTTAATAAAAGTAACATACAATTATTTGTTATTCGATTTTAACAAGCGACGTATATAAGTTCATTTTTTTAACCCTGGATATGTGTATTTTGATTTATCGGATCGCACTCGTTGTACTACAAAGTAATAAAATGTTTATCTTAAATTTTTTACTGCGCAGTAAAATTAAATATAATATCAATAATCACACAAATATCTTGCATTCTAAAAATACAAATAATTGAGTGTGAATTTGATCATCCTTCGCGTTAACAGTGTTTGTGGCGATAAGCGTTAATTGCATTTTCTTTACATTCGTTGTGATTGATTATCGAAGTAAATTAAATAGCGAGTGACGACAGGTTGCACAATGCTAATTATAAGCATTGGCACCTGACATTTTTCTACATACAATTTCACTACAGCTAATCTTGTACTTTCTATCTTGGAAAAAAGCGAAAGGTATATATAAGTATATAAGTACGCAGTATACTTTTTCACATCGAATCAAATCTCTAATTAAAATCGAAGCGTTGCGTTGCTGTGACTGATTGATTTACAACACGTTGCATGACGCGAAAGAATAATTTTAAAATATGTGTAAATACTAGCTTAACAATAAGCTGATTACTGATTGATCAATGTATGATTTTCGAGTGAATAACGATAAATTCAGAAAGAAACTGTCAAAACGTTTGATATAGTTAATACACTTTGTTATAGATCAAGTTAAGTACTTTATTCATTTCAATTTCGATGAAATTTTTGTACTATTGCAATTCAACGTAACCAATCTTTTATCTTTGTGATACAGCCATATCTCTATTAATCAAAAAGAATTTTAAGCCGCGTTATCATCTTGTATGTATGCTACAATCAATCATGTATAAAAATATTTAATTTTTATATTTACAAATAAATTAAATTTTTATCGTTCCAAGTACGCGGTTAGCCTCTTTGAGGAAAATATCTATTCCACGTCAACCTCGCTCTAATCTTCAAAAAATCCGTCTTACCGCATTCTCTGGAACAAGCGCACTATAATCCAAATCCTAACAATCTATATGCAAGCAAAAATAAGAAACCTCAAGATAACACACCGTCGCACTTTTTCTCAGTCGCCAACTCGCGTGCTTACAGTCCAACGAAATCTTGAGCAATTTATTTGCGACACATCGCGCATCGTACATCGTACATAGACTAAGTGAAATCTCTAATTTATGTGTACGGTTACAAGCACGTGCCAGTCTATCCTCTATACTATAGTAACTAAGCATCGTCGATCAGTTCGGCAAAAGTCGTACCGTTATATACCTTCGCTTATATAGCGTTGCATAAGCACCTTAAACACCGGTTAAATACCGCCATTGTGTATTATACGTGCCGGGACCCGATGAATGGTCGAGCGTTGAAGAAAAGGACGACGTATAGTTGTTATTTTTTCTCTCTCTCTCTCTGCTTTGCCCTAGTCTGTAAAGTATATAACAGGCTGCGAGCGGAACAAAGGTTTTGCGGAATGCGCCGAAAAAGCGTCGAAACCCAGAGGCGGATGCTCTTCGCCTATTTTTGCATCACAAAACAGACCGGCGCGCGTGGAAAGATTTGGCGCAGATGTTTTGCGCGACAGGAATGTTTCCTTTTTTCACGGAATACATAAGAGTGATGTGGCGAATTCCAAAGTTTGTGAATGAATGCCAGAAGCGTTGTTATACAATGAGCTGATAATTTGTTATACTATATGCGCTTAGGTAATGCTTGTTTTTGGTCTGTTTGCAACAAAGTACCTAGACGAAGTTTTTTTACGACATGACAAATACGGAAATAAAGCTGCATCGGTAGTTTGTATGACAAATATACAACATTGATAATAAGAATACGTCTACGTAAACAAGCATCAAGCTTACAAAAAATTAATTTGTATATTCAATTGATAAATGAAGCGTGTAATTTTCATTTGCATATGCTCTACTACTTTCATGTACACCGCGAATAAAATCTCAATATATAATGAGTATCCTGCATGTATTCCTGTTTAATCATGTCAATTAGATAATAAATATATATTTTTGAAAATGTAATATTTATAATTGAGTTTAATTTTATTCGGAAATATATATGTACAAAAAAAAGAGTCAAAAGCTATATTAATAAAAAAGAATTTCAAACTATGTGTCTCGTAACTGAAGTCCCAACATCCTTTTTAGCTAACTTAAATGATGTTACAGGATAGATAGTACAGTAAAAGTCTGGGCACTATGAAAACGGGCACTGTGAAAAAATGGAATAGGTGGAGTGAAAAATCAGAAACGGGCACTGTTAAAAATGGTTCTGTAATTGGTAGGAGATGTCACGTTAGGGCAGCCGCTTTCATCCGATTGGTGGATCAGTTGAGTTAATTCGTTCCCAGTGCCCATTCCGCCCGGTTCCGTCATTTTACAGTGCCCAGAATCTGACTGTAATGTCTAAAAGAATACTGTGACGTTAAACTCTTAATAAATCGTAACTTCAAAAATATGGAAAATGACTGTTAAATAAATATTGCTTTTAATTGACCGGGTATCGATTAAAATAGAATACAAAAAATGTAAGCTCCGTATTAAATTTCTATATTTAACCAGAATACCAAGCGACATCTCATTAGTGACACCTAACATCAATTATCCTACACGAATGCAAATAAATTGCACACACTGCGACGATTAGCATGATATTAACATTTTAATGAAAGTATAACGCATACAATCGACGATTCCGCCTCCTGCTGCTGCGAGAACAAGAGAGAGATAGATAGACACAGAAAGAGAGACACTATATATTATAATTGAGCAGAGCTCGAGTATACGCGCAACCACGTGCCTCCGCGTTTGATTGTTTTAACAAGTAGCACGCGGCTTTCTCCGGTACGAGCCAGCGAGTCAGCCTGCGGGACGCGAGGCGCACCGTGAGAGAAAAAAAAAGCGAGACACGAGGAGACTGCGATGCGGGATTATGCGCAGTGGAAAAGGGGTGGTCGCGCGATTAGCGCGACGCGGAAATGATATGCCTGCGTGCGGATTGGAGTTCATTAGAATGGAGGATGTAGATTTTGTATTCACGGTGCTCGGGAGAGGGTATTATGGCAGAAGGTTGAATTTGAAAGATGGACAATTTTACGAAAAATCAAAGGTTTAAATCGAAAAGTGTAATATACACGAGATGATTATACTGCTGAATGATTAATAGTGATGAGGGTTGAAAATGCTGGAAGAGACGTGCATCATTGTATAGATGCATCTTATCAAAAACTAATCTGATAACAGAGGTTTCGTTAAATATGGAAATAATCGTTTAAGAAATGAATATAATTTGTTTTAAATTATTGAATCGAAATCTATAAAATATATTTATTGATTGAATAAAAGTTCAGAGAGATGTTCTCTATACAAATCAAAAGATGTGCTCTTGTCGAGCTCGCATACAGAACTGAACTGGTTCTCTTCATTAAGGGTGCCTTATATTTTATTCGTATATCAGTAATGAGTAATAGGTATGTGTTACAAACAGTCGGTTATGCTTCGGCTAGACCTACGCTTTAACAGAGTCTCTATTTAACTTTGAAAGTGCAATAAAACTAATACAAGCACAGCTAAATAAATTTGGAAATTTACATACTGCACAATATTTATTTACAGAAATAGGCTCGATGTTATTCAATGTTTAAAATTAAATACAGACTCTGTTAAAGCGCAGGTTTAGCCAAGGCAATAAGGAAGGGGCAAATCCAAGTGCGGACTACCGACAAAATATAAAGATGCCGCAGCAGATCACTCTTACATGTATCGCCGAAATCAAATAGAAAACCATCATATGTCAATAATTCGAAGAATTAAACATATCATACAAGTTCCTAAAACTTACGTTTTATCGACCGCATTATGAATAATAAGTCGGTGAACTTCTTAAGCTAAATTATAAATAAGATTTGATACTTTTACAGATCGAAATATCCAATGCTTCAAGAAATAAAAGACAGTATAAGCTTATGTGATTAGAATATATGCGCGTGCACAAAAGACTTAACAAAACTGTAATTCAAGGAATAGATGACTTTATATCATTGAAACTATAAAGAAGTAAGTGCAGAGAGTCAAAATTTAGAATTAAAAATATTAAAATGCCAATATAAAAAAGTCAATCCACTTTGTAGACGACAAGAAATGGTCTTCTTTATCACTTTTTATAGAAAATACGGTGAACAAAAAGGGACGAATGGGCTTTTTCATACTCAGATGATGATCATTTTCACCTGGAAAATCTCATTTTCGCCCCTAGTTGTACGATGTACTATTCTAACATTTTAATTTCCATTGTATAATGTATAATATAATAATTCTTGCTTGACATTTTAATTTTTACATTTCCTTCATATCCAGTATAACTATTCAAATAAAAAATAAATCTTCATTTTTTATGCAATTCAATTATTATTTAGGATTTTATAATATCGAATTATAAAAAATATACTTTGTATTATTTTTTAAATAATGTCCATCTAAAAGCTTAGCTTTTTCACCTAATAACCACCATTAATGTTTAAAAAATGAAATCTTCCTTATCATTTTAAAATATTTGAATGCAAAGGCCGATTTATGTTTTTATTTATTTATTTATTTATTTTCGTTTTTTTAGTATTTTATTTGAAAAATGTTGTTGATTATAATATTAATCTTATACTATTAACAGAGTAATTTTATTATAACTGTGTAGATTTTATAATTTAATAACAAAATGAAACTATATATAGAAGGATGAGACATCTAATAGGTTTGTATTTGTATTCAATCCGTTTGTATTCCAAAAAAGATTTTTCTAATTTGTATTCGCCCACGTCTAAAGCGGATCGTCATCTCTACACCTACATCATAATTTAACCTTACACAGGCTTATGCACGTAAAAGTCGTGTTCTTCATTAATATAAATGGACCATACCATCGTCTAGTCATATAATCATTTAAACGTTACATGCTGTCCAAAAGTTTAAGCGAAAGTCCGTCCAAACCATGTGGACTTAGAAACGACAGCTGGAAAAAAAGAGGCGAACGGCACGCACCGAGGAATTTAAGGCCGATCATCACGTGGAAATTCCGTGTCGCGTGAGGTGAATAGTCGATGCTGTATACATACTTTTTTGTGCGTACAGCTGCTGCTGCGTCCGTGTGTACGTAAGATCGGATTATCCGGTGTTTTTGATAATGTAGCGCGCTTTTGTCTGTTTATTTTGTTGCTTCTTCGGTTACTTTTAATCCGAAATTCGTTCCATAATGCAAATTTAACCTGTTCGCGCATACATTTCGAGCGCATTATGTATGGTAATGTTTATCGTCCCGATAATGTGCGGAAAAGATACAAATATTCGGGTTATTTATTGAACTTTGGGGTTTGAGTCCTATAAACTTAACTTAACTCTTAAGTTTTGTTCATTAAAATGTTACGTGTTTTAATTTTAATTTTTATTTAAATTATTTACAATGTTTTAAGTCTCGTAGAAAATAATTATAAGATTCGACAAGTATTTACTCTTTTCATGTCATAAAAATGCTTAAAAATTAGGAAATGACTGAAAAATTTGAAAGTTGTCGATTTAATTATTTCATTCATGTCCAATAAATTAATAGTTACATTTTAGTAGAATATTCCATAAGTGACGTATTTTGTAATTTTCAATACAACTTTATGACTCATTCGTTAAACGGAGTGCGACCTTAAACGATCGTAACCCGCTATCTAATTACTTTTCCATGCAACGTTCTTTCCATCGGCATTTTCCAAGTTCAACGCGCATTTCGTTCAAAAAATCATCCACACCATCTGTCCAACCGAAGCTCGAGTCCCCCCCCACTCCCCCTTGGCAAAGACTCTCTTGCAATTAAGAACGGAGATGAAAACAAGGAGAGCCGAGCAACACAAAAAGCGACGGAAAGAGAAGACGGAATCGGGCGCGAGGATTCCTAGACCAAGACTAGAGCAACCCAGATATCCCGCGGCGTGTTTCACCGCCTTATACATATTCCCGCCGATCCCGACGATCGGTGCAACCGGTCCCCGCGGCCCGAACATGGCGCGCTATCGCGCCCGCACTTGGAGGTGAAAATTTCCGCGCGCGCACTCACGGTGGAATTCGTTTACTCCGATTTTTCCCCGCGCGCGCGAGCGTGCATATATAGACACTCGTCGCAAGCGCTAGACTACGAGGCGCGCAGAAGAGGATACACACGTTTAACCCTTTCAATCGCGATTTTCTTTTATAGAAAATCAGTTTGCTTTGTGAATTGCTGGTTATTGTTTATTGTTGATCCTCATTTTATTAATAATTTATAAATATATTAGTTTTTATGTTTACGAATGTCATAATGCGGTAGAAGCAATATAGGAACATGAAAATTCTTAAAAATATAGGACTCTGATTAAGGAAAATGATGGGTTACGGGTGACTGTCCGTGATTAAAAGGGTTAATTATCGGGTGATTACGAAAATATTTATATCCTTTTTTGGATCGGCTGTGAAACATGTATGGTATCTTGCAACTAATATTAATTGTTTTATGTTGAATGCTAATTTTTATTTTAAAGTTACATTTTGTTGAAAGACAATTTCAAAATGTTAAACGCGAATACTTTTTAAATAGATAAGAAGTTTTTTGTATCGTTAAGCTAAAATTGTCTTTCTAGCAAATTTACGAGCCAGCTACTCAACTTTTAAGCAGCAAAAAATTTTCAAGAAAAATTCAAGGCCTTAACGACTACTTTGATCGATGATTATTACGCCTCTTCATTTTGTTTTAATTTTAAACATTAGCTTTACGCCAACACAAATTTCTTTAACAATAATATTTTGCGTGTAAATATTAAAGTTAAATAAATAAAACGATACGTCCTCTTATCATCGGAGTCTTATAAATACCCACCCACGAATATATCCACAAACTTGTCGAACTTTAACAGAACGCTTCAATCATATTTATTTATACATTTCTGTTATTTAAGGTCGCTCCCAAAGAATCAACATCCTCCGCGTTTACTGCCGCACAACTTGAAAATTCCGTTCTCTCCGCTCCCGTCTACTTTATTGAGCAATTATACCTGCCCGTATACCCCACACCCATACCCTACACATACACACTACAAACATACTCGACAGCCACGCTGAGCGCGCGGAGATGAACGGACGAGCGCGCTTGGGATTTGCATTTTTGTTTTTTAATTTTGAGCGCTCGCTCGCGCTTATGTACACATATACAGCGAGCGAGGATGACGGCGATGCGATAATAGTTCGAAAGTGATTCACACGCGGAGCGCGGCCGCCGACGCGCTCTCGTGCTGCAGCACACTATGTTTGAGAAACAGAGAGACTCGCGAGAGGGAAATATAAAGGTTACGAGTGCGTTACACTTTCCTGCGGCTCTCCTGATAATGTCGTTGACTTGGAGCAATTTATTTCTTTTCCTTGCGTTCTTTTCCTTTTTTCTGTTTTTTTAATTGGTCAAGCGACTTACGAAACGCTTGCCCGATGTTCGCATTGTGTGTGCAATGTATTTATTTATTGTACCGCGATTGTGTACGCGTGTGTGTAGGGAAAACCTATGCTATTAAAGTAATTGCCACCGCGTGTGTGCACACAATGCAGCGTGTTAGCTGTTAAACAAATACCGAGGGCCGTGTAGTGGTATAACGTAAACGCTGCGAGCGCGTAAATTGTATTCTGATAGTAAGCTTTATCGCTACGATAATTACTATTATCATGACTGTTATGAATTACATACAATTTTTCATGTTTTATCACGCCGGTCCTTTACGTAACGCTTGTGCCCCCTGAATGAATGCGTTATTACACTTTCGAATTCAAGAAAGGATTAAATTGAAAAGAATGAGCCGGAACTTTACAATGGAACTGCGATGTGTACGAAAGAATCGTCCAAGGCCTCGCGATGGTGAAATTGGTCGCGTCGGATTTTGTGGTCCTCGAAAAAAAAAAGGCTCTGTGGTCGGGGACTTAAAACTCTGTGGTTTAGAGGCTCAATTTTTCTTCGAACGGCCACCTTTATCGGTCAATTTTTTCTGTTCTGTTAATTAGGATACGAGCCATTATAATTCCGCGTTCACTTCCTCTAAAAATCACGACGAACTTGACACAGTAACGATCGAGCGGAAAATTTACGGGAAAATCCATAACTTCTCGTCGTCAACTATATACACCAGCTCTAACTATGTCAATTTAATAACAATTGAGTTAATTTCGAGTTTTTAACGACGTCGCGCGGAAGACGCGCAGTACCACTCAGCGCGCGGACTCCTGCTGGTATATTACAAATCATTCTTAATTTCGCTTTTATTCTCTTCCACAAACGACAAATTAAAATACAATTTATCGACAAGTATTTAACGTTTCATTACTCACCGGTAAGTCGTACTCCCTCGCAGAAGCTCCAAAAGAATCCAAGCGTACCAGGTAGTCGATTATTCTTCAACTTCAGCGAGAGACTCCTATCTCGTAGCCTCCTTCTTCTCCTTCCAATCTCCGCACTCACTTTTCCCGAAAAGTTTTTCTCCTTTGTCTCTCTCTCTAACACTCGTCGCGCCAATCCATCGATGTGCTCTCCTCTCAAAAAAGACTCGTTTCTCTCCTCTTTCCCGCAAAAACCAAATCCTGAATGAAAAATGTGCCCGATATCCGCCTCTTCTCCCCTTCTTATCGACGCACGTGAACGGCAAAAGTGTAACAATAGGTCGTGCTAGGAGGCAGAGCAGCTGCGCGAGCGCTCGCTGTTGAGACAGTGAAGCTGTTGGGGCAGTCCGCGTAGGACTATATACAGCGAAGATTTGAAGGAGAGTCTCGGGGGGCCCGCGGCTCTGCTCTCGCTCGCTCTCGCTCGCTCGCGCTAAACACACTAGGCAGGGCCCGCTTGGTGGTGGCAGGAATATATACCGCTCTGCAGCCCGCGGGGGCCACCACGTGCAGCCGCGAACCGAGGTGGTGGGGAGCGACCCAGGCGTCTCAACACAGATGCGTATTATACGCGGCCCGTTGTAGACGACAACGATACCGCGGCGCACGTTTGCGTACGTTTGCGCGAGTGTGCGCCGGAGCGGTCGCGGCACCTGTTATCTGCGAGCTCGTTGATTGGCATCGCGGACTTTGCTTTTTTCGTCTTTTTCGGGGGGCGCTGATAGTGCGCAGTCTTGCGCTGCCGGGTGTGGAGCGCGCATTGGGAGAATGTCGCAATGGGTAGGCCGGAGAGGCGGTTTGGTGGGATTGTGGGGATTTCCCAGGAATTGAGGTAACTTTTTTTTGGGTTTGTTGCCCTGGGGTTCTTGGGTTTTATGGGGAGAGACACTGAGAGTTTCGTTGCACGTGGACTTTGTTTGTTTTGGTTGGGAGTATGCGGAAGGGGTATTAGATCTAGAAGGTTCTTTGCATGTATATCAGTCGTACTGAAGAAAATTTGTATGAACAGGCTTGAGGTGAATGACTGGTGAAGTTTCTAAAATCTGTGTTTTAAATTTTAAATAATTGATACACTAGGTATTCGGGATCATTACCTGTATGAAGTTACACATCAATTTTCATATTTTCTTTTTAATCTTTATATTAAAGTTCTCTTAAGAGCCGTCTTCAGATCTGATAGTATCATTGTCAATCTATGCAGAAGAAGCGTACAGAATAGAAAACAAGATCACTTTTAAGAAGATAAATAAAACCGACTTCAAAATAACTTCGAAACTACTTTACACATTCGTAATTTTTTGTGACCTGAGTTGAGCGATGTCAAGTAAACACCGCTAGTTTCATGAAAATCTATCCAATATTTCTTGAGAAAATGACGAACATATATGTGGCATTAAATGATGCATAATATAGGTTCGGCACGTATATGCACGTATACTACATCATATTCATTTACAAAAGGACAAATTTATTGACAGATATACATGAAGGCCATGGTACTGACCGCTTTTGAATGGAACACATTTCAAGTGACGCGACGCATTGAGAGATTAATTGAAATATTTACTAATTCTGGTTTGGTACACAATATTCACATTTACCTTTTTTTTAAAAAGATCAATCTTTAAATTATTTAAATCTTTCATTAAGGTAGCTATATATCAAACTTATTGTAATTTTATAAGAAAATCATGGCTTAACATTTTGGGTACATTTCACCTGCGTATTGTACGAAAGATGCTGATTTTCATACCTAATATTACAGTACACTCCTCGATACACTCTGTAGAAATATCATAATTGTCGTATACAATCGCGAAATTTCAAGTATTTGGCTTCTAGTTCATATTATTATTGTTTTTATTACATTTTTCAAGCTCATTGCTCCAAAACTTCACGTATAACCAACAATATATTAAATTTTACGAGTAACAAAAGTTATTTTATGGGGCTGATCTCTCTTTCGCTAGGTAAGTTTATGTCTCTCTAACAATTTTTGTATCAAGTTTGGTCCTTCATAAGTCCATTGGAACTTCACTGGACTTCTACGTCCGTCTGTACCTAGTACAGTATGACATATGTAAATTGGATGGTAAAATATTACAAAAAATAACTTTTATCTTTTTTCAGAAAAAAAAAAATATCTACTATGTTTTATCATGTGTGCTGAATATAATCTCCAAACATTTGTGAAGTGTTATTTGTTATTTCTCTATATTTATAACTAAAATAATATATTTTAGTACTTATGCATTATTGGAATTTATAAAGCAATTTCTAAATATCTATAAAGTTGTATTTTTAATAAATTACTTATAAAAATGTTGTCAGTTTCCTTATAAATCATTCAGACTTCAAAATTGAATAAAAAAGATAAATTTTACATTTATATTGATAATTAATTTTACAAAATAGAGGACTATTCAAAGAACAAATCTATTTTAGGGATTTTAATTTTCACCGAGTCAATTAAAAGTTATAACCAAAATAGCTATGGGTTGTCATACTGTACGACTCTCCTCTATATAGTCACTGATATTACCGCTACTTATTAAATTTTAATACAAGTTTTTTTGTATTTAGAGGTAATGAACCTATTTAAACAGAACGCCAACGCTATAGAAACAAAAACGATAATAACATACCGTGATATTTTCCGAGTATAAATCAGTATTACAGTACAACAATTATTATACGTAACTGTGTGTATATACGAACACATCTTTTACACAAAGATGTAACTTTTGTAGCAAGTATGAAAAAAAAGAATGTAACACAAGCATAACATAGTTAATTTATTATATAAGACAAAAGAACATCCGATTGAAATTTAAAATGTACGTAGAAATCTATATGTATCGAAGTAGAAAATGAACGGCTCTAGTCAGACATACATCAAAGAGCATACCGCGAGTATTTGCAATGTAAAATCATGAGATTTACTGCATTTCTTAATCATTTTAATTTATGTTTCTTATCGCAAAGTAAGTAACTTCATAAATGTAGAAATAAGCTGTTGCACAAATGAACAATGAGGAAAAACTATAATAAAATAAGTCCATTTTATTAATTTCGCATACTGTCACAAACCGATTAATATTAGTAACATAAAAGTGTAAAATAAAAAATGAATATATTTATAAAAAATTGATATTCATTATATTGTGACGAGTACGCTCTCCGCTACCGAAAAATTCAGTAGACACTTTTTTGCAGTATCCCTTAAGAATTCGGACTCACATGAATGCGAATTCGCGACGCTATACAGCCTTGCCTTGGGAGATTATGAACGCTTCATATAACTATAATACAATAGTTCAGGAATATTTACAACATTCACCCTCGTGTAAAAGTAATCATTTCATACACAAAAGGATTTGTGGTATAATTAATTGCAATCAGCTACGTTATCGGAATCTTGAGTTAAATAAATGAAAATGGAAGCTTTTAAGAAGCTCATTCTAGATTATAATTTATAATTCATTTGGTTGTAAATGCTTTAGATACATTGTGTAGTTTTCTGTTAATTGTGTGAACGTCATAGCCGAGAACATACATTTTTAAGATTTTATGAAAAGTTTTTTTAATCAACCTCTGATAATTACTGAACACATTAAAGTTTTTATATGTATTCATTGCGGAAATATATGTAAGAACTTGTAAGAGTTTATAAGCGGAAATGGTAATTAATTTTAATTTTATGTCATACGCATAAAAACTTTAGTTTATTAAACAATCTTTTACTGTTTCTTAGAAACTTTAAAGCACGCGTTAGTAAGTAGTTTTTTGTAGTAAGATTTAGAAGTAAGATTTTTGTTAAGTTAATTAATTCTAATAGTAAATATTGCCGTAAAAATTGTATGTTTATGTAAAATAATATTGCTAGATAGTGCAATTTTTTCAATTTTCATTAATTCCTTTTATTTGATTGTCTTTTATCTCAGATTTACTGAAATTGCAAACAATGAAACAAACTCAAACGTTTAATTTCCAAGAATTTAATAAAGCAAGTTATAAATATGTATTATAGAAAATGAACTAATAACGAATATACTTAGTGTTTATTCTAATATTTTCCAAAACTTTTCTATTATACAAAATATATTTTATACAGGTGAGAAAGAAATTTAAATACAATGTCTTAAAGATTGCGGTATCCTTGACCAATTATCAGACGATAATAATGTAGTAATTAAATTAAAAACTTTTTTAAATTCATAGAAATAATCTTGTGGGATTAATAAAATATGTTATTATTAACTATCAAAAAAAAGAAGTAAATCACGGATCCTACGAGTACTTAAAATTGCTTATCAGAAACAAATTTATCGCAGTTAAATAACTGTATTATAACTGTAATAGTTAATATACACGGTTTCATAATTTCCCGTGACTTAAATTACACATCAAGACATCAAATTTGAATATATTGATAGTTCAAAAAGAAAGTTAGAAATTGAAGTTGTAATCATCAATAATCAGGTATGCTCAATACTAATGCTCAATTTCATTAAAGATTATAATTTACAGTACCACTTAACAGCTTCACAAACCTGTCGTAAATAGCTACTAGACTAAATAAAATATTAAATTATGATTAATATCTTCTTGTACTTTTTTAACAAATACATACATTTTTAAAACTTGCTATACATCTCGATAATCATTCCGAGAAAGTAGAGAAAGAATCTCATTATAAGCATTAAAAATTCTTCCTGTGAAATGTAGTATATCCTCAGACATCATTGTCATAGATGTTCAATACGCTCTAACAGCTGACGTCACATCCTCTAACTACTTAAGCATCTCAGTGTCGTACCTTTCATTCAAAACTACTGCTCTTTTACTACCAACTCCAAAACTACACCGAGACAGTCTAACTACCTTGCTATATCAATATTAATTATCTCCGCGCTCGCGAAACACACATATTATCCCATGCAACCAGTTTGGCGAACCATACGGACACCGCACTCGCGGCTCTTGACGTCAAGGCGCAGGAAAGAAAGAGAGAGAGAGAAAGAAATATCGACCCATATCGCGTCACGAAATTATTTATGTAACGTCTATACATATTTCGCTGTAGGTAGAAGGCCCCCGCGAAACCGCCACCACCATTTTCTTCGATAATAATACACCATTCGCTCTTGTTTATTTCTCTTTTTATCGTTCTCCCCCTCTCTCTCTCTCTCTCTCTCTCTCTCTTTTTCTCACTATCTCACTCTCTCATTCCTGCTCTCCGGATCGTTTCGAAAAAAGGACTCACGCCATGCTCCCAGATACATTATACACACAGCACGTGCTCATTGCGTCGAACTATTATCCTTCTCTCTGACTATCTGTCTGTCTGTCTTTTATACAACATATATACATATGCAATGTACATGTATTATATATATATATATATAATACAAACGCGACCGCGTGTCTCGCGGGACTCCCTCTCTTCCTTTCACTCTCGGCGAGCATGCAGCGGCAACGGCATGAGCAACAGATCGTATATCTTCGCCTTTCTCTCTCGTTTCGCGAAACCGAGGCTGTGCGCTGCAGCAGCAACAGCCGCCGTTGCCCGGCATTCTTATAAAAGTACTTTATAAACTGCGCCGCGCGCGCGCAGGCCGCCGTGTCGTCGTCGTGTATATAGGTATTCGCGCTGAAGTCGAGGGACCATGCCGCGACGGCGGAACCTACGAGAGCCTCGACGCGAGTGTGGAGTTCCAAGGAACTGGGGGCGATCGGCGCGTGAAAGTCTACTGCGCGCGACGCGGGTGCTTACCTGATGTTGGATTTGGATAGATTTTAAATGGTTAGCGAGATCGTGGAAGGTGTCGGGGGGACTACGATAGCTGAGAGATTTAAATTTGCATTGTTGAATGAATCCTCGATTTCGTGTGACTTGTTACCGTTATAGTATAATTTTTACAGAAAACTGCATATCCTTACTATTACATTAATTCGTCATTATGGTGATTTGTTGTTAAGTTTATAAGATTGTAAATTTTAGTATACTTGCAACTGGTGGATCCGTCTTATCCGTTACGACAAAAAACAAAAAAAGTGAGGCACCTTTGGAAATAATATAGCAGAATATACTGTTAATAATCAAATAGATTTTGACAGAGTGAATTAAAAGAATTGTTTACTTCATTCATTGAAAATCCAAGTGTTTTTATATCGCACCCACGTAATAAGATTATGTCAAGTAAAAATTGTATATAATACCAAGTCAGAAATGTACATTTTTCATGAAATAATTTAGTTTACTTGAATTCTTTTTACTATTTTAATAGTATTATATATTATAGATTCTCAACCTTTCCTTACCAATTTTAGAAGTATATCAACTGCTTCTATTTCGTATGAGTTATTTAGAATGATTGTACCAGTGTATGAACACTCGCCAGTTAATAAATACTTTTTCAATAAAATGTAGAATTAAACATTTTTTTATAATTCTGAAATATAGATTTGATCTTAAAAGCTGTAATGATTTATCTTTTAACAAAGTGAATGAAAATGTCATTCATTGGGCTAAAACATTTGTTTACTTGGACGCTCATCTTAGTGTACACAAATAGTAATGTACAAAAAAATTTGAGTTATTATACCTAGTCTTGTTCTGGTACTGTTATAAAAAGCTATATTTTAAGAACACACTCCATATAAAGATGTGTAACCAATTGGCGGTCAGTCAAGTAAGTGTAAAAAACACGTTTAGGATGAAATTGTACGTTTATAGCATATAATATTGCACACTTGAATTTACAGGATTCAGGCATAGTTCATAGTTTATAGCTATTTTTCTATAGTATTAAAATGTTCGACTCGTCGTCGTTATAATGATTCATTTCCTCTTAAAAAAAATTCTTAGCTTACAAAACCACATAAAATTTGGTTCCAATAAATTGACAAAAAATATGGTAAAAAGTATTAATAATAAATTTAATTTACACATTTAATGCGAGCATCTACTTTTTATCCTACCCAACCATTTACGCGATATTTTGGTATACAGGTAAATTTAATTAATATAATAATGAAATAATATTAAAATAATAATAATATATAATATAATAATTTATTTAATAATATTTAATTTTATTTTAACTTTTTACTGAACTGGGTAGTAGGTATCTGAGATATCAAAAGCTTTAAATTTTATTCTGAACCCTTCGAATTCTGATGCGACCAATGTGAATTGGTACGACTATTATTGTACAGTGATCGTGTTCAACTGCAATATATACAAGATGCATTTATTTTGTAGAAACAAGCTTGCGTGAATTATCCGACGAAAATAAAATGCCGTTTCAAGGACATTTTCTGGTTTTCGTTATCGATACTTGTATCCGTCTGTAAATATTACATACGAGAGTTTAATGCTTGTTTTGCAAATAAGCTGCACTCTCAAAGAATTAATTGTTTTGCTAAAGAACAACCTTAATCTGTCTTCGCACACGAAGATTCTTTGTAAATCTTTTTATAGCTTCTAAACGATCGTCTGAAGATATACCGTTTTTTAATAGAAACATTTATTGTTCACTTTACGTACATCTTATGAATATCGTATGATTTTTATCTCTACTTATCTTTACACCTTTTTATCATAAACTTTAAATATTATTTTTTTTTTATAAGTATGGCTACAAACCATTTTTTTTAATAAATCTACATTCAACTACTTAAATAAACACCGAGTTAGACTAATCAAAGAATCTTTTCATTTTATGATTCATCTCAAATTAATATTACACCATTTCACCTGCATGATAAGTGTGACTTCATTTTATATGTACAATAAAGTCTTAATTTCATGACTAACAAAGCTAAAATTCTGAATGCCTAATCTTGATAAAAGGCTAAAACTTAAAATTGAACTTTTTTTCCCCTTGCTTACGTCAAGTTAATCCGGTTTCGAAAAATCTTGCCCGTCGATAAACTGGTTACGACTAGAACATAATACATTATTATATGTTTTGAGCCTTTTTTTCAAAATCTTATTTCTAAGAAATATCAATGATCCGTTAAAGTTCAAACGGTCATGCAGTTGATCACTGCGTAAAATGTTTCCTCGTTTTCCGTTGTTTTATTTTTCAAGACTTTTGCTGAACCAACTGAAAAAATTGCATGCAGAAAGTTTACAAGAAGATTAGATCCACTGATATTACTTTCAGTAATTAAATATGATAGTTGACGCAATTCTCGGTATAATTTCATTCAAGAACGCTCGTGATGAATTTATCCTTTGCTCTTCGAAGCACTGAAAAATAAATTATCTATTCAAGAATCTAGTGAACTCGAACAATAGAAAGATCTGATTATATATTTCTTCAACTATCAGATGATAACTATTCTCATCTATGACTATTTTTAAATGAGCAGTCTGTATTTCCTTATTCACATACTTATTTAAATTGATATGCATTATAATTAAATATTTTATTGATGTAATTTAAAATACATGTAACCATCTATTTAATTTGTCTATTTCTTAAGCAGAATTATTATTGTATATACAATTAACAAAAATTGTATTATGTCTAAAGAAAGGATAACAAAAAGCGATTATGATAATATTCATTTTTATAGCTTGTATTCTCCTGATAACATTCCTCAAGATTTATTCTAGAAAAATTTACTTTAATCTAAAAAATTCTGTGGAATTTCTTATTAAAACAGATTACTAAGTATAAATAGTTACATTTGACGTATTTTATTTATCAGTCCCGTAAAATCAATAGTAATTTAACAAATATGGTACAAACAAACAATGAGTACGTACTTGAAAGTGATCAATGCTGACCGTAACTTCTTCATTAAGAAGAAAATAAATTTTAATCTAGTAGGTAAGTAGTATTTCATTCGAACATGTTGATAGCATATTCTTTTCGAATGAATTATTTACTAATTATTTAATTAAATAGGAAAAAATAATTTTTTGTAACACAAGCATGATTTTCGCGTTTTCTGTACCTATTAATCGGGCCTAAAGAACCATTTTTCAGATCGGCGGGCGCTAATACGCATAAACGGGCGCAAAAGTAAATAAGCGGGCGCAAAAGTAATAAGCGGGCGCAAAAGTAACTTTTGCGCCCGATAAAATTTTTCGGAAAATTGCTATTATATATATATATAGGTATATATATATAAGATAAAAAAATACCTAATCACTCTTTTTTCTATCTTGTAACAAGATATAAATAATTAATGAGTTTTAAAATAACTCTTCTAAGTGTATGGTTGCCGTATCAGAAAAAAAGTTGTTTTAGCCCAGCTTAATACGCCAGAATACGCCTCACTTTGCGCCCTAGGTACACAATATACTATTTCGTATTACGTACAATTCACAAAAAAAGATTTACTAATCCATGAGAGATGGGTATATCGTCTACATAACTAATTTCTTCTTACATACCTTATTGAAAAAATACAAAAAAATATTACAGACTATACTACAAGCAAAGCTTCAACGTAAGTGTTGTAGTATGTACGTATTACAGGTCAAATTGTTGTTCAAAGTACAGAAAATAAACAAATGCATACATTTTTATAAAATATACCACAGATTTGAAAATAAATAACATCCTAGTAACACGCAGTATAATTATGTTGTTACAAAAAACCAATGATTTTGCTGCATTTATTATATATTCTCTGGTATTTCATCGCTGTCATTTTCTCTTCATATTGCATATATTTTTCAATCTATTGCCGATATTGTCTGACATTTTATTTATGAATATTTTTAGAATATCCTACCTTTTTTCTTCTTATTCACTCTTATTCCCCATATTCACAGATATTATTTCTATGTTCAATAAAAATATATTTGTGAAGAGAAAATTGCTATTTCTGCTCTTATATTGGGGACGCATTCGATTTTGTATATATAGTTATCCCCAATATTATACAAAAAAATAATTTAGCTATAAGATAATTTATAAATTTTTATTTATAAAATTTATTCTTACCCTGGTAGAAAATTATCTAGTTTTATCGAGGCCCTCGATTATTTCCTTGGCAAACTAGATAGATCTACATAGTTCTAGATTAATTTTCTACCAGGGTAATAATGTTTCAAATGATGTTTCATCAATGTTTCTTTTTCATATTTACTTAACAATATAAAATATTTTATGTATCAACCCTGATAGTGTCAAGAATTGGAACCCAATATATAGTTTTCTTTTCATCTACAATTACATATATACATTCATATAACTATCTTTGTGTGAACTATTCATAAAATATGTCAATAAGGTAGAACACTGATTTTTAGTTATCAGTTTTTTATTATACCATGGTAGCTATTTATATTTAAGTTGAAGAAAATATTGATAAAACTTTTAAATTCTTGTGACATCACATCGACTGACAGGCATATTTTGAAATGCTTAACACTATATAGCAGCGCTGCTTTTATTTCCACCAAATCGAAACATAAGATTTTTAACGTTAGACATTATCGATTATATGAATGCAAATAATGTAAATATAATGGTCATAAAGGTTATATCTAAATAGTTAAGAAATCTCATATCTTAAGAAAAGGTTTGATTTGTTAAATGCGTCAACAAACTTTAAAGTTGTCTATTCGCTGTGTTACGCGACCGAAGCACTAGAAAATCCATGTACAAATAAATAAAGTGGTGAGAATTAGAACTACTGAGTGGCCCTCAAGTCATACGCTACAAGTGGCGCTACAAAATCAATGTAAAAATAGATTAAGTGACGAAAACTAGAGCGGCCCACATATAGTCGCTCAACATGACGACAAGCACATTTAAAATTTTTAAATATAATAATTCTTCTTTTTTAAGAATCATAATTATAATTAAAAATACCGTTTCACTCTCTTTTTGTAATCAAAAAATTCTTTAATATAATTTTTGAGAATAATAATTTATTATTTCATGAAGTAGAGGAGGGTGGGACACGACGGACCCGGCGGGTAAAAGGGGGCACATTTTATTTTCAACATTAAAATTTTTAAAAAAAATTTTGCGATAGATTTAAGAAAAAGTGTACAGATAATTTCTTCATTGTGAAAAAGTAAAGAAAAAATAAGTGTAACACGTTATAAAATCATATTAAAACTTTAAGCAAAAAAAATTAAATATTTGCATAATTACAAATACGTGGGGGAATAAGAAAGGAGGTATACCTTCGAAAAACTATGTATCATAAAGCTTATATAACCTATTTTAGGCTTGAACAGGTTTTAATTTAATTTTTTTTCTACTCAGATAATTAAAATTCAATAAACGTAAAAGCTCGGGCATTGCTGATCTTTAGTAATTTTTTTTTTAAATAGCTTTAACAAAAATTAATTTTAATTGTACATAAAACGGCATCATCGTATGTAATTGTAATGTTTCAAAATTTTTTAAAATTTTTAAAATTTTCAAATATTTAAAATTTTTAAATATTTAAAAATTTTCAGAATTTGCAAAACCCTTAAAAATATTTAAACATTTTTGCAATTTATACTTGGTCTTATTGACGTTATGGACGATACAAAATGCCTGATTCTCCATCCTCCTTGCATGTATAGAAAAGAGCCGATTCATGCATACACTATTAAAAAAAGAGAAAGTAATATTAGGAAATATAGTGCTTAATAAAATACTATTCATTGTTATAACACTTGTAAACCTGTAAAAAAGTGTTTTTAAAAAATTAAACAAAGTATTATTTATTTCATGTACTTTTCTTGTCTCATAGTTGATAATAAAAATGATTGGCCAATTGTGCCCCACCCTGTGCCCGTTTTGCCTCACGGGTGAGGCACAACGGGCAGTTTAAAAAAAAATGTAAATTGCGTTTTACGCAAGTAGGTGAGTTAAGGGGATTCTGGCCCACTTAAGGTTCCTACCTTAATGACCAAGGGTTCGTGTCAACCGGTAACCCAAAAATCTACTTAACCGATCGATTGACGGGAAATTCAAATTTTGAAATTCAAAATTCGAATTTTTGGCGGTAGATGGCGCTGCAGTATAGCGGGAAATTCAAACTATCATCTGTCTAGATAACCCAACAGTCTACCTCAAAATTTTACTCAGAAATCTACCTCACCGACCGAGACGCGAGAAATTAAATTTTCAATATTAATATTTCTAATTGCCGACACCAGAGGGCTTTTCAAGATGGCGGTAAATTCAAATATTAAATTGATGATTAGGTTGGTAACCCTGTACCATCCATCCCCAGAGGGTGCTGCGGCGGAAAATTTGAATTATAAAGTACATAATTCTATTTACCAACACAAGAGTGAAAAAAGAATGTCAGGAAATTAAAATTAGCCAATTAATATACGTAATATGGATAAACAATACCTAACTTCAAAAAAATAAATTTTTCTTCTGCCTATACATCGAGGGAGTCAAAGGGGGTCAAAATTTTGTCCATTTTACCTTAAACTCTTTCTTTTGTCGAGTTTCAAGTAAAAGACGAGTCCGAACAGCAAAAAAAAATTTCTTCTGTCTATATGTAGAGAAAGTCAAAGAAGACCCCCTGCCGAAGGGGTCAAAATTTTATCCATTTTACCTGAAATCCTTTCCTTTGTCCAGTTTCGAGTGAAAATACGAAACCTAACCTCAAAAGAATATGTTTCTTCTGCCTATATGTAGAAGGAGTCAAAGTGGTGCCCCCATACAAGGGGGTCAAAATTTTGTCCATTTTACCTGAAACCCTATCCGTTGTCGAGTTACAAGCGTATAACGAAATCTAACCTTAAGTAATTTTTTTTTCCGCCTATATGTAGAGGGAGTCAAAATAGTACCCCCATACAAGAGGGTCAAAATTTTGTCCATTTAAGATAGTTGACCGGTGACAATAAGCTTGAAAAGTTAATTTGTATTTCAAATCATTATTAAACGACGATGTCTTCAAATCATATATGTTAAAATATTAAAAGTAACCCAAAAGTTTTGAAATATGGCAGAAAAGTAACGTGAGATATAAATTTTTCTGCAGACTATACCACAACATAGACATACTAATAACACAGGCAACAATGTTTACTTAGCCACATCTTTGAAAGGGGACGGCTAACTGTAGTTTGTCTTGTTTTACGTAATATAGGTAGTAGTAATTCTTATAACGTAGTAATTCTTTATAACGTATTGGTTTTTCAGGAAAATATATAATTAATTTTTGCGATTATTTTTTATTATTTATTACTTTTTTATTATTTATTATAATTTATTACTTTCGCACCCGCTTATTTACTTTTGCCCCCGCTTATATACTTTTGCGTCCGCCTGTCTAAAAAATTGTCCTTTAGGCCCGCTTAATAGGTACAGAAAAACGCGAAAATCGTGCTTGTGTTACAAAAAGTTACTTTTATACAAGAAAAATTTATTTAAATCAATTATATGAACCCTCATACTGTCAATCGCATTATTATTCGCACTTTTTATTTTTTTTTTAGTAACACATAACCACAGTTCAATCAAAAACACTTAAACAAAGTTGCCCTGCCTGAGTGTGCAGCGCAACGTTTTCTTAGTCTCACTTTCGAGAGGGTGATAGGTATATATAACATTGTGACCGGGATTACCCCAATTCTGCTTAATAATTTAAATTGAAATGACAAAAAAGCAATAGGTTTATACTCTTTTTTCCTCACTACTTCGTATTCTTAGATTGTTCAAATTAATAAAATTGCAAAAAATAACTGCATAAAGTAACAAATAATATGCATAAAAGCTTATTTTACAGACCAGATTTCTCATAAGAAATGTAGGCCTAAACTTTGATTGTGTATAATTCCTTAACAAAACTGACTAGGAGGTTGTTTGGAAATTAGATTAATTTTCATATTTTATACTACAGTTTTACCTATAATACGAATTACTACAGCATAACTGCAGTATTGCTTGCAGTTTTATGTATCTGTAATATTGTTTGTGCGTCTGTAGTATTCTTTGAAATATTTCTATAAAAACAAAAATTAATAAAAATGCAACCTAACATACAAGAAAAAACTATTAAAATCTGTATTACGATTCACCTTATAAGGCAGATCACAGAATATTTTTTTTTTTTTTTCTATATCCGCATTTGAAAAATACAATTTATGCACCCTGGTAAGAAAATAGAAATAAGACAAACGTTTGTTTTTGCGCAGTAAATTGTTACGCTCGACACGAATTTGACATATAACCATTAAAAGTAAATCAAGCGACTCAACAATCCAACGAAATACTTGACAATCCCAATTTTCGACGTCAAGAAGTAAAACAAACACAGCCATTTTCGTTGTACAAAACATTTACTCACTCTTCAGCATCGTTGGAAAAAATACATATAATCTTGAAAAAAGAATCATCCATACAATGAACTACACGTATCCTCTCGATATTTTTCCAAACATTTACTCTCTCTCTCTCTCTCTCTCCCTCCTCATCAGTATAAGTACGACAAAACATCCAAGCTCGTACATGTATAATCATCGTTCATTTGCCCGTACACATGCAATTGCCGCGACAAGCGCGAATGTCCGCGTGATCTCGCGCTTCCTCCTGCGCATACGTTTTCCCCTGTTGCGCAATCGCTCGCGCGGCATCTGCAATATATCCCCGTCCGAAAGGCAACTGCAACTGCGTCGTCGTCGTCGTCCTCGTCGTCGCACGCAGGCCCTTCGCTGCAGCTGTGCAGCTGCGACGCGTAGCTTCGAGAGCAGGCGAGAGCGAGAGAGAAAGTGCCGGAAGGCCTTTTTGCGCAGCCGATGTTGTCCTAGGAGAGCGCGAGGTAACGAGCGGCGGTGGTGGTGGTGGTGTGACGCAGCAGCGCATCAGATTAGCCACAGATCTCCGACTCGGGTTCCGTGTTGCCGCTGTACTCGAGCACGATCGAACGTACGTTCTCGACCGTGCCTAAGACCTGGAGACAGAATAAGTGTATAATAAGTGTATAAATGGGAATATTTATGTGAAATGACGTTGTTTTTAATTATAGGATGGGTGTTATCACCGTATGGTATTTCTTGGCTATAAGCCAGCTTAGGGGGGCATGTCACTGTTTTTCACTTTTTAAAGTACACTAACAAACTTTTACCACATAAAATGTATTTTTTTAATATTTTATGAAGTATAGGGGTCATTTGTCTCTTTGCATTAGTTTATATGGTAGAGTCGATCAGTCTTGGACAATTTAGGTTCTTTGCATATAGAATCTTTCTTTGTTAATCAAATTTAACTTTACAAGTATCCTACTTTGGAATACCTTCCTCCAGGATGGGACACTTTTGTTTAATCATGTCTTAATTGCCCTAAACATGTATTACTGCTAGTTATTGCTCGTTTTTAATGATACTATTCTATTTTTGTAGTAATTATATTAAAATGATCCACATAACATATGATTTGTTTGTCATATAGTATGAATATTAATACAATGCACGATTTTCCTTATTACTTTAATGCCAGCCGCAATCTATCATTTTTTGGTAATTACGTTTTCAATAAAATTTGATTAACGTTGATCAAGTACCCTTTATTAAGAAAAATTTACAAAATAAATGAATCTGCACAGTACTGTTACATTTAGTATCACATTTGCTATTCTAATTTTGTTTTTATAACAATATTATTATATATATGATGATATATATTCATTTATTTTGTAAATTTTTCTTAATATATATATATATATATATATATATATATATATATATATATATATATATATATATATATATATATATATATATATATATATATATATATATATATATATATATATATATATATATATATATATATATATATATATATATATATATATATATATATATAAAAGGACATGTCTTGACTGACTCACTGACTGACTCATCAACGCCAAGCCAAAACCATTAAACTTACCGACTTTAAATTTAAATGGTATATTGTTTGTACATTGTAGGCAACGAATAAGAAAGAATTTTACGTAATTCTGACTTTAAGGGGGTACATTTTACAAATTTCAATTTTTATAGGGTTAAAAACTGTAAAATGTGTTTTCACGGAAAATCTCCAAGGCCCGAAGAGATACTGGCTTATTTATCGTTTTATAGGTTTTTTAACGCTAATTTCTAGAAAGTAATTTCTGAGTTTTTTCCTAATCAACTTGTAAGTGGGTAAATTTTTCACTTTTCGAATCATAAATTGGTAAAAAATGACAAAATGTGATTTTACGGGATTTGATTCTCTTTTTCAAAATCTCCAAAACCCGATAATATATCACCTCTTTTATCATTTTATAAGTTTCTTAATACTAATTTGTAGAAAGTGATTTCTCGGTTTTTCTCTAATCGACCGCAAATTGGGTAAATTTTTCAAATTTCTACTCCTATATTGTTCAAGAATGGCAAAATGTGATTTTACGGGATTCTTTTATTTTTTAAAAATCTCCAAGGCCCGATGAGATAACCACTCTTTTATCGTTTTCTAGGTTTTTTAATACTAATTTCTTGAAAGTAATTTCTGGGGTTTATTCTAATCAATCACTGAGTGGGTACATTTTTTAAATTTCGTATATAAAATTCAAACCTTATTTTATATATACATAAAAGGACCCTACTTGACTGACTGATTGATTGACTGTTTGACTGACTGCCTGAGTGACTGGCCGACTCATCGACGCGATGGGGGATGCTAGCGACTTGAAATTTGGACAGTATATGAAAGATCAGTCTTGATATGGTACTTTGTAAAAATCGTAGGCAACTCCACAACGGGGGATGCTAGTTATACTATATTTAAGAGGGCAGGCCTGGCCAACCCCCAAAAACAATTATTTTTACGAGTCCAGGAAACTTTACGTTTAAAAGTAATCATTCTGAAAAGTTTTTTTCTATACAAAATTAGTAATATCTTAAATTTTACCATAGTAAAACCTTAAAATCTTCTTCTACACGTCATAATAAATTACTACTGTTAATACCATATTTATTAAAGGAACTTTGTTCTTCACTCGGTTCAAGGTCACATGATGAACAAAGTCTTTATTTCGACGGTTATTTCACTTATTTTTAAGTATATTTAAAATTAAGCAAAGCACTTTTAAGTTAAAAAATAATTTTTGTCGGAGATCCAATCAAATTAAAAGAGAAATTAATAACAAGTTTTCAAAAAATTGATTGGGTCTCCGAAAAAGAAATAATAACTAAAGTTTTAACAATAAAGCGTTTTGCTTATTTTTTAATACATGTCAAAAGTAATCGAATAATCGATAAAAGAATTTTCGTTCATCGTGTCACCTAGAAGGCATAGAGCGTTTCTTACACATATGAATTATACACGTAATTATTCTACACAATTTAGCATTGGTCAAATTATATATAGATATATTTGACCAATGCTAAATTGTGTACAATAATTACGTGTACAATTCTTATGTGTAAGAAACGCACTATGCCACCTAGAAGTGTGTGAGGAACAAAGTTCCTTTAATAAATATGGCATTGAAAATAATGATTTATTGTTACATAATTTTGAGATTTTACAGCGGTAAAATGTAAAATATTAGTATTTATAGCATAGAATTTTTCAGAATGATTGCTTTTAAAACATAAATTTGAACATAAATGGTTTCCTTTACTCGCAGAAAAAAGTTTTTTTTTTAGGTTTAACACAGGCCTGCATTCTTAAGTGATTTTTCCTTACAATGTTTAAATCAAAACTTGAAGTAAAAATGGCAAGTATGTGCACTGCTTCGTGGAGTCGATACATTAATGAAATATAAGTCGTTTAGAAAAACCTTACGGCCTTATTGTTTTCCTCATATGACGGTAAAGCAGGATAAAATAAATAATGCAAAATTAAATGTGTCCCATCCTGGGCGACACTCTTTGCTCAAAAGTGGGCGATAGAAGTTAATGTAAAAACACCTACCAAACGATTCCCACTTGAAGTTTTTGAAGAAAAAGTTGTGTGTACTTATGTACACTTAAAGTAGAAAATTTCTGGTCGAATGCGTTTGAATTTTTTTTTACATAATTTCATTGGAACTGATTGGATTGAACGTACGTTTTTGCTAAAATCATTGGAAGATTTCAAACGATTTCGACCAGAAATTTTCCACGTCGAGTATACACACGTAAGATGTTTTATAACATCTTCGTTTATTGTCGTAATATATGAAGATTTAGAGGGTTAGATGTAATAAAAATTCGAACGAGCATTAAATTGCTCTCTTAACTGGCAAAGATGATAAACTCTTTTTATCAACTAATTTTTTGATGATTTGCAAGGAAGAAATTAAATTCAAAATTAAACCTCAATAACGTATTTTTTTTAATATATACTATATAACGTGCTATATATAAGTATACATATATTTAATTTTGATTTGCTTTGCTGCGAATATGTCGAAAATAAACGTAGAGTTGCAATATTCCGAAACCTTTTTGGTACACATAATGCACTAAAAGCCTTTTACATTATGTATTAAAAATTATTTCTTTTGTAATAGTTGCTAGTGTATAATGAAAAAAACAACAGCTACAAAATAATCCAGCCCTTTAATTTTAATTTTACTCCGTAAAAATCGATTTTTCTATAAGTTATTGAAGAAAATTCATTTTTGTAATAAAAATAAGTGTTTTTTAAAAAATTCCTTGCGCCAACTTATTTAATAAACCTATTTAATAAATTTAAGAATGTTTTTCAATTATAAATAAACATAAGTTAATATTGTTAAACTGCAAAGGCTCAATTCATAGCCTGAAATAAATAAATTCTTTTTTAAACTTTAAAAATTTATAAAATAAACTACGTGTTTTAACACTAACAATTGGTTAATAAAAGATTTAACATTGGAACACTGCAAAACAAAATATTAACTTTATTTCATAATACTTTAATTATATTTCCTGCAAGTTTCAAAAATATCCATGCACATGGTTCGTGCAAAGAACTTTTTGAGAAAAGTCACAACGCAGCATATTATGGAGCCAGACCCTTCAAAGGTTAGCGTACAAACACACCAACAGTTGTTTGTTGACATATTCATAGCATTACATATAACTCTGTGAACATATAATTTATTACAAATTTTTCATTTCACCTCCTATCTCGTCGCCCACCGAGACGCGCCTAAAAATGTTACATATAAAACATTAAAAACACAGTATACTTGTCCATATAGAGTTTACAAATGTATATGCCCTGGGAGATATATATTTATTGTGTATCTTGTTGTTTAACGAAATTATTGCCATGCCACGTCTATTTTCGATTGAACATATATGAAGTCGTCTAATTTGTTATCTTAACTGCCTATATGTCTGAAATCTTGTAAATAGGCTTCTTTCATAATGAAGTTCAAAAGCCCAAATCACCGCCGCATATCCACGGACGCCGCATATCAACGGACGATGATTTAAAAATTTAAAGGAAATTTTAAAAACATAATTATAATTAATTAGGTGTAGGTAAAAGCTTTATGTTTAGTGCAAATTGCATAAGATGGCAAATTTCAATGGTTTTAAGAGTATAACGGTGTCCAGCTATGCATACTAGTTGTAGAAGTTGTAGGTGGTTATGGTGGCCGATGACGAGGTCGAGGTATAGTGCGCTCCGTAGTTTTTGGTGTATAAGTATAAGTACCAGTTGCAGACGCTGTCTAGATAGTTATGGTGGACGATGACGAGGTTAGGTTGAGCACTCCGTAGTTTTTGCTGCTCAGGTTTAGATACTGGTTAAAAACTACGGAGCATACAACCTAGATCTCGTCATCGGCTAACATACTTAGCTGGACACTGTGAGCAATGCGTATACACATCTTGACACAAAAACCACGGAGCACAACAACCTGTACACTAGCATTGGACACCATGACCACCTAGATACCACCTGCCAATAGTATTTACACCGACACAACAGAAACTACGGAGCGCACTATCTGGACTTCATCATCGGCTACTATTACTACCTAGACAGCTTATGTAACTAGTAAACACATCTATACACTAAAAACATCGGAGCCCACTACCTAGACCTCATCATCGGTCACAATTAAATATCTAGACATCATCTGCAACTAGTACAGATCTATACACCAAAAAGTACGGAGCGCACTATTTGGACCTCGGCATAGGTCACCAAAACCACCTCAACACCTTCTGCAACTCGCATGCACAATTAGACATCGTTCTGGTATTATATAAGAAAAAATTTTTTTTTTTGCGCATGGTTCCGGTAATCAAGTACTCAATTTTTAACAGTGCGCGACTTTCACAGTTCGTAAATTAACAGTGCTCGAAGTCCGACTGTAGTTATATTCTTTACTTAAAGGAAGGCACTACTGAAATTATAGGTGTTAAATTCATTAGCACTTAGATTCCTTAAACTAAATAAATTGTTCCAATATAAATTTCTTTATTATAATACATTTTTTTTAAATGCTCTATTTCGTTCTTATTAATATCTCAAAAAGGTGTTTTTTATCATTGATTGTTGTCAAAATATAAATTACAAAAAATTATAAGCTTATGATATAAAATTTAATTATTGATTTCAAAATATCGTATATAGAAAAGTTGTTATAAAACAAAAAGGAATCGAGGAATCTTTTTTTCTGATTTCGTATGTTCATCAAAAAACAGATAAATCGCCTGTTTAATAAATAATTATCTTTCATTTTAATTATATAAATATATGGAATATTCTGCAAAGCTTTTAACTTTTAAGAAACTGCATAAAATACACATAAAGTTCAACGCTTTTCCATCATAAGATTCCAAGATATAACCGCTTAAACTAAAAATTACTTTTTCGTGTATAACAAAAGCAACGAATGGGCCTATCCAAAATTTGCGGTTATAAAAGATAGGTAATTCTATGCTCTTTTTAATGCATTTACACTAAATTGATCGTAATATTTCTAACATACCAAAACACTAAAAAATCGAAAAATCGTTATAAAATGAAAAGAAGTCGATGAATTTTGAAATTTCCTTTAAATATTAAATCTTCATTTAGACTCAAAACATGAGCCATATTTGATAAGAAATGACCGCGCCGTTCTCAAGATATCAAAGTTAATGTTTTGTTGATAATAAGTTATGATAAGTAATTCAACTGGTTTTTGGCGTTTTTGTATAATCCTTTAATACATCAGAAGAAATAAACTGCAAAAAATTGTAATTATTCTCTACAAAAAAAATTTGTACATATAATAAAATAAAAAACTTGCAAGAATTTTCTGTGAGTGTTTCTAGAATTAGGTGGTTATATAATTAATATATATGAATACTCCTATATTATATGATAGAAACGTATGTCCATTTTAAGATAAGAATCATTCTCTAACTCTTTTATCATATGTTTTTCTACATATATTTCCAAAATATCGCCGTTTTAAAAAAGTGACATTTTCGTGAATAACAAAAGAAGGAAAATAGCTGATAAAAAATATCATGTCGGTTAAATTATCTTTCAAATGCATTATCACTAAATCGATTGTATAATTTCTAAGGTATTAAATAAATCGAAAAACTAAAACTCAAAAATCGAAAAACTGATAAAAAAACAAGAATACATCGAAAAACAAAAAAAAATATTCTTGAGTCTTCTTCCCTTAAAAAATATGAGCCCTGAAACATTAAATTTAACCGTAGATTACTCGAGATCTGGTGCAACATACATACATGCACACACACACACACACACGCACACACATACATACACAAACACACACACACGCACATACGCACGCACGCACGCTCGCATACACGCACGCCAAAGTGAATTTTAATATAAAATTTAATTTTACTTGGGGTATAAAAGATTATTAAAATCAATATATTAATTCCTTTCGTATACGGCATAGCGCGTTTCTTATACATAAGAATTATACACGTAATTATTGTACACATAGTCAAATTATATATACATATATTTGACCAATGCTAAATTGTGCACAATAATTACGTGTACAATTCTTATGTGTAAGAAACGCACTATGTCGCGTATACGCAGGTGATCGCAAATATATGGAAATACTACCTGCCATGATGATTATAAAAAATTCACAAGATAAAAGTGCAGGTGAAATTATAAATTTTATGGTAAAGTCAAATAAAATGATATTGTTGCAAGTAAAGCAAGTCGTTCGAATTTGCAATTAAAAAAATAAAATAAATTATAGCTTTTCAAGCGAAATAATATTGTTGGTTTTCAGTTCTGAGATGTACTATGAAGCATTAATATAAATATTAGTTTAACGTTAATAGACGCTTTATAATTTAATATGTAATGATTGTAAAAATTAAATGTAGATCATTTACAAAAATACGAGTGGATAATGAATGTCCCCATAAACTATTACAATTCTATATCAATTCTGGTTAAAACACGAATAAAATTAAAACAACTATGTACGTCTTTTACACTCACCTTTTTCTACTGAATGAATATTTACGAATTTTACTTACATGTTACAATATAATGTATACATACTAATTATATAGCATTTTTATTATGTTTACTATCTTATATCAAAATCAAAACATGTTTACTTTATAGGATAATACTCTCTTAGACCCTCAAGGCTTAAATTAATAAGCAAACAAACAAAGCAATGAAATCTCTAACAGTGCCAAATCATGCTAAAAACTGCTCAATAATATTAGGAAACCAGTAAGCGTAGATAAGACTATGTCACGAATTGATCATGCGAATCGCACAGCGGGTTTGAGTGCATAACTTTGTGATCCAGATATTTTGAAAAATGAAATGTAGGATGACTATAAAAGCATTGTTGAATAAGAATGATTAGACACGCATGACGAAGTAAAAAAATGAATGAAAATTAAACTTTTATGGGTTACAATGATGCCGATGATTAGATTTATCGCTCGACAGTAGTTGATTTTGTAGCAGTGTTATCACTACGGTATGCTGATAGCATCAATTGTCGACATTTAGGCAATACAATCTATTAACCCCTTATTGAATTCCAATTATGACATGAATGGGGCATTGACCCATAAGAAATTTTTATCTTACGTTTAAAATTGTATAAAATTTTCAAGTAAGGTAAAAGTACCAGTAACTGGACATGTACGAGTACCTGGCCATTCATATACGTTTTCATTATTATTAAGCTCTAAAAATAAAGTTTGTATATAATTAAAATTTATTTAAATATTTCAATTATAGATACATCTTATACAATTTTTTGTTTGCATTTATCTCTGTAATTGAAATTTTAAAAACTATTATAATTGCCGCGTTTAATCTCGTTGATCGATGTCGTCCATTTTCTTAAAATAGGGTTAAGAGACACGACACAATTGTTAAGATTATAACTGGCTTTATTTAATGTTTCGTGACCCGAACAAAATTTTTTTATGTTTATAGGTACATTAAAAATACGTCTGAATTGCAAATATATTGCAAAATAAATATTTATACGTTTAAATTAATGTGTCTAGCTACTGGTACACGATGCTACTGGTACACGATATGACTGTGTGACCAGTACCTAACCGACCGTCCAGGTACTGGGACAAAAGTGATTTTCTCTGCTCCGAAAAGTTGTACGTGTAGCTGGACATTTTTTGTTTAACGACTTTCTTGATTTTTTGGAGCTTTTTGAACCAAAACTCGTAAGTATTTTAATTAAATATATTTAATATACATTTCTATGATATTGTTATGTAAATCAATAGCGAAAAAAGTAATTTTTTTCAAATCCTAACCTCTTAACCTAAAAATGTATGTTCATGAAATTAAAATCTACATGTTTAGTTTCTTTTTCTTTTTTCAGAAATGCTACAATGGGTAAAAGTAAGCGGAAGGATAAGGCTAAAGCTGTGTACAAGAAGGAGTACACGCAAGAATCTGTGGAGAAGTCATTGGCTGCAATTAAAGGAGAGATGGCCGTAAGCTATTAAATGTTCCAGTTCCTTTCAAAAAAGCATTAGCTTGGCCTCAAGAAATCCCTATTAAGAAGAAATAAAATGCTATAAAAATCACTACTGTACTTACCTCAGAAGATTGGCAAGCTCATCACCTGAAAATTCAAAAAGAGAAAGAAGAAAAGCTGATGGAAAAAGAAGAAAGAAAAAGACAGAGAGAAAATGCTAAAATTCAAAAAGAAAACTAAAAGAAAGTAAAGAAAGGTGCAGTCGAAGAAGCGAAAAAAATTAATGTTGAGATTAGAAAATTAATGTTACAAAAGAAAAAAATAAAACAAGAAAAATCTTAAATCAGAGGTCTTTTGAATGTATCTATAACCTTATTCCCTACTTAATTATAATTCTATTATTTTTACTTTAAAAATTTATAAAATTAACTGTCTTGACAATCATTTATTTAAAATCTTATATTTTAATGTTTAAGCGAGTTAAAATCATTTTTTATTCAGTTGGAATTTGATGGCCAGGTACTAGGACATGCAAATTGGGACACTAGGACAGTCCTGTTTTCCGTGTCCAGGTACTGGTAAATAGCAACTTTTCAAAGATTCAGTTATTTCTTTAATAAATCAATATTAAAAATATTTATTTTACTATATATTTGTTAAGTGAAGTCTAATCATTCAATAGAATCCAAAAATAATCATTAAAATATGATTGTCACGCTTTAAATAATCGATTACTTTACTTCACGCTACTAAGCGTCCAGCTACTGGTACTTTTACCTTACAACATAAATATTTCTACTTTTATTTATCTTCGTTCCATATTTTTACTGTATAAAATTAACATAATTTTATTAGTTTTTAATTTAATAATTATTACAAATTTGCATAATTTATACAACAAATTTTCAATTTTCTGTTATTGATTTTACCTTGTATTAACAAAATGTTTCAATAATTAAAATTATACCCTTTGTTTTTAAAATACATACATGACACTCATTATGCATACTTTAGAACTATGATAAGTGCTTAATTATCGATATAATATTTATTACCATTTTATCGTACTTATATCGTCATTTAACGATGCTTACATTACCTCTAAGGAATCTCATTATTCGAATTTATTATCTTATGCCATTCTAAGTATACATTTAAGTTTAACATGTTTCCAATAGAACAAAGATTTTCAACTTAAGTTCCTCAAAAGAGCATTGTCTATTTTACAAAGTCTACGATTAAAACTAGAGTGCAATGAAAGCATACTTTACGCGCCAAAAACTGTAAAATGTATAAAATTAAATATATATATATATATATATATTTAATTTTTTACATTTTACAGTTTTTGGCGTTTTTTATATACATATATATATGGCATATAAGAATACTTTACGCGCCAAAAACTGTAATATGTAAAAATTAAATATATATATACATGTATAATAATATTAAAATTTAATAAATATTTAAAAATTTTACATTTTACATTTTTTGGCACGGATAAAATATGCTTTTAATTAACACTAGTTTTAATTAAAGATATAATATACATATATATATATAAGGTATTATATGTCAAGGGCAATTAACGGTTGAAAAATGCGTTTCTTTAATATCTTGAGATTTTGCCAACATTGTTTGATTTTTAACTTAAAAACTTAGGGACTTCTAAGAAAAAAGTGTAAGAATTTTTGGTTAAAAATAAGGTAAGAAATCTAGAAAAAAAATTATTAGACCCTATTGTGATATTTTGTGATCTCATGCAGTGTGATATATTGGGACTCTAAGATTCAAGAAAATCGCCACAATTTTTTTCAAAATAAAAAATTTTTAAATTTAGTTTTTCATATTTTCTTTAATTCTAGACTAGTTAGAATATGGTCTCAAGCTGAATATAGTTTTTGTAGAGTTTTTAAATAATGCATTTTTTTTGGTATTTCCATTGTGCGACTGAAATAAAAAGTCACTGTTTAATAGCTATGCAGGAATTATATTTAGCTTGACATCTTTTTACACAAAGTCTAAAATAACAATATATATATATATATATATATATATATATATATATATATATATATATATATATATATATATATATATATATATATATATATATATATATATATATATATCTTCAATACGAAATTTGATTGCTTGCCGTTTTGTAAATATTGACAGTACAAAGATGCAAAAAATCAGAGGTACACTTTAAAGGTTCAAATGCAGGATCGCGTAATTTTTTTTTAAATGTAATACATAATCGAACAGTATTAACAAATAAAGAAAAAACTATCTCCGATGCAAACGGTTGTATGAAAGCTTGGACAAGGCTTAAAATATTTTTCATAATTCAAGAAATTGTAAAACTTTTGGATAGTTAAATAATAGTTTTTAATTTTTTAGTGATGGTCGTTTAAATTTTAGATCGAAAAAACCAGCTAATGTGTTTAAGTATCTAATCGTAAATTTGTCTTATGCCCTCGAACGTACAGATAGCGAGAGTCGACAAGACTGAAGTTTGAGTCTTTTCCGAAGGCATCTATTGTTCGCCGAGCCTATATTCCTAAATATGGTGTGCACCAAGGTCTAGTGGACTTTCTTGACCTCGTGTGTTTGCAGTATTCATCTTCAGCTCTCGATACACGTTCGCCTTTGGCTCGTGATCACTCACCTTCAGCTCATACTGAAAACTCCACACTCGATTTAAAAAGGTCCACTTTACGCCATTAAAATTTTTCAGAATGATTGCTTTTAAACATAAAAAGTTTCCTGGACTCGTAAAAAAAAATTTTCTCGGGTTTATCCCAGTTCTGTTTCCTTAATATAACCTAAACTTATTGGGCTCTTTTAAAAAAATGGAAGATTTTTCAAACGGTGATTGAGCTCTACTGTTAAATCACGTTTTTGTATTCATTTTGATTTAAATCAAAATAAAGTACAGTTTTACCTCAAAAGTTTCAACGCAATTAATAATCGATCGAATAATTACTGTTAGGCATATACCTATACTTTAAACGATTACGTTAAAAGTAATACAAATATGCGAATCGATACATCACATACGAATAGTTTTTTTCTTTCTAATGCTTAGCAGAAATGTAAACTTTTTACAGTATATACTATTTACAACTAAAATCACGACATTACCAAGATCATCAGCCAGATGAACAGGATGAAGATATTCTTGCCGAGCATGAGGTAATGCCTGGTTCGCCCGGGTTCGTCCCACCTGGTCGTGATCTCGATCATCGCGGGAATCAGCAGCATTACCGTGGTCATGCTCAGCGCGGCAAACAGGCCCAGTAGCGGCGCCAAATGCGGCACTGCTACGGCCAGCAGAGCTGCACGCAGAATAACAACAACACTGAGTTTAGCGCGCATCGGAGTATTTTTTTATGGAGAGGGATTGGCCAATTTCACGGATTCTTTTACGATTTTATTGCTCGTAATGGCGCGACTTTGCGCGGTTTGTAAAGTAATTTTTGCAAATGTTTGGGAATTTTTGGAGGAAGTGGTACATTAAAACATCTGAAAAATATTGCAGTGAATTAAAGTTAACTGTATTTGTGAATGTCATTATAATGCTTTTCATTAAGAGTTAAGGACCTTTTAATTGTGTCCTTGAAAGTTGAATCAAGCTAAAAATGATTCTCATGTGCTCGTGTATTATATACAAAAAAATGTTTATCGTTGAATCATATATTATCATGCATGGGCAGTTGGGCATATGCGGAGGATGGTACTAAATAAGTATGCACTGTGTCCCAAAAGTATGGAAATGGTTTTCATTTGCTTCTATACTTTCGGGACTTCCTGAACATCCGCAAATTTCAGGAACTTCGAAAATTTGCGCTATAACACAGTGTATCAGTCGTAGATGCTCTTATATATCCATAGTGCCATACTTTGCATTCTCCGTGTATGACCATATCTAAGCTATATAAGAACCAGTTTTAGTCAGGAAAGTATGTACATTCTCTAATTTTTTTTTACAAAACAGTTAGAAATAATGTTCATCGTTTTATTTCAAAATCCTGATCGCTTATACAATCTTGTTTTTTTATTTACAACAATATAACTCACTACACGCAACGACTCCTCCCAGTCGAAAATATATCTCGTAAATGGGCTTATTTCCAATTCTCGCCGCGATCATCGGCCAAAGGATGGTGATGGGTATGAAATACTGTAACCCGTAAGTAAGTAGCACGGAGAGTGAAATTGTTATCTTCACTATCTGTGCGGGCCTGAAAAGTATCGCAAGAGATGATTTGTATTTTAAGCAACTGATTGAAATTCAAAACATTCGTTTCCTCGATGATAAAATCGTATGGCAATACTGTCTTTGCAGTGAAAGAATTTGAGGGATGAGTAATTTCTGAAATTAAGTTTGCATCTCGATTATTCACTTAACGAATTACTCAAATAACATAACAGGATGTTTGGAATTAAAAATATAGGATGACTAAAATTTAATATTTTTGTTTTGTATTTAATGCTTACGTACTTTTCAAGTACTTAACAATTTTTTTCTTCGGGGAACGTAAAATCTTTATCATTTATTAGTATTTTTTATTTCATGCACTTTAATTTTACAGTTCTCCTTCTGTACATCCATAGAAGATTAAAAGACAATTTTTAGTGCTTGAATTGCAATTTAATAAAGATTTTCATATTTTATAAAAAGTAGTTGAAAAGCTTATTAAAATCCAAATATTTTCCTGTAATCTGCATGACATAATGTAGTTTATAAAATGTAATATCACTAAATAATTTACATATCCTTTTTATTTTCTTTGTTTAGAATAATAAGGTGAATGCACTACACGTTTAAATAAATTGTTTTGCTTTGAATTTGTAATTATTTCGCAAATATCTCTATGTACCAAATATATATAACAATATAAAATTGAAATACTTATAAGTTGATAAAGGGATATTCATTTTAATACAACTATTTCTGCTAGCTAAAGTGAATTATAAACACAATTATGTATCATGTAAACACTTACTCTATTCTTCTGAGCATTTATATTTTTAGAAAGAATTAATAATAATTTCGAATGATACGCTTATATCTGATAAAAAATGCGTTTGGAAATGCTATATTACTTTGTAAGATTATTAAAGTAAAAGAAAATTAGATTGTAAAGAGTAAAGTAATTGTACAAGTAACTTAAAGTGAGATTTGTTCCGTTTCTTTTGTCAACTATCAACATGTTAAACAATTTGATTGTTGGCGCTCGGACACGAGCGAAGACGCGGAAGTCTTGTTTAAAGATCCTTGATTAACTGTGCTAGCTAAACATTTCCGAGGTAAAGCACGACGAGACTCGAATTAGTAATAGAAAACCCTGGTGCATTAAAGCGAATGAACTATTAATGCTGAGGTCAAAATGTGTATGCTTCCTCAATATGAATCACTGAATTAATTCATTAGATTTTTTAGCAATATATATTTTTATAACATACACATTTTCATAACTAATATATCTTTGATGTATAACTTAATACAATGTTATATTAAATATTAATAATTTGATGTTTACAAAATTTATTGTTAGTAGGGTACAAAAAACTAAATTGTCAAAATCGTACAATTTTTCTTAGATTCATCAATGGCCTTTCATTAACAGGTCATGTGCTAACCATTAAATCAGGTGGCTTGCATCAGGTGATAAAGGCAAAATTAGGATAATTTTGAAAAAAATAAAAAATTAATATTGCATAATATATTTTGCATACTTAAGCATTTTTACAGCGTTATTTGTCATTTATGTATTCTAATGTTTATAAAAAATTAGCATTAGATCAACAGGAATATAATACTGTAACTAACTAACTGACTAACTAACTAACAGGAAAATACTGTTAGTTAATTCCAGCTCCATTCTAGTATTGTTATTTTCAATATTTCATGAACTATATATGACCATGTAGCACCTGATGGAAGAAATTCATGGTCATATTTGAGTAAGGTAGCGCTTGACCTGTTAATAATAAGTTTTCTAAAATGTTGAGTCTTAATGGCATTTTAATTAATTCTGATTCTTTCCGTAATTTAGGTTTAAATGGAATATTTAATTGTCTTCTTACTTTATTGTCGCAGTGGAGAGTCATAGTTCGTTTCGTTTTATTGATTCATTGCTTTTTTAAAGACAAGCGACTATCAATTCACCTATATTTGCCTTTAGTTTCTTCTTTAATTAATTACCTTTGACGCATTAATATCAATTATAAATCTTATGATGTAAAATATAACAGAGTCTCATCATCCGACATAATTCGATACGCTTTATCACGTGTCTGTATAACTTTCTTTCAAAGTTATGAAATTCTATAACGGACCTACTTATAATGATAAAACTTAGGCACTATATATATTGTCACAGTATTTCTCAAATATACCATATGTAGTTCATAAAACTACTTATAATGATATTAAATCAACACATAGATAATGATAATGTTTGTAAATTGTCGTTGAACGTAATTTGTTATGTTTGAGATAAGTTATTTGACAATATTTTTAAGTTTAAATAGAACAAGTGTAAAACCATTTTATCTATTTTCAACATCAAAATAAATATAGATAAGCAATACCGACTAATAAAAAACATTTTCGATGAGCACATGCTATCACAGTCATGCTAGTAAATATAAGGAGTTTGTAAGTTTTTTAATTAAGCCTTTGAATCATAGTGAAGAAATATGCGTCACCTATATTATGATATTCTATTGCTATAATTTAATTTATAATATTGGAAGTTTCTGTTAATCTTTTTTTCTTATTTTTCGACTATCTTAGGGTTGTAATTTTCTTTTTATAAACAAATTATTACTGGAAAGAATTAAATTTTTTAAATTTAATTCATTTTTAAAGAAAATTGATACTAAATATATATATAAAAAGTTCTTATTCTTTAGGTTTTCGAGATCACTGATTTTGAATTTGAAATCGAATTTTGAAAATGTAACTTGACCGATCCAATATGGCAGATGAAAATTATTATTTTTTATGAGGACGATGTATGTGTTATTCTTTAATAGCTGAATTCAAACCTGAAGTCAGATTTCAAGAATTCAAAATGGCGAATACAATATGGCGAACCTGAATCGGTAACGTTTATCATTTTTATGGAAATTGATACATATGTAATATTGGATATATTGGAACCGTTATTTTAAATGTTTAATATAGAAATTATTGACACAAAGAACCTTAAATATTAAATTTTACGAAATATGATGATTTTTTTGTTTTGGACAACTACATTGGATATGTCATTTTAGATTCGTGAGATTAAAAAATTTAATCTCATATTTGAATTCAGCGACCCCAAAAACATAGGAAACCACTGCGTATATAATAATTATATTACATCCTGAATTACGTGACTGAAAGGGTTAAAATAAATATGAAGTCCGTAAAACTATGTCAGTTCTTTTTTTCAACAGTTAAAAAAATTGTCAATTCTATGAGTATTTCTTAATACATTTTAACGATACTATTACGCCATTATAGTCTTTTCAAAATTCAAGTATATATATATATATATATATATATATATATATATATATTAGAGCTTGGCATTAAAACAATGCTAGCATCTAAACTTAAACAATACCTTTTAATAAACTTAAAATAAATATACTTTCAGGCACACGAATTATATGTACAACAAACGTCTGCAAAAACGTATTTGCAGACCGTGTCCGATGCAAACCAAACAAACCAGCAAAGTCACACTTTCCTCATTTCCATCACTTCTGCAAACACTCTTATCTCCAATTACAAATACAATATGAACGAAAATCTCTTAACAATAATAAAAAGCATAAAAACAAAGAGAGAATGAAAAAATGACGCAAGAGTACTAAAGACTTACGCCTCATCAAGCGGCAGATTCTTGATGACGGTGTCGCAGGCGTCGTGATACTTGTTGTAACCCAGAAAGCCGAAGAGCATGTTGACGGAGACGTTGATGATCATCGAGGCGGCGAGGACTACCCCCATTTTGTGGGGCTCGCGCATCGTGTTCTCCAGGGGCATGATCATCGACATGTTGTGAACTGCGAACAAGAAGATGCTGCAGTAGATGGCCAGCTGCTCGGCGTCGGTATAGGTCACGAGTCGCGAAGGCGAAGGGAAGTCGGACAGGAGGTAGAACAACGTGGTGCAGAAGCCCAGGAGGAGGCAGCAGGAGCCGACGACGGAGAAGGGCACGAGGTACTGGAAGTTGGGGACGAGAGAGAACGCACAATAGATCGGCAGGAAGGCCAGGATGTAGACGCGCAAGTCCAGATCCCAGCCGGTAAAGTATTCAAACACCTACGGAAAGAGATACTTTTGTATGTAGATACTTTTACATCTAGAGACTATACATCCATAAAAGTGTCTAGATATTTTTATCAAGCAGGATATCTTTTCTTGAAGACCTGCGTAATTGATACCGTTTGATGTCAATAACTTTTGTCTCATAGTATTTAGTGTCGATTAATGTATTTTTTTAAAGATACTTAAATATGTATATCTAGTGCCGCATATACTTCGTTACCTTGTAGCTGTATATCACGTGAAAAAGATACATTTTTCCTAGCAGAAATCGCAACAATTTTTAGACTAGAAACTGGGGATTTCGCAATGACAGTGTTTAATAACTTTCGTATTTTTCTAACATTAGTATTTATCAAAAAAACAAGTAGAGACCAAGGTACACAACTAATCTCTAAAACCACAAAACACACATTGACATTACTTGATTTCTACCATATTATTAGCCATTAATAGTAAATTGTGCCTCAAGGGGAGAAAATGAGCTATTTCTAGCGAGGGTGTGGTGTTCAGCACGAGTCGGAGTCGAGGGCGCCCAAGGTGTTCGAGACAGAGACGAGTGCTGAAAACACCTCACCCGAGTATTTAAAATATTTGAAATGACACAGCGTATTGGTTATATTTGTTCTTTTGTTTTTGTCCGAGAACTTACATTGAAGGATATTCAATAATTTGAAATGCATTCTGCAAGTAGAATTGTACGGAGGGTGTACTTTAGTTCACGTGGGAGCACATTTCGAAAGGCGTGCGCCTTGTAGGGGAGAACGGGGTAATGCCGGTCACTGGCTAATTCCGGTCACCCTTATTTTCAATAATCTAAACATTTTTAGGTAATAATTCGAATAGTATATTAAACGCAACACAAAATGCAATTAATCTAATGTACAAACAACCTTCTATTCAGTTTTAATAAGGAATTATACACAATCAAAGTGTAGGCCTACATTTCTTATAAGAAATCTGGTCTATGAAATAAGCTTTTATGCATATTATTTGTTGCTTTATGCAGTTATTTTTTGCATCTTTATTAATTTGAACAATCTAAGAATACGAAGTAGTGAAGAAAAAAGAGTATAAACCTATTACTTTTTTGCCATTTCAATTTAAATTACTAAGCAGAATGGGGGTAATCCCGGTCATAATGTTATTTATATGACGCTCCCGAAAGTGAGGCTAAGCAAACGTTTCGCTGCGTTCTCAGGTAGGGTAACTTTGCTTAAGTGTTTTTGATTGAACAGTGGTTAATTTTATTATATGTTTCACTATGTAAGTGCGAATAATAATTGATTTAAAGAAATTTTTCACCTACAAAAGTAACTTTCTAATAGTGATCGGAATTGTACCAAGACTGACCGGTATTACCCTTTGATGTGGAATAAATTCGGTCAAAATGCTTTTTTTATTTGGATTTATAGCTTCGATATCTTACATTTTTATATTAAACCAATAATAAATATTTATAGTCAATGGTTTGAACTAACATAATAATTATTTAAAGTTAAAAGAAACAATTTGAAAGTGGAAATAACAAGCACGTTTGCTTAGGTGACCGATAATACCCCATCCTCCCCTACCAGTCGTACTTGGAAAGATTTTAAACCCGTATCCTTATTCAATAAATATTTTTTCTCAACACCTGCATGAAATAGGACTTTTTTCGTGCATATGAAGTGGATGGGAATTTGTACATTTCTAGCGTAGTTGAGAAAAAGCTGTAAAGTGTGTAGAAATGATCATCCCGAGGGAGGAATTGGTTATTTCCTCGCACTGCAGCGGGAGGAAACGATTTCCACGCACTACAGCGGGGAGTCCTCATCGGGTTAGCATGTATAAAAAGGGCCTATTCACGCACTAAAAAAAAGGTATATAATGGGGGGGGGGGGGGGCAAGACGACTTCTGCACCATCGACTTCAATGTTGCACAATGTACCACTTATTAAAAATTATAGTCGTCTCTTGTTAGGGTACCCGAATTATAACGCAAGACCACTGTAGAGTCTTAGTATTACTCCATTATATAAGCGTGTTGCTTTTGCATATTTTCCTTATATTAGTTATAATTTAATTAACCCAGTTCGTCCTGAAATGGCTTAAAATTTATCTTTTCTTTATCTCTGTAGATTTTGTATTAAACCGCGACTAATTTTAACCAAACTTGGAATACTATAGTTTTTGAGGACGCTCTTTTAGAATCCGACATTATTTTTTCATATTAACGAGTAAACAATCCAATATGGCGGCTGAAAGCTACAAAAATCGAAAAAATCTTAAATTTATTTTGCTATAAATGCCATTTTGACAAGGAATGCGTTTGTGGAATTAGCTCATCCTATATATTCGATGGCACACAGGTCTGTACTTTCAGATACTACTATAAGAAATATGAATTTTCAATTTTTTTATGGAAGATTGCGCTGCTTTTTCCAAAAATTTTCGTTTTTTACAACCTGTATGAAGTTTTTCAGTACACGACTAAGAATAGTTGTCAAAAACTTACTAATATTACAGTATTTTGATCAGAGTATTTTACTACGTGAGTTCCAAGCATAATTGTGTCAACCTTACCCCAAAACATCGTAAAAACCCTGTTTCTTTTGCAAATTTCGTCGTAACAATATAATTATTTTTTACTTTCTGTATTTCTATGATTGTTTTTACATTACATAATGTTACTAGATGAGTACTTATTGTTATAATGTAAACCTAACCTCAAAATATCGTAAGACCACTGTTTTCTTTGCGAATTACGTGGATATAATATAATTCTTTTTATATTTTCTGTGATATAATAATTGTTTTAACATTATAAAATGTTACAATATAAGTACTTATTCTAATAGTGGAACCTAACCTAAAAATATCATAAAAACACTGTTTTATCTGCAAATTACGTAGTTAAAATATTTTTTTTCAATTTTTTGGTGTTGTAATGATTGTTTTTGCATTGTAGAATTTTACTAGATAAGTGCTTATAGTAACAGTGTCAATATACCCTCAAAAATTGTAAAAATAATTATTTTTTTTTGCAATTTACGTGGTTAAAATATATTTTTTTTGTATTTTCTGTATTGTAATGATAGTTTTTATATAATGCTACTAGATAAGTGCCTATTGTAAGATTGTATATCTCACCGCAAAATATCATAAAACCAATTTTCTTTTACAAATTACGTGATTACAATATATTTTCTTTTGTATTTCCTGTATTCTATGATTGTTGTTACATTATAGAATATTACTAGATAATTGTTCATTGCAACAGTGTCAACCGAACCTAAAAATACCGTAAAAACACTGTTTTATTTGCAAACTTCGTGGTTACACATATCTAGTAACAATTTGTAATGCAAAAACAAATATTACTACACAGAAAATACAGGAAAATTATACCTATATCACAAAATTTGCCAAGAAAACTGTTTTAACGATATTTTGAGGTTAGATTGATACTGTTACATTAAGCACTTATTTAGTAACATTTAATAATGCAAAAACAATCATTACAACACGCAAAATAAAAAAGAATATATTGTCACCATAAAATTTGAAAAGGAAACAGTGACTTTACGATACTTTGAGGTTCGGTTGACTATTAGAATAAGTACTTATATTTTAACATTTTATAATGCAAAAACAATCATTACAACATTTAAAACACAAAAAGAATATATTACTACCACAAAATTTGCAAATAAAACTGTTTAGACGATATTTGGAGGTTAGATTGACATTATAAGAATAAACACTTGTCTAGCAACATTCTATAACCAATCATTACAACATAGAAAATACAAAATAAAAATATTGTATCCACTATTCTTAGACGTGTACTGAAAAACATCATAAAAGTTACAAAAAACGATAATTTTTTGAAAAATACACCGCCATCTTCCATAAAATAAATTGCCGATTCATATTTCTTAAAGTAGTATCTGAAAGTACAGATCTGTATGCCACCGAATATACAGTATGAGCCAATCCCACAAACACATTCCTTGTCAAAATGGCCTTTAAAGCAAAATAAATTTAAGATTTTTCGATTTTTGTAGCTTTAAGCCGCCATATTGGATTTTTTACTGGTTATTATGAAAAAATAAGGTCGGATTCCAAAAGATCACCCTCAAAAACTATAGTATACCAAGTTTGGTTAAAAATAATCGAGATTTAATACAAAATCTACAGGGATAAATGAAAGATAAATTTTATGCCATTTGAGGACGAAGCGGGCTGAAACATAGAGTTCTACCAAGGTTATCTATATACTGGCGATGTAATAGAGTTGAAACTTTGATTTGCAGATTACTTAAACGTAAATTTTATTATGAGTCCAGATTTGGAATTTTCTCATTGTTTGTCAAGGATCGTTCTTTAGGTGAAGGTTTTTTGTGTTATGAAATTGTTTGAATAATTCATGAGAATAAATATTGTTAATTCATTATTATTACTAATTTATAAACTAATAAGGTCTTTATTTACAAAGTTTATGTCTTTTAGAAGTGATAAATAAATATTTAAATACAGGCAGGTTGAAATACGTGCATCAATATAATGATATATGCTGTCTAAATGAATGCATATCAAATTTTTGCTTTAATATTTTTTTAGTTTTTATAGAAATTATAATTGAATGACACAATGTAAAAAATTATGTTGGAACTATACATTGAGACAATATCATTTTTATTATTAAATAATTTTAAGGTATACTTTCTAAATTTTATGATAATTCTCATGCTTTTTGAGTTAAAAACTCTGTGCAAATCTTTTTCTTTTGCGGAAAAAGCAACAGTAGATGTAAGAGGAATCATAAGTGAAGTCACCTCTACAAGGCTTTTTATAATTAATGTATCATTAGCTTACTGCATTGTAACGGAAGTATAAGCAGTATACTGTTACTTTCTTTTATCCAATTGTGATCACAAAAAAACAGAAGACCTCAAAGATTTCCTAACAAAACATTTTTTATAACCAAGTATTCCTACGCATTCTATAGATTGTAGTTGAACTATTCACAGTCTAGCATTACTTACAGCATTATTAATAGCAAATTACTTTAAATCAAAATGTGTATGGATCATTCCAGTGGATTTTAATAGACATTGAGAGAGATTTAAAAATAGGCCTCATTTTCTTTTTTAATTTAGCTTTCTCTTTTATGTAAAATATACGTGGTACTAGAGTACATGCATGTAATTTGCTCTAAGTAATTTATGTTACACACACTCAAATCCATGCATGAAAGCTAAGATCAAGACCTTCGATTTGGCTGGTCTAACAGTTTTAGGACAAAGTGGTCAACAGTTATTGGAAAAAATTTACTTGGCAAAGTTAGTATTTTTCGTGACATAAATCGAAAAAATATGAATGTGCAAAAGATAAAGATAATCTTTTTGAGTCGATCATATCCGTTAAAATTGAAGTACCGTAGACATTTTTGAAAAAAGCATAGAATGACCCATACATGTTTACTTTATAAGATACTATGTTATACCATCATAAACTCTTAAGGCATGAAGCAATGGGTAATGATAATTATTTCATTCACAAAGATAAATTATGCTGAAAACTCATCAATAAAATTAGAAAAGAGCCCTGAGTAAATAAAGCATAAGGTGTTATGAAGTGATCATACGAATATAGGTTGCACCAATTTAAGGAGTGGGATATTTTGAAAAATGACGATTGTAATGACTGCGTAGAATTATTGGATAACAATCGCTAGACATGAAAGATAGCATCAAACAATAAAAATAATAGGAGGTCTTTGTTGATATATAACGATGCAGACGATTAGATTCATCAAACATCTGCATTTACCGATCTATCAAACGTTCGATTTTGAAGCAGTGTTATCGCTGCAGGGGGCATTCTTAAAGTATCTACGGAGCTGTAATTTGGACCCTGTGCATGGGTCGTAAAAATAAAGTTCATTGTGCTATTTTAGATCATTCTTTTAGAACACACATGCCAAATTTTGACCAAATGCTTATATATTTTAGTCCATGTCTTTATACTTATTGTCTTCCTTCATGAAAAAAATTCCAGAAGATGTCAAAGCATTCGATCACTACATTGTAGTTCGACGTCCTTGTGAAGACTAGCACATTTCAGATTTCTCAAAAACACCTATTTCTTTTCATAGGCCTCTTATAGAAAACTAGCACTTTTTGGATTTTCTGATTAATATTAACACTTTCTTTAGTCCTCTAAGAAAATTATAGTTTTTGTCTAAAATTTTGAAAATTGTTAATTTTCGTAGAAGATTCCTAATAAGGTCTAATATATTTTCAGAAATCTGAAATGTGCTAGTCTTCGTAAGGGACGTCGGTATGTAGTCAAAATTTTGCAGTCTAATATTACTTCCATTGATATCAAATTATGATCGCAAGAAACGGAAAACCTTAAAGCTTCTTTGACAAGACTTTTTATAATCAAATTATTCTTACGCATTCTACATTGTAGCTAAACTATTTACAGTCTAGCATCACTGGCTTCAATATCAAATAATGATTCCGAAAAAAAATGTCATGTTCAGCATTCCACGTTATATTAAAGATTTTATAAAAATGTATAGCTTAATGTAATTTTCAGGGATGCTCAATAATTAAGCATTGTAAATTGTAATAATACACTACGTCTTACATTTAAAATTATTTGATAGTTGATTTTATACATTTTAGAAAGTTTGAAAATTTATAATATATAATATTTATAATTATAATGTACAATTTATAACTGTAGCTATTAAATGTTCATCGAATAATGTAAATAATGATTTAGGTTTCAAATAAATACAAAACTTTGCATATTTAACTAAAAATTATTAACATAAACATATACCTAATAAGTAACAATTAATAAAAGTTATAATGAATCAGTGAGGCATTCCACAACGGAATGTGCGAAATAAATTATATACTGAAATTATGATAGTTATAATTGTATATAAGTTGCTGTGAACGGATTGACAATTTGACAAAATCATTTATAGTTTGACAATTTTCGCAATAATAAGATGTCTTATAGATAAAATCTTATTAGATGAAATCTTATTATAAAGAACAATGGCATTTCTTAACTCAATAACAGCTATTTTTGAGGATAAAATGAATATATTATTCCTTAACTTTCTTATGATTATGAGATATTAAGTGTTAATAAATATTGTATTGAGTCGTGTGAATTATAACTGCGAAATACTATAAATGAAGATAATGGTATTTGATTTCAGCAATTTTTATTTAATCATAGAAATTCGAAGAAATGATTGCAGCAATATATTGCTCTATAAAAAATGTAAATAAAGATCGGTGAGCTAACGCATTTGTGATTTCAATGTCCGCGCAAGCAATGGAATGCAAACATTCATTATCAAGTTCTGCATTAAAAAGAAAACGATAAAGTCTCCACTAAAAAAAATGTATTTCTCGCTTTTAATTTGCGTGTTTTCATTTTCACACGCGAAGGTAAATGGACAAAAGGTGAAGTTGTTTATAAAGGCAGCACATAATGTCGTCGACCTTCGTTGCCGAAACAGGAACGTCGTAATTATGCTGTTGTGTAATTGGATCAGTGCAAAGATTGTCGGTCTGAAGTGTTAAGACTCTTTGACTTTCTCTGTCGTTATGCGCTCGAGTGTCTCCATTTTCCTTGCATGAGGACGCAAAGGATCATTATAACTATACTTCAAATAATAAATGTCTTATACTGAAGAAAACATTCAAAACAAAAGGCGCTTCGCATTTGAATAAATATAAGTCTGCAAAGACTAACTAGAAAAAAACAATACATTATGCATTGAGAAAACGAACAATATTTTATTGTAAATATGACATTTCTGTGGTTGAAACACGATTTCTTTTTTAGAATTACTACAAATAATCTTCTAAAATTATTTATTTGTTTTAATTTAAGAAATATAAAAGATCCTAGTATCAATTTATTTAATTTGATTAATTGTACATTACTTTGATCATATATTTGATCATTTTTTATATATAAAAAATATAAGTGAATAAGTAAAATGAAAATTTGATTAACATATTACAATTTTGTTACTTATAAAAATAAGCGAATTTGTTTTTAACCGTGTATAATTAATTTAAGAACAAATTTAGAAGTTGTATAAGACGATTTTTAAGCAAAAAGTTGAGAAAAATGTAGGTATTTAATCATCATAATAAAAATGATTTTTTTACAAAAAGAAACAATAAATTCCATGACTGTTTTCATCGCAAAAAATTTGTTTTAACATTTGACCAAAGTTAATTATAAATCTATGCAAAGGTATGTGTCATTTCAAATGACAATTATATTTAAATTTATTTGGTATCACATAATAAGTACTAATTATAATTATATAATGAATGTCTCATATGAAGTACGAAAGCCAAAAGAAAGTTCCTGTTTTTATAGCGGCACGTAGTCATATAATATTTACCCAAACCCCACAAAAAAGCAGAAGGATACCTACTCCCTTCCATTAATTTCTACCTTGTAGATAAATTTCTAAAATCCGGAAAATTCAAATTTGCACACTCATAAGCAAATGTGTATGTACTCGCAGCGGATATCAGGCGCTACACAGCCGATACCACGACTGTTTACATTCGCACAGCGCATAGCTTATCGTCATACTCGCTAGGAATTCGGAAAATTTTCACAAATTTAAACACGTCGTCCATGCTTTCTATATACCTACCGGCTTTTTCCGCAGAGCGCTGTGCGATTCCTATCCTCGACACGAGATTCGTCGGCCAATAAAGAAGCCGACTGCAAACGAAGAAAAATAGTTAGAGAAAAAATGCATACGAGGAAAGTGAGATTTCCTTGATGTATGTATGTTCATGTGATTCCGAGGCTGTAGCTTCCTCGTGTTTTGCGGTCTCGCGAGAGTTCAAATTCGTGACGCCAGATGATTTTCACGATTCAGTGAGGTTTCAGAGTAAGACGGATGGGAACGGGATGGATCAGTCGAGAAATGGATTCGATTTGTCTTTGAAATTCAAGGAAAGTATTCCTTGTGAATGTTTCAAGCTGAAAATATTTTTAATGAAGATGTATTACAAAAGATGCTATAAGGAATTTGAAGAATTTGTAGCTACATTATATGTGGTACAATGTATAGCAAATAAAGCATCTAGGAATCTAAAATAGATGAAATATGTCACTGTTAATAATATTTTGCGTTCCATCATAGTTTGCTTATATATTGTATTTAAGTTTCCTCTATAATTTAAAAGATTATCATTTTGTACGCATACGTTGCTCAGCTATTATTTCAACTGTGAGTAATAGTAAGTAAATATGTTAAGTTTTAAAGAATAAAATATAATATTGATGCAAGAATTATAATTTAAGAAATATATAAATAGTTGTGAATAAGACGAATAATTAAGTGAGTAATTTGACGACTCACCAGAGCATGGTGCATAATAGAACTTCTGAAGTTAATCTACCATAGTTGATGTACTGAAAGAAATTTATTTAGGTCAGTCGGATATGAAAATATAGCATAAAACTAACAAAAAGAAGTTTCTTTTGTAACAAACACATCGAGTTTCACGTATACCTAATATGGCCCGTCTTTATTTTTCATTCTTTAATCCCTAATACAAAGCAAATGTATGTATCGAAAAAAGTTAAAAATTATAAAATTATACAGGTAAACGTTAAAAGTAATATATTTCATTCATTTTAATAAGGTTTAAACATACTGCACAGATACAAATTATCTTTCCGGTCGAATTATAAGATCTATGCGTATTTTTGAGGATATAAATAACGTGTATAACGCATTAATTATTTAAACACATATTATTATACCTTTTTCACAAATTAATCAACAGTATTGTTATCTTTTGTAATAAATATATATTTATTTGCCTTTAAAAGTTAAACATATTCTAAGGGTGGTCTTTAGATATAAATCTGTAGATACACTTTTTCTTATACTAAAAGGTACATAGCCGGTCAATAAAATAAAGTATGCTACTGAAAAGCTAATGATACGTAGTATCATCAAGGGCAGTATCGAGTTGGACTACCCTGGTAGAAATCTAAGCTGGTTTCTAGCCAGATATTAGCTAGATTTTCTAAATCTGCTTTAATTCTGGTTAAGAAATTAGCTAGAAATCAATTAAAAACGACATGCTTTTTAGCTAATATATAGCTAGATACTGCTTATTATTCTAGTTAATATAAAATTGATAAACTAAGTAATTTATGTATTAATTAATAGTGGAAATAATAACAGTTTTATAATAATCATAGTAACCCTGGTAGAAATCTTATCGTGGCGGCCACATTCGCTATAACGGCCTTTATAGGCAAACTAGATAGTACAAGAGTGTACAAAACTCGATAAATCCACACAGATCTATATAGTTTTCTCAATAATAATATGTACGTATAAAATCTGTGAGGTTATATATTATTTATTGAACAGAAGTTTTATTGTAAAAATTAATGTTAAATAAAGTTTAACATGCAAGTTTTCAATTATAATAATAAGATCTACAGTTATATCCATACTATTTACATATAAAAGTAGTCAGAAAGCATATCTAACCTAAGAAATGAAAATTTAGAAACAATGTTCCTTGCATATGAAAAACAGTGATCACAAAATAATGTTATTGATTGATGTAGTTGTTTCTTGAAAAGTAATGTATAAATAATAATAATATCATATGTACAAATATGTACTTTATGACATGCTTTATTTAAAAACTAGAATTTTAATTTCAGAACTACAAATAATTTTGTATCCATCTGCGAGTTTTTATAATACATAAACTGCTCATCCGTGACAACATTTTCAAAGACAAACACATTAGTCGAACACATGTAGACGATAATTTTCTTTATAAGTAGCAAATTACTATGTATTAACTGGCCATAGATGTCAAATGAAAGTGTTTGATTATAAATCAATCACAGTAGGAAATACAAAAATAGAACATATATATATATAATAACTCAAATACATTATTTCTTTATAAAAATAGAAAATTAATCAGTTGATAATAAATGTGTGTGAAAATAGTTTTCCTTACATAAACCATACAGGTTTGGAAACCAAGCCTGTATTTAGGATGGAACATAATCAAATGTAAGGAAAATAATTTTACATAAACAAAATAAATATATGCACTAATACTTCATATACTTAGTTATTTGGATATTCAGATTATTTTCTTATTTTGCTTGTTTAATATATATGTGTAACATAATATTGTTATTGAGTTCTTAAATACAAAAACTCGATGTATCTAAAATTAGATAACCTTACACTTTAGAGGTTATTTACAATTATTTACATTGGTAATAGGTGAACAATAACAAGTAAATACCTTTAAATCAAAATAATACATAATAAGCATAATAGATTATGCTTCTGTTTCTTAAAACATAACCTTTAAGTGGTTGTTATTGTCATAATTTTGCTTATCTAGTTTTATCGGGGCAAATAATATGGGAAACTAGAAGGGTCGACCGTTACACGCCTTTATAGTAACTATCTAGTTTGCCTACATAGATCTACACAGTGCGAGATTATTCTACATAGATCTATAAAGTGGACGGGATAAATTTCTACCAGGGAATACGCAATTCTAATCATACTACATTAAGTATTTTATTAAATTAAAGTTAAAAATGTACCTTCTTGTCTAGTAGTAATGGAGGTTAGGTTATTTGTTTACATAACGACGCGTGTATTTAAAAAGTATTATTTACACAAAAAGTACCAAGCCCCGAGTAAAATTTAAGTGGCTTTATTAAAGAAATTTATGTTATAAATAATAGAATGCATGTAGTCATATAATTATTGTTATTTTAAAAATATCAATAAAAACAGAATAAAATGTAAGTTATGACAAAATTTGGAGAATTGGTAAACAAATATTTGTAGTTTTAAAATGAAGTTTTATTACTAAATTTTATTTTCGACATCAATCACAAAATTTTCGTTGACTAAGTTATGTTTGACTAATTTTTGGAAAGGAAATTATTAGTTATCAAATACTTTTAGTAAAGCATATACATATTTCTATAATCCCGTAAGTTGTTATTTGTTGATAAAAATATTTATTTTGACGGCATTCTATATTGGACATTCAATAAAGTATAATAATGTGTATTTTTAAAAACTAATAACTTTTGAAAACAAAATATAAATAGGTTAGATTTGCAAACAAAATACGTTCTTGCTTAAAGTATAGTCTTAAGTAGATTCTAGCCGGATATTAGCTATAATTTGACTTATTAATAGCTTATTAATCTGGTTAATAATTAATAAGCTAACCAGCCATTCTAGCTAACTTTCTACCAGGGTAACTTCTTTATTTAATATCACAGTAAATATAATATCTAGTTCAAAATTATAGTGCCAAATTCAGGTAAGCCGTTGCAAGACTACATACACTGTAGGTTGATCTCCTTTTGCTTCGATCCGGGAGGAAATTTTCCGATTAAAGAGCTTCTGCTAACATCATATACATAATACATCGAATATTTATCGGCTAACAACGTAGTATAATAACTACGATAGCCATGGTGGGCCATATTATATACAGTAAAGTCACTTTACTTAAAAGATAATCTATATAAAGATGATCAAATGCACGGTCTTTATTGTATATTTTAAGATGATTAGCTATCGAATTTGCAATAAGTTATTGCACATTCGGATTCTTGTACTGATTGTGAGATAAGCTGTTGCAATATTTATTACAAATGTCATATAATTTATAGTTTACCAATGATAAATATATTATCAAAGATTATTTTATTTGCAGATTTATCAATGGAATTGAAAAGAAGATATTGATTCTTTTATTATCCTGTGTATTAAAATTATCGAGATTAATAATAAATTTCTAAACTTAATGTGTTGAAGATTTAACACATTTCTTAGATTCATGAAAATCTTATAACAGTTTTTATTGCTCTTAAGTCATTTAATAACTCAAACTTTTCTCATACATAATGATTTCAAATCTAACAAAAAAATATTGTATATGTATGAAGTTTTCTGTATACACGATATAATCAGGCCACGATACATAAAAATACAAACATTACGAATAAAGCAGTAATAAAACTTCGTACGTAAAGTAGTATCGCAGTAATCACAAATTTTCATTATCTAAAAATATTCTGAGAATGGAAGAAACACATTTAAAAATATAAAATACAAAAATAAACTAATATATTTCATAATAACATATATGTGTTTTTATGCAACTACTTGTCTTATATTATCGACAAAAATAAAAACTCATTTGGAGTTATGAGTTAGCTTCCATAAAAAAGTCCACACATTTTAAAACAAGTTCCACAATTTATAAAGTAAGTCAGAATGCATCACTGTAAATCACAGACGCTCAAAGCGTCCTTGATTTTACCCATATACGCGCTATCGAGACACTTCCGTGTTCTTCAATTAAACTTTTACGAACAACTATAATTGAATAAAATGTTAAACGGGTATCTTTGGAATTTCCTAAGATAGAGTTATAGGAAGAAACCCGTGTAGTTTAATTGTGGTTAAGGAACTGGCCGGCAGAGAATCTGCCTCCTTCGGTATTCCCCGTAATATAATAAGAGCCAACATCGAGGCCAAGTAAGTAGCCGCACGTGGAGCACATCCGATGCAACCCTTCGCGGCCAAGGACACAACCTGTCATTTTGCGGCGCGCAGAATGGAGCATTCGGACCGAATTTCGAGTAGTCATCTGTGCAATTTTATAACCTGTTTCGGTGCCATTTAAGGTGGAGCGTCGCTCATTTTTCTCTGCACTTTTAATGATATAATTTTCTTATACGACTGGAGTTAAAAATTTTTATTAGGCCGAAGCCCAAAATTGAATGGAAATGCCTACGAATTTGCAGACTCGTTTCTGACTTTAGAATTTTTAAGAAGGGTAATTTGATCATGACTCGAAGTAGCTTTTTTTTTTGCTTAAAGACCAAAATTAATTGGAAATTACTATGAACTTGCAGACTTGTTCCAGATTTCAACATTTTTTACGATGTCAGACTTGATTGCGTACTGGTTTCGAAACGATTTTTGTAATTTCACTCTCGGATGTCGTTTGATCTTGATTTTCAATGTTCAAGGTTTGATGAAACATCAGAAAAAAATATTCATAACATCTTAAGACGATAAGTTATTATTAAAAATGGTAAGGCAATATAAATTTTTAAAGCTTGACCAATTTTTTTCCCTTTTAACATTCGCGGTCGACATTTTGTCACATAAAATAAAGCTCCTTTATGGTATTTTAAGATGCGTACATGTTATTTATTTCTTTTTGTTAGTTTATAACAGTTGGAGTTATACCAAAGAGAAATTTTTAACAGGAACGTTGACATTACTCACGTTTGTAAATGTAATATTCAACAAATTGACTTGAAAATTTTAAAAAACTTCAGAACATAATTATCTTGAAAATGACATAAATTAAAATTAAAATATAAGTGGATTTTACAGTACTGACATTATTTTAAATTAAGGAAACCCCATTTATATATTTTAAATTGATATTTAACCAATAAACCTTCTTTAATTTTACTATACTATACTTATTTTTAATGCAATGATTTATATAGATACAGTCTTCCGTGTTAAGAGGTCAGATACACCTTTAAATTTGTAATTAATTGTTAATACGTTTTAAGGTAAAAGTGAGTTTTTTCATCATATAGGGGAGACTTTCGTAGTACCGCCTCCCATATCTATGTTGGCTATAACTTTTGACATTGACGGTGAAATTTTAAAATAAACATTGGAACTTGTTTGTTGAATGGACTTTTCTGAAGATCAAAGATTTTTTTTTTCAAAAATAATAATCTGAATTAATTATGAATCAAAGTTTAAAATTTGCGTTTTTACGTTTTATAAAAAAGTTTCCCTAGTACCGACCACTAATAGTTTTCGTAAATTTAATGGTGTAAATGGCCATTAAATAATAGTTAAGTATTTAAGGTAAGAAAATAGTATTTTTATTAAGACTATGTAATTTAGTATTTGTTAGAAACAAAAGTATCACTATTCTTGTGATACTCTCTTTATGATATTTTATTTATCAGTCGTTATTTTATTTATAAAGTAAATAATGTATGGTTCGGTCAGTAATTCAGGGAATTGACTTTTGAACCTCCTTACAAATGAGACTCATAAGGAAATCAAGAAAAGACCGCATTCGGGAAATGCATGTTTTTATTCGGTGGACAAATTGCTTAAACTTACGGCTATTATTGCGGAAGACAAAACTAGAGAAATATAGAAAAATTATAATGCCAGTACTCCTATACGCGGATGCGAAACATGTGCACTAACTAAAGCGGAAGAGGATAGGTTCAAAATATTTGAGAATGGAGTTCTGAGAAATATATTCGATGGCAAATTCGATGAGATAACCAGAGAATGGAAAATTTTACACAATTGAGAAATAATCAAGTTATACGAACATTACTAGAATGATAAAATCTTGAAGATTAGAATGGACTGGGCATATAGCTAGGATGAGAAAAAACTTGGAGTACTAATAGGAAAACCAGAGGGCACAAGGCCTATACAGGTAGGCCGAGGCGAAGGTGGCAGAATAATATTGAAGCAGATATGCGAGAAATAGGATGCTATGAGGGGGGCTGGATGGACCTTGCAAAGAATAGGGAGAAATGGCGTGATTGTGTGAACAAGGCTGTGGACCATTCCCATCAACCAGTAATGGCAGTTACGATGATGATGCGAACATGATCACAGCGGATATAAGTGTATAATATCTGCGGGCATTTGAGCACTATTACTGTTAACCATTAATGACTGGCCACTCTAATACTAATAGTAATAAAATTTTAAAAAAGAATAATAATAACAATAATAATAACAATAATAATCATCTATGACGGTCATAAATGTCACATGATCGTCATTTTAGCGTCATATGACCAAAAAATAAATGACGGTCATTTTAAGACACTAATAATGCACTATTATTCGAGGAAATTCGCCTGTTTTGAATTCGTTGATTTTTTATGCATTCAGTGGAAAAATTTTCAGAGCTATAGTCAGAAGTAGAAATACGATTTTTCACTTAAATAATCCACATTTTGAGTACAATGGCTCTCATCTCAAGAATATAGGCATTATTGAAGCGTACCAGAAGCACATCCCAAAGCCCTATCGAATTCCCAGTTTCACAAAGTTTGATATATTCTCTTCTGTGAGTGATGCTGCTGTCGATGCATATAATACCTACCTGCTGAGAGGACGTAGCGACGTAGAGCGAGTAGATGACGGCAGTCTCGTACTGGACGAAGCAGACGATGATGTTGGTGGCGAGGGCGAAGGCGCCCGCGTACTTTCGAAACGGCTCGGGTCCGAGCTTGAACGAGGTCTCAGCCGTCTCCGCGAAATTCAGCGAGGGTACGCGCGCCCGCCTGCACAGGAGCTGGCCGCACTGCACCTGTAACGCGCGTTTATAGAAAAACTGGTTTCAAAGGAGTCGGGATCTCGCACGATATAGAGCGAGAGAGAGAGAGAGAGAGAGAGCCTTGAGAGCGGTGTGCGTAGGCACTGCGATATCGACGGATGAAGACTTTCTTTAAGAGTATTCTTGTTTCGGCTGTGTTTTGATCGCTCTATGCCCGTTGTTGTTTTGGTTGTCTTATTTTTGTTTGTGTAGTAGGGGTCAATTGGGTTTCAAATTAGATAAGGTTTTATTTACTATCGTTGAAAAGTGTTTGTAGAATTTTAGTTTTTGTACAGAAATTTATAATTTTCTTAGACCTTAGGTTAAATAGGAGAGAGTCGCTCACTTTGGGACACCTAAGGATTTTTGCGTATAAATTATTTTATTATTGATCATAAGGAGGTTCGGGTGGTTTAATTCGACCATCTTTTTCTACATATTTAAAACACATCAGTGTCGATAGTTATATATGTAAAAGTAGTATATATTATTGATTGTGAACATAAAAAATTGTTTTTATCAACTATTCTGATATTGCAAACATGACTAATGCCCGTTGAAAAAAAATGACTAAAAATGCAAAAACTTTTTCGGCTTTCATGCAATTTTAATGTTTGAGGTCTTATTTCGTTCTTTAAGGTGGCTCCCTAGTGAAATTTCTAAAATCTCTGTATTAAATTCTAAAAATCTGGGGCTTTCATGGAGTATTTGTTATCATTATATGAAGTCACACAGCAATTTTCAGTTTTTTTAGCCTATATATTCAAAGTTATTCAGCATAATGTATTATTTTTTAGTGAAATGGGCTATATTCAAAATAGCCCTCGCGCACACAACATTGTAAAATAATTAACATTCGCTTTTAATTTGACTAGATTATTTATTATATAGCTCTGGAAAATATGTGTGAATTTGTTTCAAAATTGCTATATAAATACCGTTATTTTATTAAAAATTCTATTATAAATAAACTTTAAGGTATCAATTAATAAAAAAAACAGCGAATTTCTGTTGAAAATACCTTAAAGAATATATTCCCAAGTTTCAATAATTTCTTTAATTTTTGTATGCGCGAGGACCACTTATGTCCAAATTCAGGACTTTGATAAGACAATTCAAACAAATATGCGTATGACTCCCAAAAAGGCTTTTAATTTACAAAATTTATTTTTTTATAAATATAATAGTAGTATCGAATCAACTAAATTGTTTTTAATATTAAACAGATGAAAATGTGAATATTATTACTGGAAAGAAAATAAACAGAAAAATTTGGCAGAATCGTGATAAAACACCACAGAGCCACCTTAATGATTTTTTACAAATCGACAGAAACGAAAAATTAAAATAATTTGTGGGTTCATAGCGTCTGGTGAGAGGTAGACCCAGACATATCCTAGGCTTAAGCATGGGATGCGTCTGGGTTTACCTCCCACCCGACGATAGAAAAAGCTTATTGTTTAATTCGATTACGTAAGTATATAAGTTTAATTTAAACTATATACGGTCTTTCTCTGCACCTACAAATTATTTTAAAATTTTTTTCCGTCGATTTGTAAAAAAATATTTATGAACAAAATATCATCTCAAGCATTGAAATTATATGAATATCGAAAAAAAATTTGCATTTTTAGTAACTTTTGTTTCAACTGACATTAGTCATGTTTGCAATATCAGATTTGTTGATAAAGATAATTTTATATGCTCATTTTTAATGTATATTACTTTCACATTTATAAATATTGACACCTTCTTTACATTCGCGAATATAAAAATAAAAATTTTATTGTTTGAATTGCAATTTAATGCCATTTTCATAGTATAAAAAAGTGGTTAAAAATGTTATTCATCAAATCTAAAAGTGTTTCCATAATCTGCATGCCGTAGTCTAGAAAGTGTAATTGTATCAAACAAATATAGTGATAAGAATACGATACACTTATATTGTGCTTGTCGGCAAATATTCGCAATTTTATTATCATTCTTTACAAGCGATTCCGTTAACATTTATACAAATAAAATTTAGGATCTGCGCATAAACTATACGGAAGGGAAACAGGAACTTGATATTGATAATAGTAACGAAAAATGCTTGAAAATATTTTTGATTATTATTTGCCGATGAATAAAAATCGTATCGAATCGGTTTTACTAAAAAGATATTTATAAATAATTAAGTTAACTAAAACCATAATTTTGGTAAGGAAGAAGATTTATAACCATTTCATATTACCATATAAAAATAAATACATCTCTGGTCTCTCGCATGTCATAAGCAATTATTCATAAATATATGAAGATAATGTGTAAAGGAAATTTAATCTCATTAAATTGAATGTATGGTAAGTTTTCATGAATTATTATTTTACCGTTATCACAGCAGTATGAATACAAATAGCTCCCACGAAAGTACTGCATAAAAGAGCTGCAACATATCCAGTTTTACGGAAGGCATAAGGTATAAAAAGTATTCCATTGCCAATAGCAGCCTTCAGTAAGTGCATAAATACAGCAAAGGTGCTTCTACATATTCGAGAAAACATCATTAAAATCTTCAGAAATGCAAATGTAATCATATTCACAAATTATATTCGTACGTCGTAAGTTGTTCAGGTGGTCTGTTGTCGACTGGATTATAGTCGTCTGTTCCAGTCTGTGCATTTCTCTTGTCACCTTCCAATTTCTGCATTTTGTCTGTCAAAGTAAATCATCCTTAATTAAAATAAATAGTTAGACAAGGAATTAAAAGAAAATAGAAATACATATAGAGAAATATATCCGCCTGTGCAAATAAAATATAGAATTTTAAATTATAGTATTAAAAATAAAAAATAAAGAAAAATTTTAGACATGTAGTACTATTTTAATTGACTATTGTTTTCGATCTATGAATCTTGCTAATCATCTACTTCGTAAAAACCGGATCGTTGACCTTATTGTAAAAACAAAAATATTTTAGATGCAGCAATAACATGTTTATATTTCATGTTTATATTTTTAATTTACATCATATAACAACAAAGTATTAATTCAATGCTTCGTAAAGATTTTATTCTCGTAGCACAGAATTAATTAATTGATAACTTATTAAGCTCTTGAAAAATGATTACAACGCTATCGCTCGTAACGCGCGCGATATAAGAAATATATTATATTTCCAGGTACGACAATCTAAATCTAATCTTTCTCAACGTTTGTTACAGTTGATTCAAGGAAAATAATAAATAGTATATAATCGGAAAACGGTGTAAAAATATGAAGCTGGTTAAGCCAAGTCAATGTGCAAAAGTATAAGTTGTGTCTTATTGTTGCGTAGGAACTGACAGCTACCTCAAGGACCCTTTGAGGATGTCTCATTCGGGATAATGATAATGACTTTAGCGATTACCCAGGAATGTCGGTTTATTGTATTTGCCGATCCACTGCTTATCTTATTCCCTCGTCTCGAATGCGAATTACTTAATTTTATTTTTAAAATTGCATGCGTATATAACAAAGTCGTAAAAATATGAAAAGAGAAATGAATATTTACTCTTAATCCGTTAGCTTAATCCCGGAGTTAATAGGTTAAAAAACTTCTATCACTTTAAATTCTTTGTTGTTTTCTTTTAATCGCTTTTAGCGAGATTGTTTTTTATCTTTCATTAGAATGAATAATTAAAAAAAGGTATACTTATATCAGAATATATGTATAATTATATAAGGAATAAAATACATAACGCCAAATAATAGTATCAAAATTTGAGGTTAGATTTGTAACAAACCCGATCATTGCATGAACTTTCTCAGTACCAAAATAATAAATATTTCTTCTAAAATTTCTATCTTATATCAGTAGTAACATGAACATTTATTTTAATTTTTGGAATTGATTTATTGACATCCAAATCGGTGAAAATTAGCATCGTTTATTGAGTTTAATCATCTTATAATGAAGTGGCGAATAATCAATTTTAGTTTAGTCCAAAGTTTATTTTATCTCATAGAATTCAAGAAATATTAAATATAATCTTTTTATCGGGCCACTGACCGGTTAGTATACTTTTGCACACGTAAATACGACATTAATGACTTCCGTCTTCGTTCAACGATGATCAATTCTCGATTGATCTCAGCGATAATTATCATCTGCCGATACCCACGTCAATATATGACTCGCGCTATGGATAATGCAAGAATTCAAACATGATCTCCACTAATCTTCTCGGTATGTACATATCGTTTTAATTAACAAATTACTTTATGAACTTTTAAGTAAAGAGAAATCACGAGATCGCTTTCATTTCTTCATTCGCATTCCCCAGCTTAATTAATTGAAGTTTTCACGTTTAGGAATGCCTCACCTGATTAGATAAGATCCTTTGAGCTTCGTCGCGATGGGGTTGAAGTGTCTGCGCGTGGAAAGCCAAATTGACAATTATTTTTGTGATAAGGTTAATCTGCGCTATGACATCTGTGAGAAAACAAAAGTTCGCACAAACTAATATGAATTTCTATTTAGATCACGCGAATAGACAATAACTTTTTCGATATAATAAACAATTTTTTATTGATAGGAATCTCAGAAAAAAATTTTAGTATAACAATTGTATTATATATTTTATACATTTTTTTGTTCCAGTTATTGATTTAGAATTTTAATATACATTAAAATATTCGTTATAGATTGTAAAATATATGATTGGAGCATTATTTGCATAAGATCATCATCCAATGATCAATCATAAGAATGAACCTGAAATTTGCGCAATCAATACTTGGATTGATTGAGAATTACTTTGAAATATACAAAATATATGAAATACAATCAATTAATGTTGTTATCAATAAAATAAAATAAGATAAGATATTAGTTAATTGATATAATATTAAATCAGTCTGACACTCGCCAATAGTTTTATTTGTAATAGTGCACGTTCAAGTTCTTTTTTCTTAATAACGGAGAACATTATTGTAGCATTGTTCAAGGTACAAAAATTACAGACGTCAGCATTGTGTATTACTTATTGAAATTAAATACAAATAATATTAAATGAAATAAATTAATTTCAAGAATAGTCTTTTACGAGGTCTTTTACTTAGATTTTTATGCATGACGTGCATTCATAATCAAAACATTACGTCAAAATCTAACAAGAAAGGTTATTCCACCACGCGGTAAAACCGATTTACCAATGCTAAAGTAACGGAATTCTAGCTAAGCACGTTGCGGAGAAGCTAGAAAATAGAAAGGTTATTACTAGTTAAGAGTCAATCAAGATTTCAAATTGTAATTGAAAGAAAAGAAAAAGTAACGTGTACCCTAATGAAATAATAATCTAACATTATTATCTTTGTAATCCCACAAACGGAAACTAATATATATATATATATATATATATATATGTGTGTGTATTTTTGTTCTGCGCTCGGTATCTTGGAATCTCCGGAGCTAAAAATACACGTTTGACCTGTTCGAGATGAGATTAAAAAAGTAACATCCAAATCGATTGTTGAGTGCAGACAACTACGCATGATGAATTCCATTTGAACGCATCGTAGACATATTACATTAGCATATTACAACTTCTTCATTCTAAATTGATTTATATATTTCAATTCTGACTTTAAAATTTGAATAAAGAAGTAAATTATTGTTTTAATCCACTATTTATTCATTAAATTATTTATTTCGCATTTTTTCTAACATTCACCAGCTTCTACTAGTTATTCATGATAAATATTGCTATAACTCGTAATGACCTCTGTAAACAAAATCGTCATCAAAATCGTAGGGGTCGTATACATCGAAGAATCCGTAGGAGAAATTGTAGTAATCGAGGCTGCTAGATTCGTCGTCGTCAGAATCACTTTCCAAACGTGCCGGTAAAATCATCTGCAAAAGTGATGACTGCTCGCTAATTCCGTCGCTAACAACCGATGTGCCACGCAAATCAAGTTTCAAAATAACGCCGTTCGTACGGAGTTTCGTGTCCTGAACAGCGCACTCGACTAAATTATTTGTGATATGCATACAAAAAGAACAATCTAGGGATTCAATTGTGCCGCACGATGATATCAGTGTACAAAGGCCATCATCTCTCTAACTGCAACACTGAGAACATGATAATTTTCTCAATTTGGGTATATATTTTAGAGCTTGATCTGTAATATTGCCTAGATTATTCAATGACAGTACCTCGAGTTTTGGCAAATAAGTTATTGCATTGATGCCAACGTCAGTTATGTTATAACAGTCTGCAACAAATTATTGATATTTATTTTTTTTAATTGTACAATACATACTTTAAATAATCGGTTTCAGTCTACAATATGAATTATTTATTAGTTTACCATTTAAGTTTAAGGATGATAACTTATCGCAATTTTTAGCAAATACTTCCAAACAATCATTTGTTACATCAATTCCAGAAATGTCCGACATTTCAAGATAGTATAATGTGCTAATTACACCTATCTCTAAGTTAAACAAATTTGGAATCTTTAAAACTTTTAACCTTTTTGAGAAATAATCTATACTATTATTTAATTCTGGTGTTATGCAATAGTTGTTGTATATCAAAGACAACGTATGTAGCTGTTCCTAATTTCTGACAGGCTATTAATTTAAATTGAAAAAAATTATTATAATACAAAATAAAAAAGTACATTAAAATGTTAATAATATGCAGGTAATTAATAACTGAACATTAGTGTACATTTATTAAGGTAAATTATCTTAATAAACTGTATTAGGTAAAAAATTATTTAAATGAGTATAATTCGTTAAATAAATATGCCTGTAAAATTTTCTATTTCATAGAACGTGCTGAATTTTGTTGTGAAAATTACTTACTTTGAATACTTGCACAGGTGACATTTTTTTGCAATCATTTTTAATAATGATTTCCATGGAGTCTTTTGGCAAACTTGACAAACATTTTCCAGTTATAATATCGTTGTCTGTCATCCTTAGATATCGAAGTTCTTTATTTTGTAAAAATAATCTAGATAAATGGTAGTCATTACATGCTTTTGAGCAAATACTAAAGGTGATTTCTCTGACATTATGACAATTAGCTGTCATAATTTTGACAACTAGATAGGACAAATTTAATGATCCAGCATTAAGTGATTGCAGATTTGGACATGTTTTTGCAACATGATATAAAATGTTATTCTCTAAAGCGAGGCAAGAAAAATCAACGTGTGTTAGAAAGTTACCACATCGATAACACCTTTTCAAAAATAAAAGTTAGTTTTCGTCGGCTTAACCTTACGCGGGGATTGAAACCCCAAAATTCTTCATCATCATTTAAAATATTGTAATTTTGCCATGACTTTTTACTCACAGCCTGCCAATGTTTACAGACTAAAACAACGTAAATTCTTCAATAACAATAGTTCATTAATATATATATATATATATATATATATATATATATATATATATATATATATATATATATCTATAGTTTATTTTATGTAATGAAAGTTTAGTATATATTTAAATCACCTCTTTCTATTTTCACTGTATCTTTTATTTGAAGTAACTTAAAAACATTTCTTAAACAGTCGTCGTTTAACTTGTTAATAGCTGCATCACTACATATATCGGGTTTACTGATAGATTCCTGCTCATTACCATGTGATATTTTAATTTTTTTAATTTGTTTTTTAATTTTTTCTGGTTCATATGTCAAACAATAAAATAAATTTACAACATATTTTATTATAATTAATGAATGGTTTGATCACTTATTAAGTTACCCTTTCCAAATTTTTCAAATTATAAAACAATTGAGAAAGAAATAGACTAATCCAGAAGTGTAATTTCGTAATTTAATATAGCGATTATAAGAGAATGATTTGTAAATTAATTGATTATTAGAAATACCACTATTTCATTTATTTTAAAATGATAAAACTATATATTTGTCGGTGCATTTATCGAAATAACAATAAAATTTTTACTAGTCATCTTATTATTTTAAATTTATCACTAAATACCGTATTTATTAATTTTTTATATATTTATTAAAAATTTGATACATCAAATTCTAAAAGTAGGATAATTCGATTGAATTCGATCACAATACTGGAAGATACTTACTGTACAATAGGCGAAGTTGAACTGAACGTATTCAAAACTGAACAATAATATTAAACTACATAAACTACCTGACCTTTCAAAGATAAATGTAGGTCAAATCTGGTAAATAAATTTGTTTTATAAAGAAAAATATATACTTCTATGTTACACTTACATTTAAGATTGCTTTTACATTAAATTAATAAAATAACTAGAAAAATTTCAAATTATTTACTTCTACACTATACGACTGAAAATAATAGATTTATCGAAAAAATAACAATTATCAATTAGCATAAAAAATTAGCATAAATAGCAATTAAAATTCTATAAACTTATATATAATACAACAGTGTTTTAAGTCCTACAAAAAATTCCATATTTTTTATCGTATCCTTTTATATTTAGTACATCCCAACAAAATATGACCCAAGATATAATAATAACATAAACAGATGATCCACGTGAAATTGTTAATACGAGGATTTCATATGATCAAGTATCGACACGAAAAGATTGAAGGCGACCTGGCGACCGCTCGGGCAACCGCTAAAAGCGTCATTTCGTGACGTCAACGCTACGCGAAATAGTACATACGTTTATACAAAGCCGTATCTTTGTTGTAGAATATTACAGTTCTAATAATATAAAACCATGAAACTATCTATGTGATGCTGATAATGGAATTGCTGCAATTAACAGCTTATTTGATAAGCTTACCTTTATTTTAGAAGTTATTTGAGATTTTTATACTTATATGCAATATCTCACTTGTAATCCTTGCAACAAGAACAAGGACAATTATCGTAAAAATTCTCTAGATAACCATCATTTCCTCTAATGCGGAGAATAAAATATGAGATTCTTAAAAAATTATAATATATCAAGCAATAATATTATAAAAAAGGCAAAATTTAATTGAAACCTTATTGTACTAAAGAACTACTAAAAAATAAGTTTTTATCAAGCTCATGTTTGTCGAACCGATAGAATATTAGCAAAAGATAAAATCATTAAGATTGATTTAATTACTACCAGAGTAAATAATCAATGGCGTTATTCACTTTCACTTGCAATATTTTAATAGTAAAATCAATTGTATAACAAAGCAATAATTTATTCAATAAATTTGAAATAAAAAAAAATTTTTTTAGACACGTTTACAATTTGAATATAACATAATGAATAAGCAATTCATATAAAATTGAGAAAAAGTATTAGATAGGTAATATAAAATTTCTTGTGAGTTTTAGTTTTTATTTGTGTTCTAAAATATTTTATTCGTAATACTATAATTTTATACATAATTTGAATGTTATATTTATCATAAAATACACAAAATAGCTCGCAGCATATGTAAGTGACTATATAAAAACACGCCTAGCTTCGTTTTTATATTAAAATACTCAAAGTATTCTCACGATAAATAAAGTTGGAGCAATCTTATTTATACACACATCAAGTGTGACGTATTGATAAAAAAAACATAAGTAAATAAAATACGTTGTTTCATTCACACTTATTGAAGACTATAATCTATTCGATCGTATCATTTATAAAAATAGACATGTGAAAAACATTTATACATATAATTCATTAATTAATACTAATTTTGAATACAATATTCTTAAGAGGTGTTGTCGTTCCCAAAGATAAAATCGTAATCAAAATCGTACTCGTAGGGATTGTATCCATAGCGATAATAATAGTAGTCAAAGCTGTACATATAGTCGTCGTCATCGGAATCGCTGTCCATTCTTGCCGGCAAAATAATTTCCAAAAGTGGAGACTGCTCGGTAATTTCGTCGCGGTCGACCGATGTGCCGCGCACATCGAGTTTCAGAACGACGCCGTTTGCGCGGAGTTTCGTGGCTTTTACAGCACACTCGACTAAACTGGTAGTGATGTGCATACAAAATGAGCAATCTAGGAATTCAATTGTATCGCAAGATGATATCAGTGTACAGAGGCCGTCGTCTCTCAATTTGCAACAGTGTGAACATGATAATTTTTTCAATTTAGGTGTGTACTTCAGTGCTTGATCTGTGACGTTGCGTAGGTTTTTTAATGACAGCTCCTCGAGCTTTGGCAGGTATGTAATTGCTTTGACGCCTGCGTCGGTTACTTTAAAACAGCCTGCAACAAGTTATTTGCATGATTTTTCCAACTGTGCAGTACATACTTTATTACAAGTAGTCGGTTTCGAGCTGTAGTATAAATCATTTAGTACCTTACCATTTAACTTTAAGCTTGATAATTCTTTGCAATTTTCAGCCATCACCAATAAATTGGCATCTGTTATATCAGTTTCGGAAATGTCCAATAATTCAAGATGCGTTAATGTACTAATTACGTCTGAATTTATCTTAAAGAAATTGCGAATCCTTAAAGTTTTTAACTTTTTTGACAATGAATCGATCATAATATTTGATTCATTTGTGAAGCAGCTATGGTTCTCAATCAAAGATAATGTATGTAAATTATCGAAATTCCTTACAGCCTGAAAATTTAAATTAAAAATTCTTCCATTTATTAAATAACGGCAATAAATTATAATAATATTCAGATTATTAATAATTAGTAAACATTATCTTAATACATTTTATTTGGTTTAAAATAATATTTTTTAATATGTGTATTTTGTTACACAAAAATTTCTGTTAATTTTTGTTAATGATATGATAATAGTTTCTAAAAATTAAAAACGTTATAAAAGTATTATCTTAAATATTAATTTTTGGCCTTTAGTATGACGTGTAAAATTTTATTATGAAAATTACTTACTTTTGATACTTGTGAACGTGAAATTTGTAAGCAATCGTTTATAATAATCGTTTCTATGGACTCTTTTGGTAGAGCTGACAAACATTTTCCAGTGATACTGTCATTGTCTGTCATCCTCAGATATCGAAGTTTTTTATTTTGCAAAAAGAATCTAGATAAATGGTAGTCATTACAGGCTTTTGAGCAAGGTTATTTCTCTGACATTATGACAATTAGCTGTCATAATTTTGACTACTAGATATGATAAGTTTAAAGGTCCAGCATTAAGTGATTGCAGATTCGGACATGTTTTTGCAACATGATATAAAATGTTACTCTTTACAGGAAGGCAAGAAAAATCAACGCGTGTTAGAAAGTTTCCACATCGATACAGCACTTTTTCAAAAATAAAAGTTAATTTTGGTCCGTTTAATCTAATACGGGGATTAAACCCCCAAATTTTGTCATCACTGTTTAAAGTTTTAATATCCTGCCATGACTTCTTACTCACAGCCTGCCAAAGTTTACACACTGAAACGGCAATAAAACAACAATAATTTTACAGTTTATTGTAGAGTGAAAGTGTAATATTTACTTAAATTACCTCGTTCTATTCTTACTCTGTCTTTTATTTGAAGGAACATAAAAATATTATTTAAACAGTCTTCGTTTAATTTATGTATTGCTGCCTCATTACACGTCTTATGTTCCATAATTGATATTATTTGCCCATTAAAATGTGATATTGTTAACTTTTGAGATTGTGTTGCGATTTTTTCTAATTCCTAAGGCACGTACCGTATAATAAAATTACAATAATTTTATTGCACAAAAATAATGTTTCAAAACATTAAAAACTTATTTTTAAATCACAGATCAAACACAAAGTTTGTACAATTATAAAGGAATTTATTAAGTAATATTAGTAATTTGCTAATATAAATTGAGTTCGTTATTAGAAAACGCCAGTGTTTCTTTTATTCTAAATTCTTGAATTAGTTTTTAAATTGATTTTATTAAAATGACTATCATCTTCATTTTTATATTAATTACTAAACATCATTCTTAGAAAGTAATACTTGAAAATTTATCATTTAAAATTTCTAGAAGCAGGATAATTCAGTTAAATTCATAATCACAATACTGTATATAAGATTCTCACTGTACAATAGCCGAAGTTGTACTGAACATATTGAAAACTTAATAACAGTATTCGACTGGAACTTATTGACCTGCGTAATGTAAACATAACTCAATCGGGGATTATATTGAATATATGGAAAACTATCAAAAAAAAGAATTCGTTTTATAAAATAATATCATTAAACATTTTTAAAATTATCAGTTACTTTTACTATACTTTCGAAAATAAAAGAGATTTATTGGTTGAAATAAAAATGGGTTTCGCAAAGAAAACACAATTGTTGAAATTCAATAAAATGTCATTTATCTGATTATAGCTATTTTGTACTTAAAATTTTTATACATTTTGTTCTTGTCTTATATATTTTGTTATAATATATGATTAAAAATGTAAATATTTATAATAACATTAATATGAGTAATATGATCCAGGCAACTCTTCTGCGAGGAAAACACGTGATCAAGTATCGAAGCGCCAGAAAGGATTGAACGCGACCCTCGGCGGGTAATCGCTGGGAGCGTCATCTCGTGACGTCAAAGCAGCGAGCAATATAGAAAGAAACCCGATGCCGCTCGCGAGATCACCCAAAAAACAAAAACAAAAATCTAGTCCCGTTCGCGAACGAGGTACGAAGCGACGATCGAACCTCATATGCGCGGATGGCATCATTGTTAATTTCGCATCTGCTTCGCGCATCATGAGACACGAGCGAGCGATCGAAGAAATTTCGGGGCTTGCGGGAACACGTTTTTTTTCATGGATTTTCGTTATAGCCCAAACTTTCCATACGTAAGTATAGAATTTGTTGTGGTTTTAGGCCGATATAAATATTCAAATTGTTCTTGGAAATCAGACCGAATGATCCTATGAGTTTATTGATATTTCTCACTTTAATGTGATCAAAATTGATCACGTGTAAACACGGAAATACCTAGTGTATACATAATGAATGTTGGCAACTAAACGATAATGAACGTACTAAAAAACTCAAATTATTAAGTAAAAATAATTTATTGTTGGTTATACAAAAACGAAACAATTTCATGCGTTACTGATTGAAAGACCCATTACGATAGCTTTTAACGCAAAGTGCACTTTTAAAACCTTGAGGAATATTAATTGTCATAGAGAGTTGCTCAGCTACTTTGCGCAAGGAGTCTATAACATTTTGTTACAGGAAGCAATTTCTGTAACAGTTAATTATAGCATTCACTTGCAAGCAACTTATGAAATTCACGTAAATTTGTATTTTGCTAATGGCTGTATTTCAGCTATAATATTCATACTTCGTGTAAACGCTTGAAAAATTGGCGTCTACTTTTTCTAAAGCATATCCCAATATGCCAACGGATCAGTGCTCAACAAGGTGCCGTTAAAACATGGGATATGCATACCGTATTGACTCTGGATTAAGCCGGTTCATGATATTATAGCCTCGGGGAGTGAACCAGTTTAAACTAGGTATTTATAATTATTATGCTTAAGCATAATGCGTTATGCTGAGTGTGCAAAAAATCGGATATTAGCGAAAGCAATTGATTTGTTCAAAGTCTATTCACACCAGAATCACTTTTATTAACTGCTTATATTTACTTTAGCTTGTGTGTAAACAAAGAAAGCGATATAGACAATTTTTATTACACGTATAAAAAAGAGAATATAGCATTTATAGCATTGCTGATAATTATTGTCTATTCTTATAATGAGAGAAATAAATTAACATTTGTCATAGAGGTATGACATTTTTAATCCTGATTTCTTTATTTATTTACAATTATTTACAATTATTTACAATCTAAAAATATGTTTGACACAAAATAGAAAAACAATCTGTTTCTATAAAGTAAAAAAATCTCTGATATCATTGAATTTGGTATTTACTTACCGGAATTATTTAATGAACATTGGATTAATTGCTCAGGAGCTATCAAAAAAATTGGGCAGTTCCTGTTTTCCATTAAAAGAATACCGCATGAGAGTTATACGGTGAGACATCCAAGGTTATTGCCTGCCAAACAGCATTCAAGCCTTAATTACGTAAAGTTGTGGCGATGAATCAAATTTGCTTGAATAGAATGCGAATAGAAAATAGCAAAACATGGGTATCCAGGCATGTATATGAGATTCTACAGAACTTTTGACTTTTAGGGAACCAGTATAATCGAATTTTTAAAGACTGATACTCGGCTTCCTGAAATGGCACATATAGTTCTACCAGGTCTCAAATTTTCCGTTTAACAGACAAGAATCTAAACATAAAATTCCTGTGTGTATCATTCCTGTGTATAGAATCAAATTTTTTTATAGAATATCCTAAGCACCAAAAATTCGGTCATTTGGTTTATTATATCAACGTACTCTCACTAACTTAGAAAGAAAAAATCATTTCGTCGGCCAGTAATAAAATTTTCATTTTCTTTAAATATGTAAGACACTTTTGGTTAAAAATTTCTTGATAAATTTGGAAAGTTAAATATTATACTGCTGCTAAATGGAGCAAGACACATAATTAATTATATGCTTAAATTATTGTTTTTGGTTCAAAGAATATACTGTAAAATTTTGGTGATGATCGAGCGAAGCTTTTTATTTCTACATCAATTTTAATAAGTCAGTATAATAGACCTCAATCCACTATTAGGCCTTTTAAGTCCGTTTATTGAAGATTGTGGAAAAAAGTATAATTTTACTTGCGTAAAAATTAAAAGATCAGAGGAATAGCTTTACAGTTCATTCTCTCTAACCACATTTCGCTTTTAGAAAAAAAGAAAAAACCTGTGTTGTTAATACCTCGTTAGTTAGTTTGTATAAGATAATAAATAACTTATTATTCAGAAAGAAATTTATTATTTTTTACTTTAAGAAACATTATATTGCTAATTCATATATTATCCTTGAAATAACTTGTGAAAAAACGACCACATTGTTATTTATGATATTACAATGCGCTCTTATTGTATTAACTTTGAAATATTAATATTTCATTCGTATTAATACAACAAAAAGACTTACGATTTCGGACGGAAAGATAGTTCGTATAGGCATACTTGAATAATAATGGTACATTAACTACAAAGTAATGGCGTTTCTGTATTTCTGTATAAATTCTGATGAAAACTAAATTTGAATTTTCTCAAAAACTGTCCTGTAGTCGACAATTATGCTTATAACATTTAAACGAAAATAAAATGACTGAATATAAATTTTCAGCTCCTTAGTAAAATGAATTCACTTTATTATCATTAATTTTAAATTAAAAACCATCAAAGTTTTGAACTTTAAAATATGAAAACAAAAGTGGTTGACTATTGTCTCTATAGATAGGCAACTACTAAGGTATTTACTATACAATAGTCGAAGTATAGATTCCAAACAGATTTTTTTCCAATCAATTAAGTTTTTAAATAAACTTAAAACAAAATAATAATTAAAAACAATTTAAAAAGTACAATAAAAATATTATTAAAGCTCAATCATATTATATTGACTTTTCTTATTAAAATAATAAAAGTCATTAGAAAACTTATAACATACTTGTATTGTTATAGTAAAAGTGTAACTTATCAAATTAAAATATAGGATATAAATAATAGTCATAATATAATGTTGGAATTGCGTAGTATTTTATTTTATTATATCTGTATCACGTTATCGCATTTTTACGTTAAAATATGTACACTTTAAAACTATTTAAATAGTATTTCGCACGATTTGAATCATTTAATATTTACAAAATTCGCCAGAAGCATCTCTTCATTAAAATAATGTCCGTACAACGATTGCAATACGTACCTACGCAAGACAGAATTATATTAGAAAGTACGCAATAATATCCTCGATGATACAAGAAACTGTGATTATTCATTTACAGTTTCCTTTTATGTTTTTTCTCGTGACTTCTTCAACCCTTTTTATAAAAATAATAGCCTCCGCTGCACAAGCCTTGCAAACAACGTGAGCAGCCTATTGTGTTTTTACATAACGACAGATATATTAAACAAACAAAAAAACGAACTAAAACAAAACGCAGAAACATTTTTGAGTAAAAGATATGTCTGCTCTTACGAGGCAATTTTGCGCAGCAACGATAAAATGGAGGCGTTAAAGCAAAGACCGTCAAATTAGACGATCTTTAGTAATAATATTTCTATCCTTGTTATATAAAAAACTAAGTCGTTAAAAAACATAATAAGTAAAAAAACATTGACTTAAGCTTAAAGTTTCTATAAACGAAACTCTAAACATTGTTTTAAGATATATTTTTATAGTAAAAAAATCGTCTAATTTGAAAGTTTGGACAATAATAACAACGTCCTTCAGTCCTATTAAAATTAAAAACGATTAATCACAAATTCGCATGTATTAAAACTAAGATCACATTCTGTGATTGCTCGTATTTCGAGTCATCGTCATCTTCACCGTCATTCACATCTTTTATTTATCATACACGAATAATAAATTGGTTGAAGCAAGGAACTGTGTGTACAATAGTATATTCAAGTCGAAAACGCTTTTGACAAATTTATTATTTTTACTTTTCGCCAATGCGTCGTTAAAGCTATTCAAATTTTTTTGAAATCTTCGAAATCTAATTTTAAAATTTAACAATAATGTACCATTAAGAAAGTATAGATTCATAATTTTAAATAAAATGTATAAAAGGACTATGTAACTTAAATACATAAAATAAATAACAGTGAGAACGTTAATCTATCTAACTTACGTTTATATACTTGTTTATCATATGATTTCAAAAGATTTCAAAAGGTTTAAAATGCAATTTGTTAAACGATGATTTTCATTAGCTATTTTATGAGCTATTGGCGAAAAGGTGAAGAGAACTACCCCTAATTTTAGATTTGCGGCATCACGATGATTGAATTGAATAGTCATAATTTTTCAAGTTTTAATTGTGTATATTGAAATTATCTCAAGTTTACGCAAGTCGGCATCAAATACAATACATGCAAGAGAAACCACAAAAATTATGACTATTTTCTACTAGCCTAAGTCTATCCTCGCTAATTTATAAATTAATGACTGTAAACTTGATTGATCACTTAAAGAACCATCTGGGACTTGAATAAAAAAAGTCGGATATTTATCGTTCACATGATATGTGGAATTCTGGAAGGGAAAAATAAATTTGAGTTTTACTGGGTAAACTCAGAAGTATACCTTAAATTATAAAGGAATAACTAGACCAAAATTTAAAAGAAAATCGCCTGATGCGACTTCGCATCATCAAATAAACGCTGTTTTTATCTTACAAATTATACAATATAATAAAAAAGTAAATGTTTTAATATAACAATATCGCGGTTAAAAGGTTGTGGATAATAGTACCAAAGAATTTCGGAATTAAAAGGCACTACACAACGTTATGTGAGTATAATGTCGTTAAAATGCACGTTGTGGAATGAATAGAAAGAACTCAAAACTTTTGCGAAGTTATGTTTTTAGACTGCTCTTTTTTGCAGTAATTATACTAAAATAGGTGACAATTTTATTGATATAAAAACCCCAAAGATTGTTTATATGTAAAAAAAATTCTTTTTAAATATTCCGAATTATGTTGAAAATGAAAATCCTTCCTAAAAAATAAACAGTAATATTCGCTCAAAATATAAAGTGAATGAGGAAAAGATATTGAGTGTTCCAAGTAATGTAAAGTTTGCAATACAAACTCATTCTTGAATTATTACTCGAAGATAGAAAAGAGCAAATCATTTCTGTTCAAATTAAATATAAAATACATTTTACGTGCTTTTGAAATACACTGACTAAATTTGCGATATCAAGACTGGCTAGTATCATAGGATATTTTTTTAAGTTAATTTCAGTGAAGAGGATTTTTGAAGCATTTAAAATATAATGAACGAATTGTATTTTGAGAATGTAATCAGTGAATTATTATAAAAGTTAAAAAACATACTTTTTATAAAAATGCAATATTCTATTGTAAAAAACTCATAAGAATATCTTAAATGTTATTTAAAATCCTCTTGTGATTAACGGAAACATTAAATCGTATAAAACAGATTAATAGCGATTTTAAAGGAGGTTTTCATTTATTCTATTATATTCGATGTATTAGCATGTTTACTGTAGGGACTGGAGATACCATTATGATAAAAAATGTTCTCTTTTTGAAAAATATTTTCACGGAAGATCGGGGATTGACTCTATCTACACGTACAAGATTGAGTTGGAGTTTTTACGAAAAAGCAGATGTGATCAACAACAAAAAACATGCCAGTCTTCTTTTTTTTTTATTTTCAAGACTACTTGGGAGTCCTTGTAATTTACTATCGTAGATGTGCTTGGAAAAATGTTTCATTTTATACATGCAACATTCACAACTGTACTGAATCGAGCTTCTAGGCACAGACGATCAGGAATGTGATTTCGATCCATATCTCCCTTGTCATATTCAAATGCATCTTCAAATCGTTTGTAATATACTTTACATGGTTCGTTGACAGCATAGTTCTTTGACCCACGTTTACATTATGTAAGTTATACATATAAAGAAATCCGAATTCCATGTTAAAATATGAGCCAAGTATAAATCATTGCACTCTCAAAGTTTAAGCTAACTAACCGTGGTATCAATTTTCACAGAAAATATAAGAGTTAATTAATTTTATTAATATAATAATAAAGTGAACCGATGTTGCAATTGTTAATTTTAAAAGTATTTTGGGTGATTTCTAATAATTGTGTCTGAATTCATAGAAAATAGTACAAAAGTGTTCACAGAATAAAATCATGAACAAACGTATTGCACTCGACATTTATATTGCTAGATTTTATTCTAAACGTGGCTCAGATTTTCCTATTTCTTAACGATCGAGTATTATCTTACAAACGAAATTTGCATTGGGTAACTATTTATAAAAAATTGTTGAAATTGACATCTGCGATTACTCGTAGAAATCGAATTACACGTTTATAAGACACTTGAATGATACATAACTTGGAAGTAAAATACAAACAATCTAACAATTCTTGTAGGTGTTGTAATGTTGTTGTTGTAATTAGGATATTGCATGATTTTTTTATTTCACATTTTTGTGTGGACAAAAATTAGGTCGTATTTTATCTTTGCTATTAGTAAACGAAAATTGTAATATCATACATTACATATAGGTACATATAGGTTCTATGTATATCAAAAATTCAGGAACATTCAATATGTAAATTTTTTTAAATTTGTTGTTATTAAATATTAAAACTAATATTTAGAAATATTTCAATTCGAACGTCAATTTTTAAACTCACTCAGGATACACGCGATCGAACGAACATTTTTGAAACATAAAATTACATAGTACTTTCAAAGCCCTACTATATAATAAATAAAAAAAATGTTCAACAATCCAAATTTTTAAGCAAACAAAAGAGCAAAAAATACGACCAAATTTCTCTCGACCTGTTCAACTCAACACCCTGAAAACTCGAATCGCCCCTTTTCCAGGCAACATCCTACTTCTTCCACTAAGTCACCCACAAGGTATAATACTCGATCGCTAACCCCGCGGCGCGCACCAGCCCCGAAAAAGAATCTCCCCCACGCGTCCTCGGCCCTCGCGCGCCATCCAACGATCAGCTGTCGCTGTCCAGTCTCTCGTCGCACTCGAGCGAGTCGCACTCGGCCAGTGCCTCACCCTGCTCGTGCACCGGGTACTCGTAGCTCTCTTGACGCAGGATCACGCGATGCTCGGTGTCGATGCTGTCGAAGTAGGCAGCCGCCGGCTGGGACCAGGGCGTCTGGAAGAGGCGCTTGCGCGTCGGCGAGCCGATGATGAACTCGACGCGAGTCGAGCCCGTGCGGGAGGAGCTCTCCTCGTCCTCGGAGATGGAGTTGCTGGAGTTGCGAGTGGCGTTGTTGGCGGCGCAGCTGGAGTTGAGCGAGTCCGGGTAGAGCGAGAGGCTCGAGCAAAGCCACGAGCTCGGCGGATTCGACGATTGCAGACTCTGGAAAGTTCAGGTTGTTATTGGTTTTTTGCGGATTTAGTGGATTGTTTAGAAGTTTTTTCTTTCATCTTTTTTTTATTCTTTGGAAAGTATGTTTACGTTCGTTATGCACGCGTGTGATATGGGCTATTCAGAATCACAGTGGGATAAATCTGCAGTTTGAAAGTTTTGCAAATGTTCATGATCATTTCAATATCTGGAATTATCATTAGGATGCTTTTATTATTGTTATAAATAATTGAGCACAAGATTAATCTATTACTCTATTTAAATTAATTACTTGAATTAACGTTTGATGTGTCAGGAATGTTAAAATTATTTTAGCTTTTGCAAAATGTTCAAAATGGAATTGTTTCACTACGGTTCTGAGTGGTCCATATATTGATTAAGATTTGTCTCTTAGAGAATTATGTTAAAAATCGAGCTTTTTGTAACTGGTATAATATAACTAAATATTTCATATATTTTCTAGTATATAATTAGAGAATAATTATATTTTTAGAATTAAATTTTTTTTAACCTTTTTAAACTTTTAACCCCTTCTTCTTTTTTTGATAAAAATGTAGGTGTGTTTAATTAAAAATATAAATTTATCATATTTAACTAATTTAACACACCTAATAACTAACGTTTTTATTTAGACATAAAATTAAAATGATATTTTAATAAAACGATAAATGAAAATGTTATCATTTTTCTGATTTATATATAATTATATAAAAAAAAAACAATAATATTACTAATAACAACTTAATTAATGTACAATCGGAAAATATAGCATTCAAAAGCCCGAGATATAAATGGGCAACTGATTACCGCAGACCAAGCAACTAAGCATATGCGGTATAGACAACTTTTCTTTTTCTCAAATAGATTACTCCAATTTACGCCAATATGCCAAATGATGGTCTTGGGTGACACATGATAATTATCATTCAAAGTACTTTAAAATTTCTGAGCTAGCAAACTGAATAAAAAATTTGGCAAATCATAAAGCAACGTAAACATAAAAACATTTAAACTGTGCAGTTTTTTTTATACTTTATTTATCGAGAAAAGCACATTATTTTTTATAAAAATAAACATGAACGAACAAGCATTCAACAATGAAAAAATAATATACGTGAATTTTTATGTTTAAACATTTTTTTATACTATTTTTTATGTATTCTCAAAATAATATTGTTTTTCTATACTTTTTTATTGAAGAAAATAAATATATAAACGATTTCAAAAGTCTCATAATTTAGAATTTTTCTTGAGAAAAAACGTGCTTTAATCTATACAAAGTATATCGATGACACCTGAAATGAAAAATTTAATAATATAGTGATTGTGATTCATGATGCATGACTGTGATGGTTGATGCGTTCTTTTGGATTGGGAATAAAAGATTGGATTCTTACAAATCATCTAATATGCAGGAAAGAGTGAAAAAGTAAGGTTTTAAATGCAATGAAGCGAAAATGAAGGATGCATGATAGATAGATTCTAGTGCTGAACATGCACATTTTCAAGATCTACAAAGAAGTATAGTTTTTTTTCTACTACTACTAACTACGCTGTCTACTGCTGTGACAGTGCCAGTGTATAGCTACCATCCCAAGCGTACTACCAAACCCTTTCTTCAAGATACAATAAATAATATAACATCATTCATCATTATCTTAATTAATAAATTTGTCAACAATGATTAACAAGGATTAAAGAAATAAATTATGTTACTTTTTGAAATTTCTGGTCAAATTGGCGATTTCACTAATTTAACTTCAATGTATTAGTTGTATTTACTAATATCAGCTATTAATCCGCACACAGTGGACAAATATATTAACTATAAACTATACTACTTTCAAACTTTGGATATGTGAAAACTTGAATAAACTTATAAAAATATTAAAAAAAAAGATTCAGTAAAAAAAATAATTATAAAATACAAACCTTTACGAATGAAAGCAATAATAAAAAATAAGCCAAAAATCGAAAGAAATGCTATTTCGATTTTGTACATCTCGTACTAATGAAGCAGTAAAATATTTAAAAACTGAATTATCTTTTTGAATAATTTAATTTTTTCTGAATCGAATTTTAATAAGGAATAGTTCAATTTGTTCAATTTTCAAGTTCAAAAGTTCTACGTTCTTTAAATCCGTCAAATTTCGAATAATTTACATGTTTGATTTAAATTTATCAGCAAAAACCAGATAAAAGTAAAATAAATAACAAACGTGATTAAAATCGTATAAATAATGCGCGTCACTACTTAATTAGCATCGAGATGTCACTAACATCGAAACGAAATATAAATGAGCAACCTATCAAACCATTCAAAAACTTGCTCATCGATCATCAACATATTGCATAAAATGCGTGCGTGCACATGCCGAATTCCCACAAAAAATCAAAGTATACAAAAAAAAACAAACTGCTTTAGCATAGACATCTGTATGCAAGGCAGAAACCAAAAAATACAAAAAAAAATGAGGTAGGATACCAATCTACTAATATACCAACTAGTACAAACTACTTTGGGTGCAGGATGCTGGATGCGTACAACTACTGGAAGTATATAAAACAGGCGGCCATGACAAACGCAGGATTTTCCACACAACAGGCGGGGTTCTCTCCACACCGGAGCATCCATTAAAAAAGAGAAGCGTCTTGAAGCAAATGATAAATTAAAAAGAAGCATAACTTACGAGAGACCGGGCGAAGAACGCGCGAGAGCGAGCGAGACTCTCGTGTGGGGCCTTTTTATTTCGTGTGTACGCTCTCTCTCTCTCTCTCACTCTCTCTTTCTCTATCATTACACAAAGTTATTGCGGAGGACGGCCAGTTGGGGCGGCGGCGACGACGACGTAAGCATCCGCCTCGTTTTGCCTCGCAGCGGCGGCGCAGGTAGCGACGTCGCTGATTGTGGACGTATGGTTTTTTGTTTTTTGTTTTTGGTCTGTTTTAGCGTTGTGTCGGCGTCGTGTGACCGTAACGGAATCTAGCAGACAGTCCTCGTGTGATTTTTCTTTCGAAATAGATTGTCTTGAGACGGCGGTTTCATTTTTATTTTTTTATATTTATTATGGATGGTAATTATTAGAAATGAACGATCTGAATTTACTTTCAAAGTTGTGATTGGCGCTTTATTCTTAGCGAGCATTCGAACTTCATAACGGCTGCTGTTTGTGTGTAATGAATTACTTTATTAAAAAAATGCAAAGAATAAAGTATTATCCCTTAGAATAGTTTTAAAAGCTCGAACAAAAGGAACTATACATCGATTCGTGCGTAATGCAAAGGAAAGATTCGAATGTCGTTCCTCCACTTCGTTTTTAGCCATTCGCATCGCAAAATTAAACAGCGTTTCGTAATTGCACATTAAACGCCGCAAAGTAAAACGTTAAAAAGAATATACCTCATCGACATAATTCTTTTAGACGTATAATTAAAAAAAAAAGTTACCCCATCATTGTATTAAGCTACAAATATGATAGCAAACAGCGCATAACAAGGACGATCGAAAAGTAAAATCTCCAACGAAAAAAAAAACAACAAAAGAATAACAGGGAAACCAGTCAGAGCCAGCGCTCCGTACACCCCCATAATCACAAAAGGAAACCGCCAATACAGTAAAATCCAAGTAAGAAAAAAAAATGAAAAACAGCCAGAGAGCGAAGAAAGCCGAGCGCCGCGCGCGTGCACTCGCCCCCTCCCAGGAATGTTCTCGTTAATCGCGTACCACCGTCCATCTATCCATAAGTCGTATACGCAGCCGTGTCTGCGTGTACGTATATACGCACTTATGCACGTGTATGAATGTACATGTCGAATCCCAGATATATATATATATAAAAAAATAGACAAAAAAGAACAGATCGACATCCCATAATGCTCGTAGACTTGTTTTCTCAGAAGCGGCCGCACGGCCCTACGAGGGAGACAGAGATACACACACGCACACAGAATATTTTTGCTTTGCTCTGCTGCTGCATCATCTCCGGCTCCTACGCTCGTGTCCCCCGACTCCCAAGCGTCTTTCACTTGAGCCAGGTCGTCCAAAAGAATTGCTTTGCGGTGCGTACCTTGCCGGCGCTGTCGGCCGCGCTCTCCGGGCCGTTCACGCTCGACCTACCAGGGGCGGCCTGGCTCTGGGAGCGCCTGGCCGGTGCGGGCGGCCTCCTCGGCGGCGTGCCCGGCGCCTGGCCGTTCGACGATTCGAGAGAGTCTCGTGGACGCGACAGGGACTTGCCCGACTGCAGGGAGTCCCTGGTGCACGAGCCCGAGTTGTTGCGCGGCAGGGAGCGACTCGCGGGCTCGCGCGCCGCGCAGCTGCCGCCGTTGCCGAGCAGCTGGCCCTTGGACAGGCTGCTGCTCTTGCTGAGGGATTCGCGGCTGGAGTCGCGGCCGGCTGCCGTCTTCGCCGGGGCCGTCGGTCGACCGCTGCCGCTGTTGTTGTTGTTGGAGGAGGAGATGGAGGGATTGTTGCTGCGCCCGGTGAGGGACTTGAGCGAGTCCTTGCTGTCGTTGCGACGATGGCCGAGCGTCGTGCCTCCGTGGCTCGAGGTGGCCGGCGTCGTCGTCGGGGGCTTCGGAGCGGTGGCCTTGGTCGCGGCGCCCAGCAGGGGTATTCGACTGGGTCGCCGACGGGGCGAGGGCTTCAGCTGGCCCGTCTGCTGGGAGTGATGCAGCTGGCTGTCCGAGAGGGCCGAGGAGGAGGAGCAGCCGTTCTGCTGGCCGTTGGCGATGTTCTGGTGGGAGGAGTCGGAGGCGCTGCTGCCGCTCGTCGCGTCGAGGTTGCCGTTGCCGTTCTGCTGCAGGTGGAGGTTGTGCTGGTGGTTGTGACCGTGGCCGTTGTGGTGGCTGTGATTGTGCTGCTGGGGGGGAGGATCGTGAAGCGGCTCGGACTCGTCGTCCGCGTCGTTCTCCGTGGCCGGGCGCTGCTGCAGGCGCTCGAGCACCCGCACCCGCGCCCGCGTGCCCTCCAGCTCGATGCTTCGCTCGGCCAGCTGTTCAGCGCGATTGGAGAAAGAGAAGACGGTGGATTAGAAGTTGTTTTAAGTGAGGTATGTAAATGCTAATAAAATATATGCTAGTAAAGTATTGAATGGTTTGAGAAAAATTATATAAAGATGATCGACATTAGCTGTATCATAACGTATCGAAACAATTTATATCATTTACTTGGGTAAGTGATTATAGAATAAAATTATAATAAAAAAAGCCCACTTGTTTCAATTTTGCAATCAGTCTCTAAAAATAATAAGTTAAATGATCTTGCTTCTCAAAGACCTTATTCGATTTACTATGAATCTAATTGGTTCTGATCGTACAAGTCTGAAACTCATCAAAGAATATAAATTTGAAGGACAAATCGAAAAGAAATAATTAAATTTATATTGAATCATTATATAAGGTTCAGAGAGTCTTTCAAAAAAATTACACAGTTAAATGTATACTAGTTTTTTTCTACCTTACTTTTTAAAACCTTTATGAACCTTGAAATATTTCAATTTCATTTAATTCACTTTCGTGGATAATGTCTTAAACTTAAATCCTCGGTGGATTTCAGAGTATTATTACGCATTAACCTATACAATTGGATGATATGAAGTTTAAAAGTTTTAAGAAATTATGATTATGATTATAGCTTGTGGCAATCGAATTTTTAAAATTTTTTTATAATCTACACTATGGATGATATGTTTGTATTTCATATTTTATTGTCATTAAAAATAAAATATGAAATACGAATTCCTTTAATTAAATTGAATAGTACTTAATAACTACATACCTGAAAACGTAGATCCTCATTTTCTTCGTGCGCTTTTCCTAATCGTTCGGAAAGCGTTTCACTACTTTTTTCTACTTCGTCTAGTCGCTTTTGAAGAACCTGTAAAAATATTTATATTAGTCTATATGTAAAACATCATCAACAATTAAAATTTACAGATTACGTTCTCTTCGCATATTTATCTCCTGATACATTCTATACTTTTATAGATATTACATCAAACCAATCTTTTTCTGTAAAGTATTTATATTCAAAAGTGTAAACAGTTAGAATAAAATAAGTACAAATCGTGGCTTTATAATCAAGCAATCTTCTTACGAAAAAAGGTTATAAATTCTAATACTGCAATATCCATCCAATATTGTATTTAAATATCAGTAATGTTTTCCATAAGTACTCATCATTGTATTATTAAATGACGCTAACCACCTATCCAACGCTCAAATCTCTCTTCATAACAAATAACTCCAATAACATTACATTACACAAATTACCACACAAAAGTAACGTCAAGCGCAATACCACCAGAAAAGATCCCCATCTCCACATTTCCCAATCCCCAAGAAAAAGAAGCTAAAAAAAGAAAACCCGCATCGTCATATCTCGAATACCGATAAGCCGTCGGCTCCTTTCGCCTCACGACTCGTCGTCCTCCCCCCCGGCGACTCTATATACCTCTAACCTCGCTCACCTGATTATGGACGGTAGTGGTGATAAGGTGTCGCTGGAGCTCGAGGGGCGAGCGCTCCCTCAGAATCGCGGCGATCTTGCGCGCGTCGACGTCGGCGCGCTTCACCTGCTGCTGGTGCTGCTGCTGGGGCAGCCTCTGGGGCGATATCAGGACCGAGTCGAGCGCGCCCAGCCTGGCTCGCCTCTCGTTCACGCTCGCGGCTATGGCCGAGCTGGAGACGCCGCTGGGTGCCGCCGATGCCGCGGCAGCAGCGGAGGCTCCGTGCACGTCCTCGGTCGAGCGACTGTGGCCGGCAACGGTAGCCAGTACGTTCTTCTCGATCGTCCTCGTTCTGAAGCGATTCTTGTGTGCCTTGGTACCTGGGGACGAGGGAGGGATGCTGTTAGAGACACGTGGAGTGTGAGCGGTTCATTGCGATTTGGAGTTTTGCTCGAGATTTTATTGTAAGATTTGGGATTCTTATAGATGTGAAGTAGTTTTTTCGGTAGCAAGTGATACTCTTTTTTTAGAAGATATATTATTAATTAAAATAATACTGATATTTATTTATTGCTTAAGTGTATTTATTTAAATTAAACAGTTATTTATTTTAAAAACATTTAACCTCCAACGTACGAGTTTCATCACTATAACTGCCGAGTATATTTATCTTGTTTTACGTAAGGTTATCTAGCATTAAAACTTGTTTACCACAAAAATTGACTATTTTATTAATTATGTAAACGCATAATTAATAATTATACATTAATACTGTCAAGTATTAATAATATATTTTATACAGTACAAGAAAAATAGATAGAACTAAATACATTTTGGAAACATTTATAGTTTTCTTTAAGATAACAGATCTCTAAAAGAATAATTTTGAATAAATTCCTTAGACGTAAATCATTCTGAATCGAAACTTTGTCTATATATTAGTTAAGAAGATATCGGTTTGTTTGAAGTAGAATCTTTCTAAATCAATCTCCGTTGAATATTAAGAACAGATTTTTCTACAATCAAAGATGTTTTCTTTTTATTCGAAAGGATAAGTTATAGTGTACAAAGATTTTCCTCATAGTAACTTGTTCAAGATTGTACTTCTTGGTTCAAGAGACCATTTCTCTGAGTATACTTGTAAATAAATAGAGATATGACTAATGATCGCAACCAAAATCTTAAAGTTGTCCCAAGCCACTATTAAGGGGTAACAATATTATACCTACCCAAAATCGTAGTACTTTTTTGACGATTTATTGTAAAGAAATGATATAATAAATCGAAAAATTGTTTAGAGATTTGATTGTTTCATCCGATGTTTGAAATTTCCGAATAAATTTTTTTTTATCATAAAACCAATTGTACCTGATTTTTAAGATCGTACAGTATCATTTAAGCTAAAAACAAAACAGTTTATTTTCAGGACCTTTTGCAGTTGCGTCATGCCCCTCAAGACTTGTTCAAAGCTCATTACCCTGGCCACACTTACCGCTCGACTCCCCGGAAACGACGCTAGCAAAAGCCGAGTCCTTGCTCCTGATACTCAGTGCCGCGTTGCCGCTGGCCCTGGGCGACTGCAGCAGCAGATTCCCGCTGGACAGCATCGGCGTGGGCTCGATCGGCTGCATCCTGTGAGCGCCCGCCGCAAGAATCCCACCGGCGACGGCTGTCCCTTCGGCTCCCGCCGCCTCCAGGCCCATTCTCAGTCTGTCCTCGAGGCCGGTCTTGAGGGCCGACAGTGCCGCCAGCTCGGACTGCAGCTCCTGGGCGCGCGCCCGGCTCGATATCGTCTCGGCCTCGAGCTCCGCCACCTTGTCCAGCAGCTGGACCTTGTCGCGGTGCAGCTGGGCCAGCTGCAGCTGGGACTTCTCGTCGAGTCGCAGCAGGTCCTCCTCGTCGCCGCGGGAGTCGAGGCCATCGTCCTCCTCGTCCTCGTCGTCGTCGTTGTCGAGGTGGGAGGAGCGCGTGACCTTGCGCACCGCGTCGAGGATGTCGCTCGGGACGTCGAGCTCCTCCGGGGCCACGCTCTCGAGGCGACCTGAGGTGCGAGGCAAGAGTCGTGAGTGCGGGGAGGACTGTCTGCAAGCTTTAGAGAGAGAGAGGCTTTAATGGGGGTCGAAGGGGGGTGCGAGGTGATGGAGGCACTCTCGGTCTATAAGATAAAAGTTAGTTGTTTGTTTCTGCGTTATCTTCGTGTTTTCGTATATTATGGAGAAAATGAGGTGGTATTTTTTTTTAATCGTACGATGCTTTTTTAACGCTTTTCTACTACATACACTATAAGATTTAATTTTTTATTTTCCGTACGACATCCCAATATTTTGTAGATATGCAATTGTTATTCTGTAGATTTACATCGTATTTATGTACTGCAGATTTATTGACACTTTTAAAAATTATCTAATGATTTTAGATTTTCTCTTCGCTAGCCGATCAAATAAAAATATCGTCAATATTGATTTTTTAAAAGACCAAATTTTATCCATAGAAAACATTTATCGCGTCTTTTTAAGATATGGTGTATTATAGAGTGGGAAGGCCTATGAACTTTAACTGTCATAATAACTTGAATAGTTGACATATATTAATTCAATTTTGTTTGCATACAGGTTAACCAGTTAACCTGTTTATTTGATAAATAAATAAATGATTAAATGTAAACAAACCAATAATAACAAAGTTGCTTTTCATATTGCATAAATTTAATTGCAAGAAAAAGTTAATAAGTTTTAGTATTACAGATATTAATTTTTGTTGTTAGTATGTTAAGTAATAATGTGTTGAACAAGTAAAAAGGAGTAAAACAAAAATTTCTATACAATCTCGATAATTACAGTAATCGATTGCTACTTTGCAAGTAAAATAACTATTAGATAATGGAAGGCGTAATCATTCCAAATTAGTATGATAGCCCGAATAATTATAGAGAAATCAATTTTTGTGAAATCTTAATCTGTCGATAACAATACACTTTCACACCGGAGACGTGAAAGTCTCTTATTATTAACCAAGCAACAGACTCTTGTAGATTTTTGTTCGTAGAAATTATTATATATGTTTTATGTACATACTCATTATACTGGAATTTTAAAAATGAATAATTTATAAGCTAAAAATGTACATAGAACAGCTTAATTTTATCATGAAATATTTTGCATGTAATAGAGGAAGGAAAACAATAGCTTTTTTGCAAATTCTGTAAGAAATCGTCTGAATGTTGTAGATGATCATCTTTTAATAAAATCCTTAGTAACAATCACACATACTAGGAGAATATTAGAATACCAGATCATGGATTTCAGTAAAACTTTTAAAATACTTAATAAATAAAGAATAAGCAAGTTTTATATACTAACGCTCTTTGATTTTGTTTCTTAATATTATGATTAATATTCATACAGACGTATATAACTTTACGGAGAAAATTTGTTGTCATATATATTAAAACCGGCGTAAAGACTTTTAATCTAAAAAAATGATGTGATTTTCAAGACTACAATAAAAATTAGCTTAAAAATTGAAAATTTATCAACTCGTATTTTTCAGCTATACATTTTATCATAATATCAAAAGACATAACGGTTAAAGAAAATAAGCTTCATCCGCAAGACCTTTCTATTTAATTATTTGAGGAAAATTAATTAAAAATAACACTGCGCAGTGGTAAACTCAATTTCTGTTCACTCATCAAGTGTCCCAAAACGTCCTTCGAAATTGTATAAAAATCCATGACCTACAAAGTTCCGCTACTCTCCTAGATAAGAAAAATAATCAATTTTAATCTTTCCCTCGCCATCAAAAAGCAGTCTCCGATAACTTCATTGTCCCCCGCGAAGGCCTCGACAGCCGATCGATGAGCAAACAAAAACAAAAGCCAATCCAAGAGAACAGCAGCACAATACCTTGCAAACTCTCGACCTCCTCTCTGAGCCTGACGCCCTTTCTGTGTATGACATCGAGGAGATTCCAGAGCTCGTCCTCGGCCTCGTCGAGGACGGGCCTCGAGCTCGGACTCTGGGGCCTGGGTATCGCCGTGGAGGCGCTGTCCTTGGACGAGGTCTCCGTGCTGAAGCCCGAGTCCTGGACCGTGGCGCTGTGCTGCTTGTTGCTGCCGCCGCTGTGGGAATTGCTCCGGCTGCGCGGCAGCGAGGACGTGGCCGACTCGTTCTCGGTGCGCGACTGCGCGACCCGGCGCCTCACCTTACCGGGCTCCCACTCGCCGATCCGTCGCGACGATGGACTGGAAATACACGTGGGAAGGATTCGTTGGTGAATTTGTGCCGGAGGGTGGTTAAGGGCTGATTGGGATTAGCCGAGTGCAGTTTTTATAAGTTTTTACTTGGCTTCTAACTTTTCGTGGATTTTTTAAGTGTTTGTTTAGAAGCGGTTTGTAATAATAATTCCCACAAAAATGAAGCCCTGCAGCTGTAGTTTGCTCCAATGGGCCCGAGTTCTCGAGAAAGAGCTATTTTACTCCAAATATGCGTTATTTTAATGAAAAATGGTACCTCTACTTCATATTGGAGGAAATGTTCAAAAGGTAATTAAAAGTAGGCGATGATAGCTTTAATCTCAGCTTTGTTTCGTATCAAAATATGATTTCAGTCCAAATTTATTAACAATTGAAAATGGTGACTGAAAATGTCTGAAAAATCAATGCATTTATACAAGATAATTTTCCTCGAATATTCATGCATTTTGAGTCACCCTGTTTAACTGTTAATAACTTTGGACCACATTGATATTTTTATATGAAACAAAGTTTAAATTAAAGCTTTTATCGTCTACTTTTATTTACCTTTCGAACAATTTTTCCAACATCAAAACTTATATTATAGTAATGATATGAAGTAGTGGTACAATTTTTCATTAAATGAACACATATTTGTAGTGAAATAGCTCGTATCTCGAGAACAAGGACTCATTGGAACAAACTATGGTTACTGGGCTTCATTTTTGGGTTCTAGAAAGCACCCCTCAAAGCCTCATCGAAAATCGTTTCCCACAGGTAGGACACTCTCGTTGTGAGTTGTTCACAGGTGGTCAATAAATACTATTTAACATAATCACAAGTATTCTCATTTTTTAATTATACAACGATTTTTATCCATTTAAATTATTGCTGTAAGTTTTTGTTTCCAAAAAACATTTAAAACTTGTACATGGATCACCGGTAATCTAACAATTGGATAGAATAAGAAAAGCTACTGAAGCGCCTACGATGGCAGCAAGAAGCGAAAACGACGGGACGAAACTGTATTGCATAACCTCAAAATACATTGAAAAGATAGTGACGTAATAAACTTAAAACAATTTGCTTGTGTCTTTCTGTACCCGAATCCAATATTGAACCTGTCCCATAGACAAACAACAGAAAACATCACTTGATTCTCGTTGTTGTCCACAGTTTATCACAATTTTCCCATAGGATGCACGTAAAATTTTCCGACTTTAATACCGATCCAGTTGGCGCCACTGGTTTCGCACTACGCGCATACCAAGTGATTCAATAAAGAAACGCAGAATGTATTGTCACCTTTGACTGGAGAGAGGCAGGGGTATGTGCGAGCCCTGGCCGGAGGTGATGAGGACGGAGGAGGCGTTGCCGTTGCCCGTGGACGAGGCGCCCGTGGCGGCGCTGGCCGCCGCCGTGACCGCCATCTTGTGCCGTAGATTTGGGAACGTCTCGATGACGAGGTCCCGGAACTCGAGTAGGGCGCCGACCTCATTCTGCAGCTCCTGTAGGGCGACCAGCGACTTGGCCTGCTCGCTTATCAGGTAGTGGAAGGGACCGGGCCGCAGGGGCATGCAGTCCATGCCACCGCCCACGACACCGCTCACGCTCACCACGCCCTCCGAAGCCCCACTGCCGCACTGCAAATACAAGAAAAGAGAAAAGAACTCGTTATTTCAATGCTTTCGCGTTTGTTTATTTGTTAGTTACTAGAAGTTTTGGTGTATATGTGGTAGGGATTCGCAAGTTGCAGCTTTGTAAGTAGATGCATTCAGAGTATGATAAGACACAGTTTCATCCCTTGGTAGACATTGAAACTGTTTTAATAGACACTTTTCGTGCATTTTTGTTCAAAATTATGAAATGATATTATGCTAGAGAATGCAAATCTTTTACGAACACGCTTACTTTGTTGGAGGGAAAGTAACTCATTCTAATAGAGTGAAATTTTATTCTACTAGAGTGAGATCTCATTCTAAATTGAGTGACTTTTACTCTAAGAGTTTGTATGAAATTCATGTATAAAATAATACTAAGTTTTATTGTATAGACGTATATATGTTTTCAAAACAACCAGTTATGTATCTCGAAATTTATAGTACTTGATTTTCAGTACTGTCACTCCTAAGCTATGAATTATTTTATAAAAAAAAGTCTAGATCAATATAAATCTATTATATTTTATGCAAGGTTTCCTTGAATATCTTCATCGTGGACACAAAATTATGTAAATTAACTTTATAACATAGAACAAAATTAAAGTATCTGTTCATAAATTATATACATTGAGTATTCATTTATACTCAGATGTATTTGACCATTGGAGTTTCACAACTTAATTAAATTTCAAAGTAATAACCATGTACATTGAAAGACCGTGCACATCCATTAAACTAAACATTAAGTTATAAGTAAGCTATTTAATGGATGATAAATAAAGATTACTAAAGAGAAATCAGAAGTTTAAAATATCTTAGAACGCACGGCTTTCGTAAGTCAAACATAAGATTCATAAACATAAGAAATTATTTTTGTAAAGTTCCTATGTCTACTTTTTTCTTGCACAACGACTTTAATTATTCTATTAACTTCTATTTTAAGAAGTGATGTTTCATGTTCATTGTTTCCATGATATGCTATTGACTTTACCGTAAAAGAATCGAAACATTTATTTCTAAGGATATTCATTTTATTTTTTAAGATTGCAAACAGAAGAATCATACATGAATTTACTTTATAAAGATGAGCTTAGTGAAGCATTCTATTCAACTCTTCCTTATTGAAGTGAAAATACCTAAACAAACACGCATAAAGTGGATTCACTTTCTCTAAGAGCAACTTTGCACTTTGACGATAATTAATGCCCAGAAAAATGTTAAATAGCTTTTATAATACCGGATGTAATATGAAGATGTGCATGCATCTTAATGAATATAAATGGATTAAGATAATTAATTGTTAAACATTACATTTTATCTTTCTTCTCATAAAGTTATTGATTCAAATGTAAACATAATTTATAACATGCAACTTATATACTGAGTATATAATTCGTAATTAAATTTATATAAATTGAATTCTGATTAAATTTTTAATAATTTAATTATGACAAAGCTTGTAAGAATGAATTATTTTTCGATTTCCATGAAACTATTGTAGTAAAATAGTAGACAATTCTTTATTTATCAACATTATTTAAGCAAGGAAAATAATAAAGTTTAAGCGTCTCCTTGGCAATACGCATAAACAAAGGAAAATACTCAGGGATCGGCATTAGAGTGGATCGCTTTAGTTTCAAATTTATGCTCGGAAGAGTTTTACTACTTCCAGGTCAAGATGTTTTTGTTAGAATCTCAAAGGTTCCGGTCGATTGGACCTTCATAGAACGTGACCTTCCTTCACATTAAAATGGGTCGACTTTGGTGCTGGCATGATAGATATATATTTGAAAAACCGCAGCTGGATAATCGACGCCACCACCAGCATCGGAAAATTCCGTATCGACGGCGTTAGAACGGACAACAACTTTCTCCGTCGTCCGCAGGGTATCGTTGCGTCGCTGTAATTTTGGAAGAAAGTGCGTTTTTATCGCGAACCTCGTGCGGGCTTTTTTTGTTCGGGTTTGGTCTTTTTTTTCGTTTTCTGCTGGCTGGTAAAACAAAAGCACGCTTCAAAATGTCCAAAGAAGTGAAAATTTCTCCGATCCATGCATAATTAGAGATTTTGTTTAAGAAAGCTTGCACTTTTTTCGTAAACAAGAAAGTTGTTGAGATGTTAGGATTAAAACGCAAAATAAACTTATTTTTCTTTTCGTTATTTCAGCTTATTTTGGATAAAATCTAGTCTAGTGTTAAAAATGTTATTCATTAATTTTATTTCAAGTCTAAACCATTATGCAAAAATTATTATACAAAAGAAACCATGTAATACCCATGTAATAGTGCAAAATCTCTTAAACAGCGCCAAAAGCCACGACAACGCAATTTTAAAGCAATTTTCAACCCGTTATATTTATGCAACACGCCACAAAACACATCATCTCGCACACTGTCCTGTTAATTGGATTGAAACGCGCATATAGCTCATCTTGACCAACATTCACACACAATGGAGAAATAAAAAACGGCTTACAAAACTCCTTCCTGCGCCAGGCCGGAGCGAACAATTAGTGATCCAGATGCGCAACAACGGCGAACGTAAAATCGCCTATGCCCGCGCGCGCTGCTGTTCGGTGTGTATAGAAAGAGGCCGAGCCCCGATCAATCTGGGACTCGCTCGCGCCTATACTTACTTACGTACAGTAGCGGTAGCGGTAGCGGTGTAATAAGTTGTCCGATGAAATTTATATATTGAATTCGAATGGAAGATTGTCGGAACGTTTGAGGGGTAAGACGATTGTGGGGTAACTTTTTGAGAGAGAGAGAGAGAGAAAATTATAAGGATTAGGTATGTAAAATCAATTTTGTTAGCTTGCGATCCGATTGCTTTATGTACATTGTGTGCTGGTTTACAAAGACCGTTTGTTCGAGTCTTTATTGGATTACATTAACCTTGTGCAAGCGCTGAAAGCAATGTAATCATAAATTTGGCTTTCCAGAAGCCATTGTAGAAATTTGCTATTCTAGACTTTCAATGTTTTCTAAATTTATCGCTGTAAGATAAAATTTTATTATAATGCCAGGAAGTCATAAGGAAACGTAAAAAATTTCAATAATGAAAATTGAATATTACAGTACTAATTATAAAACAACTTGAAAAATTGATAAAACGATTTGTCTGTATAAACCCTGTTTTTAATCACTTTAAATTACAAGTTACCTTTGTGCTTTGATTCTTCAAAGAAAAGCAAATTCGAATGAATCCTAATGAAACTATTTTCTACATGCAAATAAATATGTTTTATGGACATTGAATATTAACTCGAACAAACAGTAAAAGCTTAGTTTTTGATTACCCCTTATTTAATAATATAACTGTAACTTTTATTCATTAAAGTATATGTAAGAGTTATTTATTCACAATTTTTAAGCATTCATAGCCAGATAATCCGTAATTACTCAACTTTGTATGCAATACATTATATGCCTGATCAAAAACTGGATCCATGACGATATTGATCTCGCTAATTGCGAATCCATAATCACACGAACACATCCTAACAAATTCTGCCAATCGCTTCAGCACAATATAATACTCTACATTTCACAGTACGCACCCTCTGCACTATATATACAAAGCAACGTTCACGCTCGGCGAGTTTTCGACCCGACATGATGACGCCAGTCATCGCTTAACGACGTTTCGGCTGGTGCTCTCTTTCTCTCTCTCTCGCGCGAGCGCTTGCGATATATATACATTCGTCGGGCTCGGCCTGTGGCCACTGTGCTTACTTGCTACATGCCTTAATTGGCCCTACCTACTCCGTATCGCTGGGCGCTCGTCGCCGGTCCGTGGCATCGCGCGAATTGCAGAAAAGTATTTCGCAAGTCGCGCGCTGCTCGGGCCTTTTCGCAACGGGTCGCCGTAGTCGAGTGTATACGGGTATATAATATAAATTTCTTTGAGAGATCGAATGTATACTTTATTTTTAGTCCTTTTGAGATCGACGCGAGATAGATGGGGGTTTTTATTCGAAAGATTGGCGAAAATGATAGTGCAGTCTTGGAGGAATTACGTTTAAAGGGGAATCTCTGTGGAATTATATAAAGAATGGATGTATTTTAAATTCGAGTTTCTTTTTTAAAGTAGTTAATTACACTTTCATTCAATTAGCTACTTTTTCTTTTACTTCTTACTAATAACATAATGCGTTCGATTGCTTGATAGATTCGCTCTTTCTGTTCGTTGAAGTAGCCTATAATTTTTATAATTAATAGCTAATTATATCTACGTAACATTTATATAAATACATTTTATATCATAAAATAAATTTACTAAATCATCGACTAGTAAAAAATTACAGTCTTCCTCAAAATTGTACAAGTGCTAGTATAATTAATATTTTTAATTGAAGTTTGGCGAAGTATGGTAAAGTTAAAGATATTAATAATAAAATGTTCGTCCATTTATTTAAATTTAACAATGTGCAAAGAAATTTCGTTATTATATGGAGAGTCTATCCTTGGCCTGCAAGCGAATGCAATTTTTTTGTAAAATAATTTTCTCTGTGTAGCAATCTAATTATACGTAAAATAGTGTATCCAAGACACGAGGTAATTAACTGCACAGGAAAATGTTAAACATTAGCTAACAATCAGTGTGTAGAGTGCACTATAATACGGTAAAATATTACCCACAAAACGTGTAACGTAACTTATAAACAGGTAATTTTGATTTGTAAAAAAAATTGTTCTGTTTACCTACATATAATATTATGTAATGATTATGTATTTTTAAAGCAACTTTTTGCATTCATAAATCAAAATCGAAAGCTTAAGTAATTAAATTTGTTATTTTGTGAAATAAATTTGTATACAGTATTTCTACACAACTTAAAGATTTAAATAAATTGCGGATGATATACAAGAACCACAATTTCTTTATATTTGACTTTATCACTCATTTATTGGTTGTTAAAAACATTGATTATGTGTTAGTCAATCAAATAAATCAATAAATCGAATATTCATTCATTAATTTTATTTGCTTAAGCAGCGTAGCCGATGTGTTTGTTGTCTTTTTTAAAATACACTGTCCAATTGACATGTGATGTTAAATCATACTAATATATGCAATTCATAAAGTTTACAAACACGTCGTCAAAACGCTGCTTAAGCAAATAAAACGAATTAATACATATTGGATGTATTGGCTCATTTGATAGACTAATAATTAAACCATTACAAGAACCACATTTGATTTCTAGTATACAAAAAATTAAATACCAACATAACTACAGACCAAAAACAAACCTCCCAAGCCAAAAAAAGAAGCAAAAAGAAAGTCCTCGAAAATACGCGCGATTTCTCGCAACCGCATCCGAGCCCACAAGAAAGCAACAGCAGCTCAACGCAGAAGTATAAAGTAAGATCGACTGCACGCGGCAATATCATTGAGAAGCTATAGGTACCTATAGTTGCGGCGCTCGCTCCTTAAACAGCCATCGAGAGACATCGGAAGCGCCGCCGCGGGGAAAAAGTCGCGCGAGAAAAGCGCAACAACAGTGGAGTATCCCGTTGACCCGATTCACTATAGCACACCGCCTCTTTTGTGTAAAATAGTGTTGTTTTCACTGGCGTGGCGCCTCCCGGATAGATCGTAAGACACGCGGGGGCGTGAGCGCACGTATCGATTAATTCGATCGCGGCCATAGATCGTCAAGCGGACGAGTGCACTTTATAATTGCGCAGTCGTGACCTTTCGCGCTAGGGAGAGAGAGAAAGAGGTAGAGAGAGAGAGAGGAAAAGGTTGTATATCATTGAGTGTTTAAAGGATAGATAGCTGAGGTGTGTGTTTATGGGAGGAGTGGGTTGGGCGGTCAATTAACCTTTTAAGTGTGGAATTAAGTTCCGTGTAGTTTGCCTTTTTCGTGGGTGAAACTTGCTTGGGAGAGTGTTTTAGAGTGATCGATGGAAAATTCGATTGATATGGGCATCTGGAAGTTACGTAGGTTATTTAGAAATTACATTTTTTGAAAATGATTTATTTATTTCGTATGATTTATTGCTGATTATCTAATATCCGAAAGTTTATAATTTTATAGCGTTGTTTAATTCATTAGGTGCTTCAAACTGTCTTTTTTAATTTTATTAATAGTGCTTTATTTAAATAAATAAATTTGTTATATTAGAGAATACGTAAAAAATCACGGTATGTTCTATAACGAGTATACTTATACCACTTATACATACATACAAATTTGTTTTTGTCGTTTTCAGATCAGCATAGTTACTTTTATCATTCATACTTTAACAGTATATGATGCAATAGGCTTAATTTAATTTATCATTTAGTGAATGAAAAAAGCGTTGCAAATACTTTATTTGCATAAACAATTAATTATGCATTTTCAATTGTATGATTTATTATCAATTATTATTTATACATACCGAAGTGTTTATAATTTTTAGCCTTAGAAACGAAACAAGATAACAAATCCTTTTTTGTTTAAACTTATACAATATTCTCTGACTAAATAAAATTGGTTGAAAAATATAATGTAAATCGTCAATTCAAAATTCCGTTTCCAACGAAGCTATCTTCACACACAATATATAAATTTTCCGTTTTTGCAGTGTAAAGATTTCCTATTACTAGGACGACGCCTACAGATCTTCCCAGTGACTTACTACGATACAAAGAACGACTGGAAACGAATCGACGATAAATTGCCGAAGCTTCCGTGTTGGGACGTGAAACATAGTTATGGAAAGGCTTCGCTGAAACCTGATGCTGCTCCTTCGCCGCAATGGGTTTTTACCTTTTTTCGGAGAATTTCTCTTTACTCCCACATGGCTTGACGGAGAAAGGTCACTAATAATGGGTAAATTTATACTAATGGCTGGAATAATTTGAAACTAGAAACACTACAATCGATATAGGATAGAAATGATTATGAATGCTAATACGTTTTCAAATTTGGATTTCTCAATGTCAATGATAAATAAAATTATTTTATCAGTAGAACTATTGCAATTTTGTTCCAGGAAAATTAAAAATTGTAAGCATATATTTTCTATAAAAAGATTAATAACTTTGTAATTATTATTAGTGCAGAAAAGTCTACAGGCACATTCATTAGTTTTGTAATCAATTCTTTTTAATCCGATACACCTGAGTCATGGTCTTCAATTATTTGTAGAGATACTCTGTATAATTTGCAGTACATTGGACAATAATTACTTCTGACATTGTCAATTTGATAATAGTAAACGTCAATCAATTCATAGAATTATATGCTTTGTATAGCACTGTATTCAATCTGACAAAACTTTCTCTCCAATGATTTGTGCGAGGAAAATTTGCAGATATAAATCATTTTATTTAAAAAAAAGCCCGTGACTTTTAGTTCATTTTTCTTGAACTAATTTCTCAAGTCACTATTTTTCACTTTACATTTTGTAGACTTTTCACTTTACACGCTAAAATGTGATATAAAAAAGCTTTATGATTTATATTATCAATCATACTTAACTTGTACTACTACAAGCTTATATAATATGCAAAATTACTTTACATGAAATTAATTGGTAATCAGAAATTTTATTTTAATACAAGTTTATATAATTTTCAATTAAGATTTTCTAAAGTGAAACAAATTATGCAGAAATAATTGTCTGTAGAATGCTTGGAGAATATTATTTACAACATATAAAAAGGAGTTTCGACTGAGTTTCATATTTTCCCATTAATATATTTATTTTCTATATAACGTTTAAATGCAAAATTATCTAGTTTTAAATATTGAAAAAAAGACAAATCTATATATTATTAAATTTTTTAATTTATATGCAAAATAAATAAAATAGTAAAATAAAATAGTAAACCAATCAATGTTTTACAAAACAATGTAAAAACCAACAACTCTTAAAAGTTTAAATTTGTCCTATAGCCGAAGGTGAAAAGCATCATCGCGCAGCAATGCATAGCTTACCATATACGTTGAATTACGCTAAAACACGTGTTAGATTCTCTGATACAATGCTAATAAATTATTAAAACGGGTAACCTCATCCGCGTGCGCGCGTTTACCAGAGAAAGTCCGCCTCGAGATCCGCGATACCCATATTACTTCATTCGCATTCCGCTAATGCAAATCTCCGCGTTCGTCAAGGGTATAGCATCATCGTCCGGGAGACGATGCGCCTATGTCACATAGGAGGTGCTGACGCGTGCGTTTATACGCGTGATTCTCAAAAAAATAATCCGAGCATGCCTATGCTTTTGCAACTATCACTGAAAAAAATGCATTGCTCCAGAATCCAGTCCTGGTTGTTCGAACTAAACTGCGTATTGCTGCTGCAACAATAATTTGTTATTACTCTCACAGCTGTATTATATTGCTGTGACAACCATACAATATCACCGGCAACCATAATATAGCTAAGACAACAAGTACGGTTGCTCGAATGAAACCGGTATATTTATCATGTCAATATAAAAGTATTGATGTGGAACCCAATTCTTTTTCTCCATTTACTATAGTCGTATTTTCTTGCTGTAGTTAAATTATTGTTGTTCGTTTAACAACCTGTGATATATATCGAATTTTTACTGTGTAAGAATGACCTTGTTAAATATTAGTCTATAGATACCACTATAATGATACGAAAACTACAGTCATACGCTAAGTAGAACCAGACGAGCACGGCAAGTCTAGCATTGTCAATTCTGAAAACGTGATTTTTAGCTCGCAATTATATTTTAAATATTGGGAAAAATGTTTTGTCGTTAAGTAAAACGATAATTAGGAAAGGTAGTTGTTTCACTTAGGTCTTTAGTAGACTCCGAAATTATTCATCGATTTTCAAATCTTAAAATGCATAAATAAATAAATGATAAAATCTTATTCCTGAATTCTTATACAAATTATAACATACAATTTAAAAAACTTTCTGTTGAAATTTTTCATATTCGCGTTTTTATGTCAACATTCTACTTATGGTCAAATAACTTCTTCAAATCTTCAATAAATTACAACTTTGAAAATTAATTTACATTTTTGATAATCGTTAGAATATACGCTTAGTTTATTACTAAACTCCCTTAGTTAGAACGATACGTATTATTCAAATTATTAAAGTAAAATACCAATTTGCCACAAAGCATCTGAAATCCCCATTTTGAAAGTTAAATAATTTTGCTTATTTGGTTAATAACCCAGTCTAAAATATTATACAGTCATAATTATAATATTATCAACAGTGTCTTACAATTTTACACGATACACTTCCTTTTCATCTTTCCGTAAGGATTACTATTAAAAAGAATCAGAAAAAAAATAACGGAATAGCACATTAAGTTTTCTATCTATATGTAGATAGTTTATTCCGCAAATTATATTATGAAATGTATTTTGATGGCTTGCTAATTTAGTTTTGAAATCAATACTTCTTACGAGGACTAGGATATTTCTCTTTTTCCATTTTCTGATAAAGACTAACACTCTTTTAGAACGTTCGAAAGAAGTAATAATTTTGGTCCGTAAATCTAAAAATTGATAATTTTTGGATGAGACTCCTAAAAATAATTTTACATTTTTTTAAAAAATCTGAAGTATGCTACTTAAGGAGCCTCGACACAAAACCGTATACAGTTTTATGTAAAAATAACATACATAGAGGTAAGTAAAATTGGCGATAAGCCAAACTCTGTCAAAATAACACAATTATTATAAATTCACTCGTAATTTTGTACACACTTGCAACGTGCACACAAAAAAAATACACCTCATCATCCTCAGCCAAAGAAAAACAAACTTTCAAAACTATCCTCCCCACCCCATTCAATAACCAATACCCCACCACTCGCTTGCCAATCCCGACGCATCCGTCTACCGCGCAGTCCCTCGCCAAATACACAACCGCGCGCGCGCGCAAAATATAGCTACCGGCTCTAGGCTACCCGGTGATACAGCACCGTAGCCGGCGACCGATCGACGGCGGCCGATTAGTCAAGCGGCAAAACAGGAAAGTAAGAGAAAACGAGGCTTTTGTGTCAAAGAGAACCTGCGTAATAACTCTTCTCCGCGCGCGCGGCGACTCGCTCTTTTCCCGCGCTCCTCTTCTGTATACACACAAGCGAATGCAGCACTGCACCGATGAAGAAAAAAAGAGAAGCGCGTTCCTTCGCGACGACGTCCGGGTGACTGTGTGCACTCGCGCACTGCACTTTTCTTCAGGAAGTGCAGGCGTCGTCCCCCTTCTCCTCTCGTCGTGGGCTTTTGAAGCGAAGGAGTACGTTAGAGTCGTAAACGCGCGAGAGACGGGAGCGATCCGCGACCTCGCTCAATATACGTACGCGGAATGTAATGCCGCGGCGCGCGCGACAAAAAGCGACACAGAGGAGGAGAGGGGTATTATGAGCGAGCGAGACGGATGTGTGCGAGGGAGAGCCAGACGCGAGGTGTAGTGGCTGTTATATAGGTATTGTGAGTCTGGATTTGTGGAGTTTCTTTTGTGGTACACATCAGGCAGATATTTTGTTGCAGGGCATTTTTAAAATGCTAGATGTGCTATTGTGGTTTATAAGGCGATGTGCTGTGTTGCGTTAAAAGATTTTCAAATTCGGTTTTTCTGTTAAATGTAGGAATGGAATAATGGTTGAGATTTTAAAGAAGTTACTCGTGCTATTTCAAAGTAGTAACTACAGTGTTTTTCTTAAAAGAAAAAGTTATTTATATTAAACGCAAATATTAAATACAATGTGTAGCAGGTAAAGTTGATTGCTAAAAACTTTTCATTCAAATTTTGGATAAGAATGCCTAGGTAGACCTTTTAAATAATCATAAATACGCTTCTTCATTCGTATTTATCAAAGAAAAGACGTTTCAACAGATACCCTTTCTCATCTTATTAATAAGAATAGTTGTGGAAACAAGATTTAAGGTTAATAAGGTTTCTAAATTCCTTTTCAAAACATAGTGCAAATAGTTTATATAAGAGTTGAAGGAGGATGAAGGGTCGTGATATAAAAAATTAATACATTGAATAATGTAGGTACTTTTATGCCGGTGCTTCATTGTTGGATGAGTAGTACAGGGGGTTATATTCCCCAGAATGAAGTATTTTACCCGCGAGATAATAGCCTAGACAATACATTCCATCTTAAGGGAATACAAAATTCCGAGTTTAAAACAGTTTTATTATACGTGGATCTCTACGAAAAGTTCAGTATAACTTTATCAAAGTTAAATTGGATGACACAAATCAGTACTGCTGTAAAAGTTAATATGATAAGTAGTAATATACGAAAGTATTCAGATGGGTGTATAGAAAGATGAGTTTTCTCGGAGTCAAATAAATTATTACGTTTAAATTCGTTTTATATGTTATTAAAGTATTTCGATATATATTATTCATAAGCTTTACATCGTAATTGCATGTTTGAAATTCATAGTTCAGTTGATTTAAAACGTAAGAAAACTATAAGTGACAGCCTAGAAACAAGATCTTTTTTCGTCTTTTGATCCTACTAAATATGCATGCTAACCTAGATAAAAGTTTACATGTAATTGAGAATAATGGCAAGAACGTCTACTTGAGTATTAAATAATTTTTTATATAACTCGTTTAACAAAGTGTCTTCATACGTATGCAGATTCTTTTTCTTCAACTTCTGAATATCGAGACGAATATTCAAACTCTCGCGTTCTCGCCGCGAATCCATAAAACCGAGTTATATCGCTATATAAAATCCCTAAGTAATACAAAGAGCAAAAAGCCTGCAACTATACACTGTACACCTTAAAAGCAAACGACATCTTTAGACCGAATAAAGCGCAGATGAAGCACCTCGCACGCCCAACTAAAACGAACAAGAGCGAGCATAGGTTATTTATAGCCAAATAAAAATTACCTCAACCACCACAGTGCAGAGTGCAATAAAAAGAACAGCCATCGCACGGCAGACTCTCTCTCTCTCTCTCTCTCGCGCGCATTTCCGATGCGTAGGTTTTTCGAAGGACGAGAGCTTATACAGGCAGGTTCACTGGCTCCTGCCTCCGCCGTACAACAGGTATGCGCCACAGCGACTGGTAATTACGAGCGAGAGAGGTGGATCGACTTTGTTTTTAGGAGGAGGGCTGCAATTATTCCAAAGTGTGACTTCGGCCTTCGCCGTCGACGTCGTAAATGGCTGATGTCGCTGCCAACGCTCGCGGGAAGAAACTCTCGGACGCGAGGAGGGACTCATTTTTGCTGATTAATGCAGGGTGTACACGGGGGCACAAGTGGGCGAGGGAAAGACAGAGTGAGAGAGAGAGAGGAATGAAGTTTCGCCTTAATAATAAATACGCGACAGATAGCGGCGCATTTTACAGCGCGGATAAGGTGGACGCAGTCGAGAGGTTTAATATATAGGCGAGAGTGGAGTGGAGTGCGCAGGGCTTTTGGTTGGTCGTTTTGTTTGCGCTAAGAGTGTTTTACATAAATTACACGGGTAATTGGCCAATTCGTATTAATTTGCGATGCCATGGGGCTTGAAAGCGTTTAATTTCGTCGTTAGGGAATCGGTGTGCCGTGTTTTACTGATTCCGAATAGTTTGTATGATATTTGTTGCATTGTCTAGTAATTTAGAAGTATTTTTTGTTCGTTTGTTATGTAGAAAATTGCACTGGGAGAAATCGTACCTATAGAAAAATTTACTTGTTATTGGGGACATATTCTATTTTCTATGAAACTCCGATAACTTTTGAAGAAATTCAAGCATGTTCCCAATGTATGAATTGAAATAGTAAATTTATTCATATGATTTATATTTTCGACTATATCATTTTTTTCAGTATGTATTAAATAATACTATAAATGTTATTTTTGTTTTTCAATCGACGTTTTTATTACTCCAACTTTTTATAGACTTCTTATATTAAATGATTACATAAATAGTTAATTCATGTGTGTACAATTGTAAACTGAATCTATCAAATAATACAAACAAAAGGCTATCTCGCACGTTTAGGCTTATACACTCACAAGAAAACTATCCCAGCCAATTCCCCACAAAAAAGGCTTATCCAACGCCACGCTAACAATGGGACCACCTAAAAAAGCCGATCATTAATAACAACCCGATGCCTACAATATCTTCTTCGACCTCGTCACAAGAAACAAGACTTACTCAAGACCAAATGAGCTAACGCGCACGCTCGCTCCTCACATACTAGACCCGCAGCAAGCAACGTTCATTGCCTTTTCCGTATACCCACATCGTCTCACCCCGAAAAAAAAAGAGCAAAGACGAAGAATCGATCGTTCCTTTTTGGCTCAATCTTCCTCGGCGCGTGTACCAGATAGTCTGTACACAATTCCGACAAGAAAGCGCGTCCGCGCGAAAAAAGAAACAGCAGGAGACTCGAAGAGGAGAAAAGAAGTCGAGATCGATACCGTTAAAATCGAAGGAGCGAAAAAAGTCGCGACAAAAGCCGAGCATCAGCGGCAGTGGCTATTGTGGACTATACTTATACTCATTGGCTCGGGGCTTGCGTAAGAGAAGAGAGGCGTCGCAGCTTAACGCGACCGGATCGTCCGAATCGAAAGTTTTCCGTATAGCGCACGCCCGGACACGTGAAAATCTGCCGCTCTAAAAATATCCACGAGAAGCTCTTTCTTTTCTTTCTAAGTAGTCTTTCTTTTTTGTATATATATATATATATATGATCGCGCGACAGTGGATTAGCTGTGTGTGCGAGATCACACGGTGTGTGTAATTCAATATGGAGTGCGCTTGAATGAGTGTGTGTGTGTGTGTGTGTGTGTCTGCAGTGCTTTTTTCACATGTATCGCTGGAGTGGTTGGTGGGTATATTGAGTAACTTTCGAGAAATAACACGCATTAGAGAATGTCACTCAGGAGCTAATCATGTTGTTTATCCTGCTATAAATCTGTCAAATTTATTGTGTAATATTTGTGTATTAGCATAGGAATTTGAACTTTTTTGTTTTGAGATTAAACACGTATGCATAAAAATTCAGTTTTGTGGATAGGGATAAATAAGAAATTTAAATCTATTGCAAAATTAATTTTTAAAATTATTGTTTAGTTTCTTATAAGTATATAAATAAATGCCTATATTTCAATAACTCTATAAATTTATAAATTGAAGATAATAGAGTTATTGAAATATAGGCATTTATTTATAAACTTATAAGAAACTAAACAATAATTTTTAACTCCAAACTAATTCAATTTCTGTAAACTTCTATACAGCTAATCATATTCTGTTTCTAAACGCGGTTATAAAGCTTTAAAAAACTTTCCTTTTAAAAATTAAGCTCACTTAATTTCGGATATATATAGTAAAGCGAGATATAGGGAAGATATGCCAAAGTGAGTTTGCCAATTAAGCTATATTATACTTTTAGTTATTTATTTATTAGATACTACTCACTTTACCCCAGTAAATTTATCCCGAATGCACGTACGACGTGAAAATATTTTTTTTCACTTTACCACGGTCTCCTCTATATAAATTAATTATCTGCCACATTAAATACATTATCCTTATCTGATTATGTACCATTCGATACTACTTTTTAATCAAACTTTATTATCGCAAATTAATAAATCAATCTCAGATTCAAAATCAGAAGATCTACATGGAAGTTCTCGCGACACAATTTGAAAAAGAAAAGCCGCGTTTCATAACCTCCGTTGTGCAGCAAGTACACACACACACACACACACACGGGTGAACCCTGACCCTCGCGCCTGCAAATTTACACCTCTCCACGAGGGAAAAACGAGCGAAACGTAACGCCGATACACGTATATCGTAAATCGCGAGGCTACGAGTGGGATGCACGAGCGCGGTTGAGAAAAGGAAGAAGACGCGAGTTGTGAAAAGCCAGTTCTGAATCGAAAAGCCAGCGGAGAGAAGCCCCACGCGCGATTTATCATAGTAATAACGCGGCGCACTGTTTGCCTATGTGTGCAATGCGAGCCGGAGCTCGAGAGCTCTGTCGTGCAAATTCGCGCGATTTATTAGCCGCGGGCGCGTGAGTGTCCCTTGCGAGCGCGGGCAGACTCGTTCTCCGCGCTCACCCTTTAATGGAGAGTTAAGCGACGATCGAGAAATACGAGAAATTAAATCGAGCGTTAGTGAAATTCAATGCGCGTGTCGTGTTCTCTTTTCTTGGCATTGAAATTTGCTCGTCAATTAAATACTATAATATTTGTAACATTGAGATTCTTTATAAACATGTATACCTACGAAATCTCGCCAATTATGACAAATTTTAACAAATGAATCTATCAAAATTGACAGTAGTAAATCAGAAAATAAATTGGCTAAAATATATTTAGTAAATGATAAACAAAATCGTTCAAAAAAATTATTTGTAGCTTAGATTTTTTAGTGCGGACCACCTTCATGCTTCTATGTTACAAATATGTGTACAAAACCTCATAAACTTATATTCAATATTTTAGAAAATCAAAATTTTAGTACTTCCTTCCCTTAAGTTATGGTGATTATTTTCTGAAATTTATATACATCATAAAGTTTAGTAAATGCACATCCTATTTGATAGTGTAAACTAAGTTCAGCTAGATTTATGTAAAAATTCAATAATACTGTTTTTAAATAAAACTTCACATGACGTAAGATACGTATAACTATTAAAAGTACTTAGCGTGAAGTACATTTTTCTTTTAATAAAATAATCAATAAAATATAATAAAAATAGTTTATCAATATTTATGATATAGATAATTGATAAATATATTAATAGCAATCATACATAGTATTAAACTATCATATATCTAATCTAAATGCTTTTTTGATCAAAATGGTAATCTCAAATCTTGATGAAGATGGTAAAAAAAATGTTTTCCAATGCTTTAAGCAATTTTATACCAATCTAACCTCAAAATCATAACTTTTATATGAATTTTCGGCGCTCGTGGTATACAATACCGTTCGAAACTAGTGCGTAAGTATATCATTTACCTAATCCGAATTTTCACTCTCGCTTCTCTAGAGCGAAAAAACGTCACATGAGACAAATTATCTACTTCCGTACCCGTGTCGAAATCTACTATTTACTAAACGTTCAACGCTCGATGCTATTTCTTGATGTAGTTTTAAACATTTGTTTCGTGGTTTCTTCAGACCGGACGTTCATTCAATTAATACGCAAAAGCCCAGAATAAAAATGATGCTATATTATAAATAAAAAAGTTTGAAGCTTCAATGTAATCTCCCTTCAAATGAATCCAAATCGCAGCGCAATAAACGCAATTGAAAGTATTCATTGCCGTATGTCAAGCCTCAATCTCCCTTGGCCGCGCTGAAAAAAACAATTTGATTAGACGCTCCGGCTGGCTTCAAGTAGGTAAACGAGACTTTCCTCGAAGCGAGCCGATCTCGAATTACTCGAACCGCGCGCGACCAGGGGAGATATCCAACTACGTACACACATGACGCTGCCAAAGAGATTTGCTCTTGCGCTCGGCTCGGCTATATACACGCCGCCGCTGTCTGCCTCGCCGTCCAATCGTCAACTCGGATTGGTCCTAATTGCCAATGAAGCGGCCACTGTACTTGCGCTTCGCTCGCTCTCGTGACTGTATAATATATATAGAGTCGCGTTTCTCGCCTGCTGCTGCTGCACCACGAAGCGGTGTGCTTTCTTTCGCGATGTGTTTTTCTTTTGCGCCTCGACGGTTCTTTCGATTAGCAGCTGCCGCCGTCTCGATGCTAAATTGGAGTCTGGGAGGCGCATGATTATCGAGAAAGTCGGGAATTTTGAGCGGCGCACGGAGCGCGTGTAATGGTAACTGCGATGTGTACGTCGGTGGAGGTATGATTTTCTTTGGGTATATACCGCGAGGTGATTGAGCAATGATGAACCGAGAATTCGTGTGTTTACGCGAGCCGGGAACTTGTTAAGCTCTGAAAATGACGCGTGCAGGTGAATGCTGTTTTTCTGAAATTGCGTTAGTAGCGTTTTCTAATCGCGCGCACGGCAAAGTGTTCGAATTTTCTTCACTGCCTGGCGTGTTTTGGTCTTACTTTTGTGGAGTAAAAAATTAAGAAAGTTATAGATTTCGACAAGCGGTTATTGAGAAATGAAACTTCAAAAGTTTGGTTTCTTTATAATATGAATTCTTTATATGGGCATGTTCGGGTGTATGCATGGAGTAGAAAAAGTCGAGTTTCGTAAGACACGTGAATTTTATTTAATTATAATCTTAAACATTAATTCATTACAGTTAACCTATTAATGTTTGTGTAAAACGTATGCATTTGCCTAATGCATACATCTGGTATGGGCATCTATTACTGGTGTGATTCGCCCAGTATTGGACACCTAAGATTATTTGCCGACTAAACGCTTTATTTCATGATAAAATTTAGTTTATCAAGTCGAATCTGCTACTGTCTAATAATAAATGATCGTAAATGATCATATCCAATCATAGGGAAATCCTCCTTATACATGTTATCGTTACCTCTATAATCATACTTTTACCTCGCCTTCACGATAAAAATGCTTTCATCTGTAATTTTCACATCGAACACAGTCACATCCATCCCCCCAAAAAAGTCCACTCAAGCTTTCAACTCCCCAAACCCATACCCAGCCGTATTCCCCCCCTGCTATCGAAAGAAAAAACTCGCTAACCTCCGGCTCTACACCCATACACGAAAGCCACCGCGCTCCATCCGACTCACCTCGAAAGAGCAAGCCTATAGCGCGGAAAAGCGCCGCTTCTCCGCGCACGTAAAAGGCACAAAAGGGGCGAAAGCGCTCGTACCGGCCCCAAGCTCGCGCAAAGAGCTAAAGATATATATCCATCTATTTGAAGAGATATAGAGAAAAAGAAAAGCCGTCGCGCGTCGTATCATCGTCCGAGCGCAATATAATGACGAGCGCGCGGGTGTATAAGGTACTCGTGTACGTGCCGGATTGCGCGTATAAGGAGTGCGCGATCATGCCTACGCCGAGTATACCTATATACGCGTATATACTTGATGCGGTGAGAGGAGTCGAGAGTGCACGGGCTGCATGTGTGGATGTATATATATGTATGCAGGATCTTGTCCGCCTCCGCGAGAGAGGGAGAGAGAGAGAGCGTGCATGAGAGGCAGATGTCTCTCGCGCGTCGAGTGTCCTCTTCTCGCCTGCTTGCCTCGCTGCGTTGGGGATCGAGGGGCAACGCCTACCTAGAGCTTGACGAAGATCGAGAACCGGAGTGTACGGTTGTTTTTATCGCCGAGACAATGTTTTTGGAGATAGGATTAAGTCTGATGAATTGATGAAATTATTAGGCGAGTCTGCCTAATATGGGTCTTCTAAGCTTCGAACATTTTTCTAAGATTGGCTAATCAAGAAATTTAATTTCTTAGTAGGGAATGTATATAATATGTAATATTTCAATTGAAATTTTAGATTTTTATTCCCATATTATATTGTCGACAAAACATATGTGTATTAAAGAACATATGAGTTTGTCTAATTTAACAAAACCAAGACTATTTTTCAATCTTTTGGCATAAGATTTTAAAGATTTTGTTACTTTGGTTACTGAAAGCTTTTATAAAAATGATGAATTGCAGGCTGCAAGAACTATGTACTATATTAAAACAAAAAGGTAAACCCGTAGGAGAACAAAACAAATTATGAGATGAAAAGCTAACTGAATACATATGTGCTGGAGCAGTTGCTAATTTTGACCCGACATCCTGAACTACATATCTACAATGCAGCCATGGCTTCTTGCTTAAAACAGATAGAAAAAAACTTCGGACACTATCATTATAACATTGGTCAAGTGCGCCATTATGATTTATCGCACACTTACCAATATATCCATTATTATGATCCATATTGGGTAGAGTCACCTCAATTATACTTACTACGAATTTCAACTCACAACAGAAAACGACAAACTTTGTTTCTGCAACAAAATGACTTGTCCAAGTACCTAACGAACGCAACCTCTAATTTTTCCAAATTGAAAGAACGCAGAAAAAGAGTATACACAAGACCCTCTTTAGCTCCTCGAACCGCAATGTATACTTCAACCGCAATATAATTCCCAAGCATAGAAGTCCCCTCCCCGACCATCTCTCAAACGAACGTCGAGCGCGCATAACGCATCAGCAGCTCCTCGCGCTGCAGTAGCCAGCAACGGGCAATATCCTCCTCCTCCTCAACAGACACAGGAAGCCACCTCCGGCTATATAGAAAAATCACTCTCCCTCTCTCCCCCCCCCCCCTCTCTCTCTCTTTCGCAACGATCGGCTGCTGCTGCTGCTCTTAAACGCAAGGTGTGCGCGCCTCGAGACGGCCTCGAATGATGCAGTAGCACCCGAGGCTGCGAAGGGCAGGATAGCCAGATGCAGGAGGCTGCAGCAGCGGTAGCCGGGCGCTCAGCAGAGTAACGACACTCGACCGTATCGCCAAGTGCGTGATTCTCAAGGTCTGAGAGAGAGAGAGAGAGAGAGAGAGATATGCCCTGTCTTTCCGTGCAGATCAATACGGACTGGCTTTGATTTTCAACGTTGAATGCCACTTGTACACCTTATTATTTACTCTAAGTACTCGATGCAGCCTTATAATTATACTTTTCTTAATGCTTTTTGGATGGTAATTAAGGTTTGTTTACATAAATAGGATAAGTGTTATTCGATGAGAAATGTTGAAGCGAGTCTTTATTGATTTGCATGTGGGGACTGGGCAAGTGAGTGAGTGAGTGGCGAGGCGTAGGACCGAAGTAGAGAGAAAGAGAGAAAGAGAGAGAGAGATTATATATATACTAGGTTAGTTATCCTGCAGCAGCAGACGCGACGATTTGAGCGAGAGCTGCCAGGTGAGACGAGAGCGAGAGAGAGAGAGAGAGAGAGAGAGAGAGAGAGAGAGAGAGAGAGAGAAGGGGAGCAGGCGGATGTCGCTTTTTTTCAGAGAGGCGCTTTTTCAGGATTTCTTGCGAGAGCGAGCGCAGTGTTCAATTTTCCCTTTTTCCTATCTCGCCGAGTGTACATGGGCGTGTTTTTCCTGTTGGGTTTGGTGTTGCGGCGATGTTCTTGCCTATTGGAGTTCTCTTGACTCGATCGCTGGGAAATTGAGGTTTTGAATTTTCGCGCGCGTGGTTGGTTGTTGATATTTTTTGCCAGAGAGAGAAATTGTGTGGTTTTTGATGAATCGCCGTTCTTATTTACTTTAAGGGAAATTAGTAGAGAAGTTTATTTTAATTGAGCGACTAATTTTTTTAAACAACGGTTATCTAGTTTTTAAGTTGTAAAAAAGCGTGTATTATTCATTTATATTTTGAGAAAACTGAAGTCCTGCAATTCATCATTAATAAAAATGTTACTTTCTTGGTGGATCATTTTGTATGCCGTTGACATAATTTATTACAAAAATAACAAACCTTACATAAACTTAAATTCGCGCGTAAAAATTTCATGCGGTCGAGTTACCACAAAAAATTTGACACTCTCCATGGAATTGCATCTCCAAACAGTACTCGAAAGTTAAAAAAATATCTTCTTTTATGTTTTAACATTTGACGCTATAACGTTCTTTTTAGAAATATTCGCGAAATAGAATAATGTGATCGGTTTGAATTTGTGTTCAATTGCAATCTAATTTCTTCATTTAAACATAAATGTTATATTTTATGCAAAGTTTTCTGCTAACAAATAGAGTATAAAACTTCCTCTATAAGGAAGTAAAATAACATTGCCTGACTATTCTGTCAATCTGATATTTATCAGACATTTTAAGAATTCATTCTCCAAATGAGGGCTCGTTACTTAGCCACGATTGTATCGATTTAGTGTCACCAAGCGAAAAGCTTCGACTGGGTGAGGCACGCCGATCTTGCTCAGGCAGAACCTTGACCCCGGACAAGACGTTCATTCGCCTATCGATCCGATGGCAATTCGATTAAAACAACCACATCGGCATTAACCAATCCAATTTATAACATGAGTGACACCCTCTTACGGAATTTCGTCTTTAATTATTTTGAAAAATTAATTTTCAGGGATATTTATTTATAATTTTTAATAAAGTTATAAATATCTTATAACTGTGTTCTCTATTTCATTTTATTGTTTAAGTAATTTAATCATAAATAATAATTACACAGATTTTCTTGAATTTATAGCAAATATAGTTAAAATTATAATATACGTACGCATGTTTGATTTGAATTTGATTGAACGCACAGTTACCAGTTTTCATGATATGATTATTCAAAATTTACGGTATTCTCAGCATGGCCTTATATTAATTGAAGATTCTGAAATGCATACTTGAACAGAAATGAGACTAATTAGGCTAACAAGAATTTTCTAAACTAAGTAAGATAATTCATTATGATTAATCAGTATTATCACCTATCGTACAGTATCGAACTATGATTAATTTTAAAAAAATATAGCCGTACCTTTCTATAACTTTAACGTCAAAACGCTATCATTTACTATTTAATCATTTTTTAATATTTCAAGTAATAATAATGTTCAACAACCATGCACTTGCATTCTCAAAACACAATAAATACACAAATTTGCAGAACTTATTAAACTTTTCGTTTTAAAGACTAACTTCGACTACATTCAAAAGCTACCTTGATAACGTACAGCCAAACACACTCCACCGACATTTTTTACAAAAAAATCACGTCTCTCCCAAGTGTGGGAACAACTTGTACTTCGTCCCATCGCAGCCGTAACAGCTCGACTCAATGTTACGGCACGCTCCTTAAAAAAAGAAAAAAAAAAGAAGCAGCAATAAAAAAGAGCCCGCAAGTAGTGTCTAGCCACGGAGGATCTCGCTCGAATCGAAAGTCCCGCGAGCGGCGCGACTTTTACATAACACACCGAAGCACGCGCGTTTCCCCGTTATGGAATTTATCGATCGCGCTTGATCGATATAAGGAGAGTTTCGCGGGTTGCATGCATCGTCATTGCGAACCGCGACGCCCGACGGCCATGGACCCGTTACACAACCGTGATCCTGATTCGTTGTCGCTGGGTGAGCGAGTGCTACTGCTGCTGTGATACTGATGATGCTCTATGGTCCCCTTTTTGCGAGGAATTACACGCGCAAAGTGTCTCTTCGGCTCGTGAGAGCTTGTGTCTTAGCGGTCGGTAATGAAATCGTTTCGGGGATCGCGGGTTAAGGGGAGGTCGGAGCTATCCTGATTGGTGCAGATTTTACCTAACCTCAAAAATTAATATCATAAAAATAAAAATTTGTAGACATTTATGGTACAAAAATGCGGTTGTCCGGTGTTCTTGTCATAATAATAAATGTTTATAAAGCTTCAAGCGTACATAATTGCGTACAATTTCGTAAAATAATGAAAAATACGGTGCGAGGTGAAGCTATCAGTAAGGCTAAGAAACGGTAAGATGACCATCACTTTTACCGTTTTCCATTCGTCAATTGTAACAATATTTCATAATAAAAAACTTTTGAGGCTACTAATAAACGAAATTGCTGTTGTCCGATGTTCTTTACATAATAACAAACTATTATGAACCTCGATTTTGATGTTACTATGTGAATTTTAGACGTATAATGAAAAATACGGCGCGAGGTGGAGGTCACAATGGTAAAGTTCGCTCCGACCTCCCATTAAGAGGGTCGCTGCTGCTCGTGGTTGTTATCAGAGCTGTTGCTTTTCTTGTTATGATCTTGAATTTTAGTGTATATTCAATTCGTTGAGAGAAGATCTTTTACCGAATTTCAATCAAATTAAGTCATGATTTATGCTTTTACAAAGGTCAATAAAATTGTTATTAGCAAACACTTGAAATAATTATTTTTCAACAAAATGTCTTAATTTTTCTCAAAATGTCTTAATTTTTCTCAAAATGTCATAAGTCTTCGAAAAAATTCTTTTTAGGTAGATTCATCAACTTCTTTTGTAAAAGAAGTATTTCATATCTAATGTCAGGGTTTCGACAATGTTATTAACCGGAAATTATTAATGGTCTACGAACTAATTTTTTTATGAATGAAATAAGTATATTTAAAATAGATATAAAAAAATAAATATAAAATAGACCGAGTTTACGTGTGTTTGAGTGCAAGAATCGTCTTAGATCTCTTAAAGGGAATTTTCTATCAAACATTAATGCGAACTTACGTATTGAGAACCCCTGGTAAAGTGACCATTTGTTTGACTCACCTGTAACAAAAAAAAATGGAAATTAGTTATAATGAAAGGATATACAACTAGATGTTTAGTAATTTTAATTTAAGTGTATCTATTCTATCTCAATCTTTCGACTTGAAATAATGACTTATTGCACGCATCGAAAGTTTCTTCTTTTTAATGAAAGAAGCATAAACCATTTATAAAACTACTTCCTATAATACTTTTAAACATACAACTATTGTATAATATAAGGTAGACTATAATAAGAAATTGCAATATAATGAGAAACTTAATAGACTTTTTGCTGTAAACTATTATATTTTTTTAATAACATCTTGTTTCAAATACGCGATTCGCAATACAGATGACAAAATTGTATCAACCTTGAAAAACTATACAAATCAATATAAAAATCGAGAACAGTAGTTGCCTATTTGACAGTAGCGTGTTCTCCAAACCTAATTAGCGTAGATTGCAAAATGGAGATTCGTGACACTGTCAAGGACTAAGGTGGAGTCGGATCGCGCATACAACCACACCTTGCACTCATTATCTTTTCGATGTGCTTTTTTTCCTCTCATCCGACCCGTCACGCATTGTTCTATATCGCTGTACAGCTGATACCTTCTATTGTTATAGCTTTCAATAAAAATCTTTCCGTTTCAAATTATCGTGTTAACTTCCGATCACCCACAATCGCAGGCAAATAGCATATAGCTATCAGAATGCAACCGAGTTTCAAAAATGCAATAAATCTCATTGCATTAAATTTACTTCGTTCTTCCTCAACTTACGTAAAATCGCGATCGCTTATTTTTTGTTCGCCGAACGCCTCTCAAACCTCATGATTAATACGCATTTCCTCGTCAGGCCGGGGCGCGCTTATAACAGTGTCTTATACAGACCGCGATTTTTTACACACTCGCCGGCTAATCGGACTCGGCATCTCCACACTGCATTATAAATAATAGGAAGAAAAGGCTAATCCATCTCGCTCGCCCGCTAATCTTCATAATTGCGCTGCACGCGAGTGCAAGGCGGCAAAGAAAAAAGCCATTTAGCGAGGAGCTGCGTTTTGCGCGCGCGCGAGGCGAATTTCCGCGGAATCCACGCTGCCTCTTTTTTTTTTTTCGTTGCGAGCGCTCCGCGTATATGCTCTCAAGGATCGCGCGCGAGCTGCACTTTGCGCCCGAGATAACGCTTCATTCATCTCGCAGAATTCGCGCGGAGGCTCGCGCGCGAAAAGAACCGTAAAGAAGCAGCTTGAGATTATATAAGGAGCGAGTTAACCGCGATGAACAGTTAGGTGGTAGTGCGATTTCTTTTACAGGAGGTGTATTATACGGTGTAATGCATGAGGGCATGGAAGGAGTTTGTAAGGTAGGGGGTAGAAATCGCGAGCGTGAATGCGAAGGTGCGTGCAGCAGTTGTGATTTATAAGAGAATTATATACGCGGTAGTCGAGTTGCTTGAGTGTGGTTAATGGGTATATTGACTTGATTTGTATTATTGTCATTGTTATATGACAGTTTAATACCTACATCATTTTAATTGAGTTATTTGTTTACAGATATCTTTTATATATAAAAAAAGAATCCATTTGCAATCCGCTTACTTTCTCATTATTAGCTAATCAAAAACTGACTATTTTAAAAGAATCATGATTCAAAAAGCAACAAATAGAACTTTAAAAAATATAAACTTAAGTCATTGAAATAATACATTAAATAACTGAAACAGTTAAATAAGTTTAATGGTTTATATTATAAAAAAATAAAGAACCAATTAGTTTTATTGTACACTTTAAAAGGGCTATCATTTCGAGCCATACATGACCAATAAAAATAAGCCCCAGCAGCTTCTTTTTATTTGTCTTTAATTTCCAAATCATGAAGACTTTACTAACCTCGTTTTAAGAAGATCTCTTTTAAAATCATAAAATCTTCGTAATTGGAGTATAATGATTATAAATTTGGAGAACTGAACATTTGTTTGAATATAAAATTAGTTTTTTCTTAATTATACATTGTAAGAAGCTTTGTAGTTCTGAAAAAAGTAACTCTAAATACCTAAGATACTTCATCGATAATTGTCAAACATAACAATTTAAACTTACTTCAGTATCCTTTAAATTCTCATTCTTTTGGCTTGAAATATTGTACACATTTCTTCTATATGTGGTCACAACTGGCACCTCTATAAAATTTAAAGTTTATTTACCTATAGTACGATAAAAAGAAATTATTTCAAGATGAAAAGCCACGATTTTCCTAATTTTACTGAGGAAAGATTGTACTTCGTAGACTAGAGGTTTATCTGTTTTATGGGTCTATCAGCCATTACCACATATAGAGGGACATGTATTATGAGAATAATGGATTAGGAGAACAGTCATATAGGTCAAGTTTTTAAAAATCTGTCAATTCACAAGTCACCTACAACATAGCGAAGCCGCAAATGAAATATTCTAAGTGATTCCCAGAAAAAATATTAACCACTCAAAAATATCACCATAGTAATCTAGATTCAAGCTCAAAACTGCAACATTTCTACTTCCTGCCCGAGCCGCGAGCAGATACATCCACAAGCATGTATACGTACTCGACAGTCGAACAGCTCTAACCACGCGCACACACACACTCGCAATCGAATCGTCGCTCGGCGCATGCACGCGCGCGCGCTTGCGTACACACCGGATGCTCGAAAAGATGTAGATGCTCCTATAGGTATAGCCCATAGCAACGCGCGCGGATTTTCAGCCGGATGATCCTCGTAAAAGGAGCTCGCGGCACACCGCACGCGAGCACGCAGGCTCATTCGCTCGAAAACACGCCCGTTAGATGCTTTATGGAGCACCGCTCCCGCCGTCCACCTTGCCACGGCTGCTGCAGGAATGCGCTAACGGCCGCAGCTGCGCGCGCGCGAGCGACCGACTGATTAATGACGGCGCGAGACCTGTCGCCGCAGCCTGATTTAAAACGAATCATTTCTGAATTATCGCGCCTTGCGCGCCGACCGACTGCTGATCGGGATATAATTTGCCGGGGTGACGAGGAGAGTGGCGAGTGTGGCGCGAGGTGCGATGTTGCCGAGTTGCGGTATATGAGCTTGAGGGATCGCGGTCCTTTAATTAGCGGCACTGTTGGGGAGCCGGAATTGTGCTTTATTGATATTGTGAGGGATTTGGAAGGTTGGATTTTAATTTGTACGAGTGACACTTTGTGCAAGATTCTGTGTTTGTAATTTATCGGGAGATTAATCCTTTAAAGCAATATTCGTGTAAGATGGATTTTTATGAAAATGAGTATCTAGATTTTTTGGTTCGCGATTATGAATGAAGCTAAGGGCAGATTTGTTATTTTTATTTTTAAATATCTAACTTCGGTTTCATTAAGATTTTTTCTAAAGATTTGTTCATTATCAATACTTTTAACAACATACCATGAACATTCGTTATTCTCTTTATACTTATAATGAAGCAAAAACTAAATTAAGTAGATTATTAAATAAGGTCAAAACATACAACAAAATTGATTACAAACTACTCAAAAAACGTAAAAAAATTTTATATGAAAATAAATGGGTCTGTAGATGTGTACCGCAATATAAGATTAAAGAGTTTTAACTATTATCGTTCAACTTATTTTACTATATAAATTTATCTTTCTCAAAGTACTTTTTCTACTCAAATAAAATCATAATAACTTTATGATAATTTACGACATTAATAAAATTTACATTTATATTTAGAAGTATAGGACTCATAGCATAAAGTACAACATTTACAATAAAAACGTTTTTCTTTGTGCCGCTCTTTTTCGAAACGACGAGTTTAAAGCGAGGCTTTTAGTTTCGTGATACACGACATGCCGCAATGAAATGGAGCTCTTCAGCTCTTTGAGGAGACTGAAAAGTTTATATCGATCAAACAACATTCAGCCAAACCATCGATTCTTATCAAGGTTATAAGGACGTTCTTTAGACGGTGTTTTCAAGGCTTATTCTTTATTTCAAAATAGCTGCGTTCGCGGTACTAAAAACCAAGATCTAATTAATGTAAATGCTGAGTATGCCTATATATATTGTAAATACTTTGTAAATATATATATATATAGAAAATAGGAGCATGCAAGACAATGATGATGTAACATTCTCCTCCATGATTTACCGCAATTTGTACAAGGCCCATTAAAAGTCTGATTAAATAAAAATCACGTGTAAGCCCATAAAACTCTCAATCTGGTGTTCCGCTCGAATAACTAATACCATATATCAAGCTCGCAGCTGCAATTTCAGCTTATACGAACGAACGCCCGAATTCGTAAGGATCCCCTGCTAAGTATTCGGCCTATCTAGCGCCGATCAACCCTGCAGCACGAATTTTCACTGGATACATATTATATACATATTGTATAATCAGTAACGAGACGTGACCAAACCACATGCTAATAAATGCCATTTCGCTCCCGCTTAAAGTAGTTGTAACGAAATTTGAGTTTAAGAGTCGTATCAATTCTTTACTACGTATTTATAATACATGTACTGTTAAAATTTGAAAAAACTCTACCTTTGTTACGCTGAAATATTTACTTTTGAGATAGATACAGAGATATAGAATAACTTATATATACATTGTAGAAAACAAGAAAAACAATAAAGCTATCCCATTTTAAAAATTTATAATAACTACGATCAAAAGTGTGTGCCGAAAACATTATTGGTAACATGTATCCTATACAAATAGTGATGACATCTCACCCAAAAGACCATACTACCTTTAGATTTAAGTGTATTATTAAGATTTTCTCATTATTCATAATGCTTCATACTAGAAAGAAGCATAATTTACAGTTTGAAGTACAAATAACCCTATTATACGCTGATTTAGAAGAAAATTAATTTTTGAACTGGTTTGTAACGCTACAGCTAGCTGAACGAACCCCGAGGCGATACAATCACGCTACGATTCCGCTAAAGACACATCCTATACCAGCAAAAAAAAGCGTTCATTATACCGTCCTCGTAGCTGTATGACGGATACTCGAGGACGAGAGGGGCCCATCAACACTCGTACGGTTTCGTGCTCTGGCGCCGCACGATGCGTATAAGACTTTTCGAGTTACGGTCAACGGATTTCAGTTCCAGCCTTGGTAACACCCGGCGAGGCTCAATGAGAATACAATCGGTCGGGTGTACACGCTAGTGTGGATGTCTGATTTTTTATAGCACGCGCTCGGATATTTCGACTCGGGAGATGCCAGTTTGGAGTTGGGATACTCGCCTTGTGTGAGATTTTATTCTAATGAGATGAGAATTGGATATTGTTGAGGGTATGTAATCGTGGACTTATGTAATTTTTCGGTGTGAAACGATCTTTGGAATGTGCTCACTAAGCAATTATCGAAGTGATATAAGAGCGTGTGTGTTATAAATAGGCTATGAGCTTTTCGTCTATTTAAGTATGCTAATACCTTCATCGTGTATCAGTATTAATACTGTATATAAGATATTTTATTTTCTTTTTGTATTCTTCTTTATGACGATTTTGACGAAACTTTGATAATGTACAAAAATTATTTAAAAACTTTTAATTAAAAATCAAAATATTAAAATTTATTTAAACATTCACTAGCAATGACTGATTGTTAATGTTTTTGGAACCAAAATGAACAAAAGGTTATTGATAATATTATCTTAACTCTTATCTGTCATTCCATATTTGTTCTGACGCTTCAACTGATATATTGATATCACAGAAAAGGAATCATATATTTGGTTTTCTGAACAAGGATTTTTCATTTTTATCAATAATAGATATTTCATATAAAATATATCACCATATAATAATGTATAATGCTTCGATGCATAATCTTCGAACAAAGATTAATATGTATATCCATCGAGAAAGCAATAAAAGCATAGAGCAAAGCAAATAAATAACGACAAAAAGGTCCACACAAACACAAATGTAAAGTAGGTTTCACTTGGCAATGGGACGGCGAGGAATGCGTGAACCTTGGCTTGACGCTCGCACTCTCGGCTCTAGATGATTTCAATTCAAAGCAGACATCTCTCGCGTATATATATATTCTTGCTGCGCTGTTTATAGACCGTCGATGAATCAAATGTGAATCGCACACGCGTCGATTTCGATCGCGCACGTAAGAAACTCGATGAATTTTTGCCGAACCCTGCGGAGCAGTCGCAGCAGCAGCGGCACCGGCGGCTGTCACGATCTCGTTCTCGCGGGGGCCCTTGGGAGTGTATATATACATAAAAACGATTTATACTCGATGACAGAATCACCGGGAATTACTCATGTGCGATGGCAGAACCTGCAGGAGTCTGAGATGGGACTCAATGTCTATAGGGTTTTTTGTTTTATTTGACGGATGCTTGAGAGAGTGATTAGAGAAGTCGATAGGATAGTTGTCGGGTGTTATAAGAAAGGTAACAAATTTAAATTCGAGATTGATTGCTTAATGTTTCTGGTTAGGAATGTCGAGTGTGTATATAATATTTGCTTGCGGCTTTCTCATGCATTAATACGTGTATGTATTTGGAAATAGCAAATAAAAAGTTTATTTCTAGGATTGTAGATAGTAATTCAATGAATTTTTTTCTTTAATAAGGTTGTACAAAATGGATATATTCTGTTGTGAAAGTAGGATGTAAGTAACGTTACCTTTGTTATATCAGTTCAAATTCAAAAATATTAAGTCTTTTGATCCATGAGAAAGGTTTAAAAATACAATGAATACTGTATTTTTAAAAAGATTAAAGGATAAATGACTCAGCTAATCTAAAAATGTTTCAATGTGATTATTTCACACTGCCAATCGTAACTGTATTTTAATATCTTATAAAATAAAAAAAAATAACTTCAAATTGAATTTTGGGAAATTAAATTATCGAATATATTCTGTACTTATTTTCTATCAATAGTTTTTTATTGAAATTAATTGTTTAAACGTAATTGGTTTTTATATAAGAAGGAGTTTGCATGTTGTTATAAAGCTCACCTGATTCTTCCATAAGCCTTTAAAGTTGCAACACCAAATCAGTATTACGGCAAAGAAAAAGTAAAGAACAATCATCCCGACATACTTTCACATATTCGGTAATCATATGAAAACATACAATTTAGTAAACCCAAAAAATGCTCTAAATTGCACTTATTGTATGAGATTCCAGAAATAATAATGAACATCCGGCACAGAAAACATAGACTCGTTTTTAATCGAGGAAAAAATATTACGGTTTAAAATACAAATTTAATCACATCTAAAAATATTCACTATTATTAATGATAAATTAATAGAGACAAAAAACGGCCCTAAATGATTGATGCTCAAAAAAGAATACTATATTGTACTAATGATCAGTTATCTTATGATTCAGGTGAATAGTTCCTCCATAGATCAACCATCTTACGATAACAGATACACTTTTCACGCGAATTCACACATCAAAATCATTTTCAGCAGCCCCTCCACTCCCATATTATTTAATCAACACCCGAGATCCCCGCAAAATCACGCGAATCCTCTGCCTCGTCAACCAACAAGTATCCATTACTATACCCACAGCGTCGGCAAAAGTGGGTCAGAAACTAAACACTGCACAATGTCAAAGACCCTCCCGCGAGAAAATCACCGTCGCACCGGCACTGCCCGCGTACACCCAGAAACAGGAAGAAACAGAGTCCAAGAAGGAGGTCGTCAGAATACACACCGGCTGATTGGCGGTTACGACCGCGACTAAGGTATATATACCGGCGCGGCGATTCGCAACGCGCGAAACTACATTAGCTGCCGCGCACCGCGCGCTATCTGCCGCACGTACGGTGTTTCTCACGGAGCAGAAGTATGTATATATATATATATATATATATATATATATATATATATATATATATATATATATATATATATGAGCTACCCCGCGCGCGTCGATTATTATTATTCCCCGTTTCTGCCGCGCCACGCGCGTAATATCTTTCGCGGTGTTATTATAGAGGAACATCGGTCGGTGGATTTGCATACGATGAGCGCCGGGCGTATGGTATACAGCGAGTGCCAGTCTGTGCCGTCGTCGTCGACGGCGCGACGTCGAGTGTGGATGATTCGCGACACGCATCCGCAAGTTCGACGGAACGTGAGTCATTTTTTTTTGGAGTTGGTTTTTGGGTGGGGGTGAGGAGGGGTTGGCGCCTGGCTTCGGATGTATGCGCGCTAAAGTAGGGGTCGATATTTTTTTGCTAAAACACTTCTGCTCTTAGCCAGCAGCAAAATGTTTCGCTGATATATAGGTAGTTAAGCAAAAGGTGTGTAGTAGTGGTAGCCAAACTTGTGCTGTAATAGAAAACTCTTTGGATAGGGTAGCCAAATTTTTTGTTGGAAATTGTAGCGAGGGCAAATATTTTTTTGCTATTATTTCTTCTTATTCCGTCTTATTATTGTCTTGCTAAAGATACTTCATCTAAATCATTTCAGTGATAAGACAAGAATTCTTTTAACATGCATATTTTAAAATTTTCAATTAATTTATTTGATAATCGCGCTGGATATTTCATTTACTAGTTGTTTTGTTCATTTATTTTTGCATAAGTTAGGATTTGCGTATAGTATCTGAAGAAGTAACTATGGTTTATAGCTCGGTAACAATGATGAGCGTGAATGATTAAAGAAGTGGTTATCTTGTTTTCTACTTAATGGTTATGGTAATGATATAGAATTGGTGAGTCGGTGGCGGAGTTTTGCAGAAGAGAGTGAAAAATGGCCGATTATCACGTCAATATTTTTCTGGATCTTAAAATAGTTCTGGCTTATGAGGTCATGGAGAGATGCCGGTGAACGCGAACATGAGCATGTGATGTTCGTGTGATGGACGAATATATGTGCGATAGCAGTCGAATTTTAGTAAAGTTTTGACACAATTGATGAACCTGGGACATGCGATTTTGTTCAAGTCAGTAGAGATCGAATCAGTACAGTAGGAAATTCATCAAAAGTTTTGGTACAATTTTCGGCGGAAATCGATAAGGATAGATAAAAGTAATTGTCATTTTATAATATAAGATTTAAAAATTGTGACAAAACTCTTCGTGGCTTTAATATTTTATTTGATTAATTATCAGAAGAATCAAATAAATTTAGTTAATCAATTTTAGAGATTATTAGAACGTTGTTTTTTCATTACTAAAATCTATTTGAACTCGCTCGTTATCAATAGAAGTAAACCAAAAATCCCTATCAGTACTAACAAATAAACATGGTCATGAACTTTCGAGAAACAGAAATGAGAAATCGTTTTCATTTGAACATCGAAGCTCATAACACTAATAGTAAGATTACAGAAACTCCAAACTTCGTATCTCTGTTTATACAAGGATTAACCTTCAAAATTTTCGATAAACTTTATTTAAGCAGCGATTCCTTATCGTGCACTTTAAACAAACTGCGTTGCACGCGCGCCTGTAAGTAATGACAAAACTTTCAATCTTTTTCTTCATATCGTCCAAAAATGAAAAAATAAACTGCCCGATAATTCAATTTGAAAGGCTACGCGCTTCCTGCTCGCACAATTACAGCGCACAGCATGCAACCATTAAAGTAGGTGTCGCACTAGACGGCCAGAAAAGAAACTGTTCTAATTATAACTGTATCTGTCTCGAAACCTAACGCACCCACAGTTAAGAAAAAAAAAGAAAAGAACGAAAAGAAAGAGAAGGAAGATATACACGAGAGAAACCAATCTCATGCCCAATTGAGAATCGCTCTCTTGGCAGTGCCAGCGAACAAACGACTTGCTTACGGTGCAGTCACGTGTGCCAGAGTGTACACTTCGTTTCGGACGCGGCGCTGCAGTACACAGACTCCAATACTCCTCTCGGCGAACAATGAAGATGCTTAATTGTATCGCTTCCCGTGCACCCGATTACGCAACCTGCTCACGAGCGCACACGCGCGCACACGTACGTGTTCGCCAAGTACATTCCCGTGTGCATGCATACGTTATATATGCGAGAGCCAGCAACGGCAGCTCTCCCCTTCGTTTTCCGTCAATCGACTGATTCATTTTAAAACGCGCCGGCAGCAGGTGTTTCAAGGCCGGTCTTGTACTCGCGCGTATACACATACACACACGTACAAAAGTTATATACATATTTTAAAGAGCCGAGAGCTCCTTTCCATTCGCCGCGGCCTCTGGCGACGCGCCGCGGCGGAGTTGGGAAATTTTAGAATGTGGCTGATATGAGGAAGGCGAACCGACGGACGTCTCTGCGTATTGTATCTTGCTTGGAAGGTGAATATGTAATGTATTATGTATGTAGGTTTGACGATTCGTAGAGAGGAATTTTCGATTCGGAGCCGACTGGAGTGACACGAAGCTGCACGTCTGCGTGGAAATATTTTTACGGAGCTGAATAGTGTAATTTCTGTTGAAATATTTGCAGATTTGTTAGGAGTTTTTGAAACTTATTATGTTTTTGTTAGGTTTTATACATTGGTTTTGAATTGTAGTGTATGAACGATCTATTAGCGTTAAAGAAAAATTTATTTTTAAGGTAGGTCTTACACAGAAGTGAAAATTAAAGAATTTACATGAAATCTATGTATGATGTTGATCATATTAATTGCTACAACTTTGTGAAATTCAGATAATAAACTTCAAAATGTTATTTTACTTTTTTAAATTGAATAATAAGTATATTTTTCTCCAAGAGAATTTAAGAAAATACTAATAATCGTATATTCTAAAATAGAATCAGAAATTTAAATTCACTTTCAATATTGTAACTCATTGAAAGTTTGGAGAAATTATTTGACCTGGAAACCGACAATTGACGTAAAAAAGTGAATATGAATTTTAAATCGCTCTGAAATCTTTATTTTACGTGCTAATTAGTACAGAAGTTTAACAGATGAAGTTTACATTTATCTTTTTATACACTTTATGATACGAAATTCGATAAAAAGTTACGAAACCCACTCGAAAAGCACAATACATCCACAACTACAACTGCAACCTAAATTTTTCTCCACTGTTCGAACCGAAACAAAAATCGCTTTATCTTATCTCCCTAATAAAGAAACTTTCTATCTGTCCCCCCCAATAAATTCGACTAAATCCGCACACAAATCTCCTCCTACAACTATATAATATTCGAGTATTTGCACTCGAAATCGCGACTGCTCATTCACGCAGACCTGTCGTCGAGAGGGGATTCCCCCGAAGCACACGCAGACAAGACAAATACACTCACGCGAGAATTCATTATCATCATCATCATCAGCGCTGCGTGGAATCGACGTAACGAAGGCCCGTGTCGAGCGCGCGCGCTTACGCACCGCCTACTTATGCATCAAGCTGGAAATATCCATGCTGTGGCTGTACGTATATAGCTGCACCTTAATTACTTCCTTCGCGCGAATGTATACGCGTGTATATAGATAAGTATGCACGCACAGCGGCCGAGGAAAGAGAAAAGCGCGGATTTAATTGTTTATCTCGTGAACAATGAGTGTGTTTCTATGTAGTGCGTTTGGGGAAAACGATTACCGGGGAGCGATTGATGAATGGACGAAAATGCTGGATAGCGGGTAGTATGCGCTCTTCCGGTTTTTTTCCGGGAGAGTGCGCCGAGTGCGAGATTGGATTGTTCAGTTTTTATGTTTGATGATCGAGGCTTGGTGAATCATCGGCTATTTTTATGGCATGATTTGAATTTCAGAATGTTTAGTAGGGAAATAGAAATAGATTTCTGACTGCGTGACATTTTCTTTATTTTGTTGATTTGTTGCGAGGATAATAGATAATTGTTAGAAATAGAACTGTTTCGTGACAGAGATATTTTACTATGCGTATTATATTCTTTAGTAAAATATTTTATGAAATTTGAATACAGAAATATAAATATGGTAATGGTCTATTATAGTAAGAATATTTGGATCTGGAAAATAAAATAAATAATAAAGATCGATGTAAAGTGTTCATGCACTGTTTGCAAAATAGCGCCTTAAAAATATATTAAATGAATATTATATTGTTATTTAGTATGGTATAAATCGATATTTAAATTTCTTGCTATTTTAATGTAAAATTTTGTACTTATTTAATAAAATAACATTTATTAAATTATACGAGAGAAAATCTTTTCTACAAAAAGAAAACTGGCAATCAATAGCTATGAAGGATTGGTTAAGTAAATTCTTCATGGACAGATGTTGCGGAAGGCGGCAGCTGGCTTACCGGTGGGAACATCTCCCCGAGAGCCGCCGAGGCGAAATTCGCGAAACCTTGTACCGAAACATAATACAGATTGTACGAAGCTGCTACCTACGCTATTTATATTTTCAACGCGCAAAAGTAAGGCTATTTTAGTCACACTAACAGGTTAATAAATTGTAATAATTATCCACCTTTTACAAAAACCACGTCGTTCCCCGACATGATGAAGATTTATCTCGCGATTCTTTTTTTTCCTACTTATGCCACTTGCTCCCCAAAAAGGCAAACGGTCCGATAACATCTCCTCATAATTTCCATACAATTAAGTACTTATCAAAAGCAAAAATCTCTCGCGCGCAACTCGAAAAGTAAAATTAACAAGAGCAAACTTTCGGTCTTCCTGTTCTGCCAATGAAACTGATGCATATATACAGCCGGCGCGCACCGAGAGACAAAGAATACAAAGATCCGCGTGCGCGCAAAATGTACATTATTACAAAGCGACGAGCGAAACGAAATAATATATATCACGGCGGCGATAGCGCGGCTGGCATCGTCATCATAAGTGGCTCGCGCGAGTCCGAAGAATTTCACCGATGGCTACATTCGGCGGCCGATCGCTTATAATTATGGGGAATCGAGGACACCCGTCGTCGTTCGACCTACCGCGCCGTCCGGAATACCAACGCGGCCGCCGAGCAGCGCGCGGATGTATCGCATGTATGCACTGGTATGTGTGTATGCTAGTTAGTCAGTGCGCGTTGGCTGATCGGGGTGTGTATACGTAGAGCGAGTGGTGAGTATGCGTGTAGGAGCGAAGATGTGTGCGAGCCGTTTAATGCGCACCTTGTCTTTGACCCTGCTTATGAGTTTCAAGCTTGTTAACCCGATGATCCCCGGTTTTTGCTTTTGAAGGTAATAAAATGTGGATTAATTTGATATTGTTGTAAGCACATTTACATAGAAACGAGAGAAAAATAATAAAAATTTGATTTATTATTTTCGCCAGTATACCGAATGAAAAAATAAATTAATAAATTTCGATTTGTTAGTTTAGAAATTGTAATAGAAGAATAGCTTCAAATTGTTTTGCTATGACAATATTCTAAGATTATGCTAACAACTCTATTGATATCGTTTTCGTCAGAAATCAAAAGATGGTACTTATAACATGTAAAAAAGAATTTTTAATTTTGAAACAATACTGTTCAACGACATGCATATTTTGATACTGATACTAATAAATAAATACAATGATATATTCTTTGGATCAGCTATATTTTCAGTTTCAGATGTAAGCTATTAACAACATTTATAGTTATAAAAGCAAATATTCATAAAGCAGGAAAAGTCGCTAAAAATTGTCAATGCCACGTATAATTTATTCTGTTTAAGCAATGCAAATGGTTTTGCTTTATAACATTTTACATACTTCATGGATTTTCATTAGAATTGGTAATATTTATTTATAGGTAATATTCATTAAAGCTATTACGGTAAAAGTTTATACAATTTTGAATACATATAAGTAACAAATTTAATTAATTTTCTACTATTCGAATTATCGCATAATTATAATTGCAATTATGAAATTAAATTTATTCAGTAATCAGCAAAACAGTAGTTTCAAAAAGTAAAATCAAATAATGTTATCATTATAGCGCATTCGATAAAGAGAATTTTTCAAAAGACCCAATGCATATGATTCTTTAAAAGTATTACCAAGACTTTTGAAGTCAAATAACTTCTGTATAGCGGTATGCTGACACCTAAAAATTCACATTGATACGAAAGCATGAAAGTCTGAGTAAACTAAAAACTTAAACAGCGGTTGACTTTTCAAATATAATATCCAAATAAGGAGGTTATTTTTAGCATTTTACTAGGAGAAAGCATCCTCAAAGCCTGGGTTAACAGGTTATTTGTGTGCTAAGTAAACGTTTCGCACCGGATCTTCAAATACAGTCAGCGCCGAGAAGGTATACTATTTACAAACTACACACGCATACAATATGTATACTTTAATTTTATAAATTTTTACCGTGAAAATTTTAGAAAGTTAACTTGAACATTCGTGCAATAACGCGTGAAACGCGAAGGAAATCATTGTAAAATAAAACTTGAAAAAAGGTTATATACGGTAGCGATTTCGAGTTCGTCTACAACAGGATTCGTTCAGAATTCGACTTATTATTCCGAGCCTCTCCCGCTCCTCCCGTCGATTTTGTAGAGCGTGGCAAAGTGCACGGTTTTATCCGCGGTCAAGCTATACGGAGTCCGTATTCTGTACCGCCGAGCAGTGGTTATTTAGCTATAATAGAAGCCTTATCGACTTTTTGTATCAACACGCACACGCGCCGCTTTATGAATGCACATATAAGCTGCGTGAAATTTTTCTAACGTTTCTTTCTCTTTGCGGCGATCCTTGCTTCGGTTCTTTTTTTTACGTTAAAATTAATTTCTATACAGGATGTGACGATGATAAAATCGAGTTATTACGAAAGTTGCATACGTTTGTGCTATACGTTGATTAAAAATGCACATGTTTTATTATAAACATTATCGAAAATGTCTTTATCTGTTTTAATGCACGCAATTTCATACATAAAATTTTGTAATAAATTTATGATTACCGGAATAATAACTGAAAAAAAAATATTTATTTGAAAGAAAATAAAGAAAGGAACAAAATAACTTCACGTGTGCGGAAGAAATGAGAACAAGATTGTCTAGTGTTAATTAAAATGTTCACTTAAACCTCAGATAAGCAAAAATGAAAGTGAAAAGAGAGTAGATCAATTTGGTGTGTGCACTGTATTGCGTACATCCATTGCATCTTACTTTGTGCACACTTATTAATTAGAGAAATATGGTTCTATTGAACAAATATACATAATGAATAATTTACATTTGTTTTTGTGAGATCACTTGTTATTATAAGATAATATTGTAATAACGCTTGTATAGAATAGTTGTACTCACTAAATGATTTGATGTGGAAATTATAGAAACACGGAGCTTAACTTACCTGAAACAGAAAGAGATTATAGATTAGATTTAAAATATATTACAGATATATATATATATATATATATATATATATATATATATATATATATATATATATATATATATATATATATATATATATATATATATATATATATATGAATACATTAGGCTGATTGTGTAATACAAGTGTAATATGGACTAAGAATATCAATATCCTGATTAAGGATTAGTTTTATTCGTTATTAAATTTATTTTTAATTTATGAAGTACCCTAAATTATATATTAATAAACATATTAATAAATTAACCTTTCTGAGCAAAATTAAGTACAGTGATCTCTTGTTATATCACCATCAATATTGTACAGTGTCTACTGTAATAACCACTGAAAAATATTTGTCTTCAAGTACAACTTTCAATCTAATTATAAATCCACTATCTTTCAAACCACTGTAAACCTAAATACTTCACTATTTCGCAACTACCGTAACAACTCTTTAAAAATTAGCATCGTGACCGCATCCACCGCTAACCTAAAACCCCATCGATTCTCATACCATACTGAAACGTAATTCACACCGCAAGTGAACCTCACACATAATACACATGCATCCTCCAGTATAAGTGTCTCGCAAGTTCGACGTACGCTTCTTTTACACACACACACACATACGCTCTTACAAACCGCGAGAAAGGGCACGCGCTCACTTGGGCCTGTTTCTTCGATTGGCTTCCTAATCCGGTTTAAATGATGGTGCAGTGGCAGCTCTGAGGTTGCACCGGCGACTTCACGCACACAAACACACACACACACACATGCGCGCACACGTTCTCCGAGGCGTTACGAGGCCGTTCAACTTGCAATGAGCTCTCTCGCCCGCCTTTACATCTCTATATAAAACATATAGACACACGCATGTGGTACGCGTGCGCGCGCACGCGTGTATGTGTACAGCACATCCGTAAAGTGAAAATGACGTCGGTGCATTCTTTTCGAGAGCATATTAACGATGATGCTGTTTCCTTTGTTCCGCGCGCGTCTGCTGCCGCCGCCACAGTGTTTTATATTCCTCGTATTTTTCTCTCTCTCTCTCTTTCTTTCTTTCGGCGTTTGAAGTGCAAGAGATCGAGAGCTGCAGCGAGCGCACGGGGACTTAATTACGCTTTTAAATGCGCGCCGCCGCCGCCGCCGCCGAGTCACTAACGAATTCATTGACGCATACCGAAAACTCGTTTTTTCATTCTTTACGCGCGCGCGCGAGCGCCAACTTTGTGTTCCAAGGGTATTAAGAGAGAGAAAGACTTTTTCGACTCGTTTTTACTGTTTTACTGTTATACACACGTTAGCCAGCAGTGAGGAGTTGTATTATAGCACCGAGCGCGGCTGCTTAGTGAAAGTTACAGTCTTTTTAAGTGCAGGGACAGTTGGGAGTAATTGCTGTAACTGTCGTCGTACCCCTTAAAAAGTAACAGTAGTGCAGTTTATTATTAAATTAAATGTGCACGTGAGATAATATTTTTGTTGGCGCTTTGAGAGTTTTCCTAGTTCTAGAAGGTTTAGTATGTGTCGTAAAGTTGTATTGTGCGGAGAGTAGGAAAATATTTGCTTGATGATAAGGAATACAATGTATGAGTAGTTACTGTAAGAAGCATTTTTCTCTAGAGTCAAGGAATAATACGAGAGAAACATCTAAACCTTCGATAGTATTTTATATATTTAAAGTTTATTCTTTGAATTATAATGTACTATTAATGTTAACAACGATTGACGCTCGTTTGGTGAGAAAGTTAAAAGAAAATGCAGTTAAAGTTCACACAACACACAATGGGAAAGTATGTAGTCTATTTATACATCAAGTTGTCTGACCACTTAGTATGTATCCACTTTAAATATATGTAGATGCACTTTCTCATGCTATTCTGTGAATTTCAAATACATTTTTTAGGTTGCTTGTTGAGTTATAGCGTGGTCGAAATTATTCTTCAATACCTGTTTTTGTACGCAAGCTTAATACACTAATTATAAGAACTTAAATATAATCACGATAACTCTTTATATCAAGAAAAATGTATAAAAGTTAGTTCTTTTATTTTACTTAAATTTGACACGTCTGACCAGCTTTAGATATTTCTACTTCTTTGGGCTAAGAATCGTGATTTATTATTCTTCTTTGATATCTACTTGACAAATATGCTTTTTTGTTATCTATTATTAAAATCTACTAGACCCAAAAACGATGTCTATTCAAATTTACACAAAAAAATTGTTGCAGTATACCTAACAATATCAAAGCATTTCGAACAAAAGGAAAAAAATGCAACTTCTTTCTGACCTCAACAACAAGCGACCTATAAACGGCGTAAATCTCCTATACAAACCCGACCAGTCCGCAGCCGTATAGAATAGCCACCGCGCTAAAATGCAAATTCACCTTCCCCATAATGTACGCTAGCTCTCGCCTTGTACATCGTAAATATAATAGGCGCTCATTGCGATCGGGCTCTTCTCTCGCGCTATAGCTCGTCCACTGCAATCACCGTGTGCAATGTCTCTGACCCAACGATCACCTCTCTCGCGCAAACGCACACAGACACGGACGCAGATATACGGAGAATCCGTCCTCGTGTCCTGCATCGGTAGCTCCCTTCTGTCGTATATTTTTAAGGCTTTATAGACTCTAGGCTGTACAATCTATGTCAAAAGTTAGGCAAGAAATATAGTTTTTATTTCGATTTTTATGTAACTCAGCTTTCCAAAATTGAGAGGCGTAAACTTGCAGAAGATTCGATTAGGACGATTCAATGGTAACTGGAAGATTTTTTAAACTTAGTTTCATGCAAGTGTATGCTTCATATTTTGAAAATGTAATAAGAAGCCAAATTGAAAAAGACGCGACATTCCTTCTATAGAATGTTCATCGATGAAGCATGGCTCTGATAAGAGTCTTAAAATTGCTCAATAATAATTGCCATACAAATAAAAAAGTTTTACAATTGTATAGAAACTTACGAAATGATGGAGTTATTTGTAATTTTAAGAAACAGTAAAACTTCTTATTTTTAGTACCATATCGAATCTTAAGTTTCATAAATATTTTTCATCCAAACATTCTTCCATGATATATGAACAAAAAGAGTGTCAGGAATCCGGAACTTGAAATTTCCGAAAACTGTGGAATATGCTTTATAATATTACAAAATATGAAGCGTGTATCTCAGAATTTATTTTAATAAGCCTTGTTCTAAAAATACGAAATTTTCTATTCCAAGTAAGCATTTTTTTAATAAAAGCTGGTACCTCTACTTCTGATCATAAATCTGCAAGCTTTTACCGCTTAGCTAAAAAAATTATCCTAAATAAAAGCTTTGTTTCATACAGAAATGTCAGTTTCAAAATGAAAGAGCATAAAATCCTCGAATTTTAAATATTTTATTGTTATAACACCATCATCTTTGATTGTTCATAATTTTAAAATTAATTAACATTTTTTAACAAACAAAACACAAATTGAAGATTTGCTTTCACTTTTCTAATGCAAGAACTTACAGAGTCATGACTAGATGTAAAGGTACCTGAGGAGGTACCATTTCTTACTAAAAAATGTATACTTGGAATAGAAGAAACTGGTGCTATCAAGAATACCAGTTTTTACGTCTCATATTTTGTGTTAATACAACATATTTCAGAACCCGCATTCCTGCCACACACATTTTTAATAAAAAATTATAAGGATAGTTTACATGTATGTACCTATTAATTTATCAGGATATATGCATAGCCTTATTTTTTATCCTTATTATTTAGTCTTATTTTAACAGACTATTGAACTAATTTCACAGTAACATTATTAATGACGACAACTAAATTAATCAAATTACTATGTGATATGTCGTAAATGAAATGTGTATCCAATCTTTTGTAAATGTACTTATTCTACCATGACTCAAAAATGTCAATTATATGCAATTTTATCAATAAAAAAACAACTGCATACATCCAGAACAACCTTAAGGAAGACACTGCAGCGGGACACAGCACTCGCGATGCAGCGCAGCAAGCAGCAGCAGTAGTACAGCAGCCGGCATTGCACACGTGGCGCACGTGCTGAGCTCGTTAAACGCGCGCTGCTGCAGCTATACGCTCTGCCCTCGCTTAGGTATTATGGTATTCATCGGCATCGCTCGGATATCCTCCATGTACGCGCAGTGTACACACGGGCATAAAGGCTGCGCAAGCTGAATACGTATGCGCCCAAGAGCTATAAGAATGATTCGTATGCGCTTGCTGCACACGCAATTTTTCCGCGCTTTCCCGTGTTTTGTAGCACATTATCAGAGAGAGAGAAGGTGATTTTTATCTCGTTTGCGCGAGAGGCTTTACGAGTGCGCGCACTGCCAGTAGATAGATGCCAAATTCGTTGACGATAAATACAGCTGGTCGCTGCTTGGACGGAGTCGCTGTGTGTTGGGTTATAAGTACGTTGGAGATGGAGATCCGAGTGACCGATAGAAATTACAGCGAAACTGCGAAATGACATTCTAATGACTGCGGGTTGTGTAACGATTGTTTTTGCAGGTATAGTATGCGTAGCCGCGGTGCACTTTTTTCTTCTTCGCCTTTATATTCGATGCTGTAATTGGATTCATAAGTATTCGTTTCATAAGAGAATGCGCAAAAGCTATTTTTATTGCGGTGCGCGCGCGCGCGCGGCTCGCGGTGCAGTAAATATGTGTGGATTGTGATGCTCGATGGATTTACACCTATATATGTGAATATTGGATTTTATAATTCAAGAAGTATTTGCTTTTGTAATAGAGAAGAAATGTTATACCAGAAAGCGCGGTTGATTCTTGTTTTTTACAATGGAAAATCATATATAACATCATAAATAATTAAAAATGTATTAATTTGAGTTGGCGAAAATGCTACACACTAATTTTAAGTAATGTGAATAAAATGGTGAAATGAAATCAAAGTATAACAGTAATAAACTGAGGAATTTACCTACTGGGTTTTTATTGATGTTGATATACGAAAATAGGAAGGTTTTCCTATACAAAATATATTTAATACGATTTTGTTATTAACGTTTGTATTTATTTTGCAGCACTTTACAAAGTCACGACCAAAATATTATACTTGTGTATTCGCCAGGATACGTCAGTCATATTTATTTTCGCAATCATTTTAATCCTCTCAATAAAACCTTTCAAAAAATATCCTGCTCATGAAATATTGACATAAATTTTTTTTTACATGTTTGTGACCTACATTTAATTTAAAAAGTATTTTTAATATAATGCCTCTTCTCTACTATATTATAATACTTTGTATTGTAGAACAATCTTAAAATCAAAACCTTATGAAAAGAAAATACATCGTTGCACTCTTTTTTGAAATTACAATAATATGAATATTTTTATCACAACCGTCAATCTCCAAGGCAACTACAATTACTCCATTCAAAACACTATATATATCATGCTCAGTACATATATCACAATACACAAATCAACTAATAACACACAAGGGCCGTGATTCCATCCGATGCTTTCTACATACGCTCCCTGCAAACAAAAACTAAAAAAAAAGAGCGGATCCTCGGACATTAAAAAGAAATCACAAAACGCAGCAGCAGCTCTCGGCGAGTAATTACATAATTCACGAGGCGGCAATCAAACAAACATACACATACACACACACACACACACACACACACCTACAGAACGACCGAACGAGCCGAGAGTCGCAGGGTGAGCTTTAGCGAAGCGTGGCGCCTGGCATCCGTTTCCGGCAGGATGCACCACGTATATATACAGTGCCACACACCATTCGTCGCGTTTATATATCCATGCTATGTACCTCCTCCTCCTCCGCCTCCAAGCTTCGACTTGTTGTCGCTCTCGCTCAACTTTGGGTTCGTCAGTATATACATTACAGAGGCACGATTGGAACAATGCGCTTGTGTGTGTGGGTCGAGACGGGCGCGCCATCATGAAATCGATCGATCCCATAGGCCCAGCCTGTGTACACATCGCACAGTCCGGATAATCAGGAGGAGCAGCAGCAGCAGCAGCATGCACATCACGACGACACGACGGCATTTGCATGACGGAGAGGGTGGGAGACCGAAATGTCCCGCATCCGGAGCGGTAATTGTGTGGTCGACCCGTTTAAGTGTGTAACGATTTTTCAATGGCTCTCGGCGGAGTTGGAGCAAATCTGGGCAGCCTGTGTTGCTTCGCTCTCTTTTGGTTTTAAATCTGTATTTAAGATTTTTAAACGCTAATGTTGCGAGTAGGATAAAAATGTGTATTAAGGTAAAAAAAGTATTGTATTATTTAGATCTAGTTTGTCAATAATGTTTTGGAGATATTAATATATTCTATTGTTGTTTATGTTAATAAATTATAGTTTTGAAGAATACGACAATAAAGCTGTAGAACGATAACAAACAATAAATCAGTTGTTACTTTTTATCAACACCTCCGCGGATTGACTAAATAGAAATCGATAGTAGTCGCTTACATAATATGATTTATTAATGTCAATGCGATAATTTAATTATTGTATTGTTCAAAATTAGGGTATAAAAAACTATTTATAGCTATATAAATTTAAGAATAGTACATTATGTAACAAGAGCAAAAAGTCGAATATTTTATCCACGAGTGAGTTTACTAGCCGTGCGTGCAAAGCGAAGCGCGGGCAGTATCACCCGAGGGAAAAATCGACTTTTTTCTCGAGTTACGTATAGTACTTTATGCCCATTTCAACTGCGGCCACATTTTGACTTGAAAAGCGGGATTATGGACTGTTAAAAGACGACATTGTTAAAAGACAATCGAAAATCAGGGTTATTGGTAGAACTTGATGAAATAAAGGAATTTAAAGTAGTTTCTAGTGAAGTCACTTTTTCTCCCGCATTTGCGGGAAAAAAGTGTAATTTTGGTCTCACTTTTCAGGTAAAAAGGTGGCCATTTTCGTTCAGATGGGCATAAATACTTTTTCATGTTAATTATTATTTTTCAGAATTAATTTAGGAATAAGTGAACATCTCTGGATACTTCCATTTTTGGTGAAAATTAATTATTTATGTTTCTTCATCGTAATACATAGTGCTCTTCACATTTATGGTGTTATTTTTATTCCTAACTCAAAATTTATCCATTAATGAACCTTTTTAAATACGTTATTTCATTTAAACTATTATAATAGAATTGTATTACGGGTTTTCTTAATTTTTTTTATAAATTCTAAGTTGGAATTAAAAAAAGTATAATTATTTGGTTTCGTTCGTCTTCTCCTTTATATAAGAACTAATGTATTATTAAAGTATACATTTAATCAGAATGTTGGACGACTACTAGAAATTAAAAGAAAGGTACATATATACATACTGTATGCATTACTATTAAACGAACTGTTTAAAAATAGTTTAGTCTTGTAATCGTATTGTATTGATCCATTGTTATTTATACCATGATTTTTTTCTAAACTCTTTATAGATCCGTATAATAGGACAATGACTCATGAATGTTAGAAGTGAATAAATTAAACTTGATACTAGAAAGCTATGAAACTGTCATAATCGCATTAAAGTAAATCTAACCCTATTAAAGATTCATTTCCATTCTACAATATAATTCACATAAAACGCTTCTCTCTCCTAAAGCCTCTTTAGTTTCTAATTATGATGTTCAAACGTAAATCTATATACCTTTCACACCGAAGCTATAAAGTATCAGTTAAAAACATCGCAGCCTTAACAATCGTTAACACAAGAGTCGCAAACAACGATCACGTAACCCAACTTCAATGACCATTTCCCACCCATTCAAAATTAAAGAACAAAACATTCCCAGCTCAAACAATCAAAAGTAATTTTCCAGATAACACTCGTTACTTCCTCTTTATACTATCAATCCAACTGAAACATCCATCTACCGTCTTACGTAACGCGCGCATCAGGAAGTCATTCGACTATTCGCGTCGCACGAAGAGAAGCGCAGCAAGCAAGCAACTCCTCCGCAAAAAAAGGAACAAAGAAAAAACAAAAAGAACAGGAGAACCCAGAGTATAGATCGATAATCACGAGATATCTCGTGTCTGGTCGGCGCTGCAGCCGCGGGGCGCGTGCGGACTTCGGAAATCCGACGCCCGCCGACTGGGGTTCTGGGTTATACGGTTACGGCGCGTCGCCGCCGCGAACCTGTTTTTCGCCCGGTCGCGGAACGAAACGCGAGCCGATTAGAACTGGTCGCGAGAGGAGGCGATTCTTTTTCGTGGAGGGGAGTAGCGTGTATCGCGTGGTATATATAGGCCTGTCTATAGCGAGGAGGAGAGGTGTTGTACAGGCCCGAAAGGGATTTGGGGGGGCTGTCTTTGTGTAATCGATCGGTATGGGGAGAGGTGAATAGATTCTGGATTTTGCGCGCTCGATCGATTATGTCGGAGAGGTTCGGAGATTGCGGTATGAGAGCGTGGTTGAGGAAAAAATTTCGTGGGAATATAGAGTATGGCGAGTGGACTGTGTTAGAGAAAGTATAGGTAAAAGTTGGTTGAATAGGATGGTTCTAATTTTTGTTTATTCATTACTTTAATTGTTGATATACCATTATTGAAGAAAAATATATTTACCAGATGTACTACTGGCAATTGATCTTTCATCCACCATTTGCACTTATCTTCGAATCTAGAAAATAATATTGCTAAAGCGATACATTAAGTTTTTTAACTCAACTAAGAAATATCTAAAAAAAGTTTAATCAAAAAATATTAAATATTAGTATTCTGAAAATTAATTTTTTCTTCGATAATGTTTAATATTTTTTGTTAAAACTCTTTTTATTTGTTTCTTAGGTGATTTTAGAAAACTTGGTTGGTAATATCTTTTGGAGATCCAAAGAGAAAAGTATGAATGACTAAAAGATCAATTTTCAGTAGTGCTCTCCTAATTCCTCCCCCATTTTACTCATAAATAGTAAAGATGTATTATCATAGAGTTAATGTTACTGAGTGATGTAAAAATAACAATAACTAAAATTTTCTTGAAGATTTGTATAATAAAATCACTAGTTAAGTTAGCGACTAAAGTACCTATTATATGAATCACAAAGCATACATACAAGGAACATATCTATTTATAACACTAAATACGAACCGTAACCACATTACCACAATATTATTTCTAATAGGTATGTATATACTCATAGATCGAAAAGCGTTTTCAGTGGTAATAAATTATTCTCAATGATTACCTTATACGAGAAATATGTTATTTTTATTTTCAAGAATGAAGTAATCAGTAAGTAATTTTACAATTTCTCGCATATATTTATGAAATATAAATGCTCTATGTTTTATTTTTGCGATCTTATCATTACCGACGATTCTTATCGGCGTGTATTTGATTACTCATAAGCCGTACCTGCGTCATGGTTAAGGCATTGAAAGTTCAGGTTATCGAGTTTGCAGTATGACTCGAATATCATTACTCTCGTTCGGCTTTACAAACTTGGGATCGGAAAGCGAATCCAACGAAGGCAGCTGCGACTGCATGAGATTGTTCTCGATAATGAAATCAAATAAGGAATGCGTTCGCAGTTCCTACACTGAAGTGAAAATCTCGAATTTTTTGGATAAACAATTTATTTAATTATGGAAAAAGTGCAGGTCTATAAATATTCTTGTTTTAATTGTTGGGTAAAAGCAATATTTTGTTGTATGTCACAATGAATGTATATTAGATGTATATCTCTTTATGAATCCTCTTAAATCCTTTGCCCAATCAAAATAAATCTCAGCTTTATATTTTAATACCGCATGTAAAGTCCTAAATTAGCTGCTGTTAGAAAAATAGATAGCAATGTTGACCTAAAAAATTAACTTCATAGTTCGGCCCGCATGTTTGAACTTAACAATGCCCGCATCTACCTTATTTGCTAAATCCAAACTCTGCTAATGAATAGCGCAATATAAAATGATTAATGGGCAATAATTCCGCAATCGTAATTTTCCACATTTAATTGTCAATTTAAAGCACCGTATGAAAACTCAATACAAATAACAGTACAAAAACGCAAGTAACTTCATTAAAATACAAAAAGAAAAGATATAAATAAAAGAATCGAAATTATCGTGAAAATAATATATCAAGAGCCACTCGTCCCGCGCCCCAAATGCAAAATTTAAGCCCAAAAAACGAAAGAAAAAGCGTGCATGGCGCCTAAAAAAGGAGTCTAATCAAATTCACAAACTCTCGTTTATCTCCGTCCGGTCACTCCACATATACATATGCACACATGCATCACCCGTCCTATCTCTTGTCGGCGTAGCGCGGTGTGCGCGCAAACTTTCACGCGCGCGAAATCGCATCTGCATTCCCTCGCTCGCTACCTATATAGGTACTCGATAACCCCCTCCCCCCTCTCTCTCTCTTGCAAGATACATAGAACGCGCGAGTGACAAGTGAGGCGGACAACGACTACGGCGAGTCACCGCTGCCGCGCATGCTTGCTCTCTCTCTCTCTCGCGAAGGAAAGCGTCTCCCGGGGGAGAGCTAAAAGCGCGAGCTCACCGCTTTGCCTTTATTTAGGCCTCTAATGCGAGACATGCACTATAGCGAGCATGTACGAGGAGTCAGCTGTGGTGTGTATATATAGGAAAGAGGGAGCGAGAGAGAGAGAAGGCGCGCCGACATGCAAATTGCAAATGAGCCCGCTGTTGCTGCCGCTTCGCGAGCTATACTCGCCTTGTGGAGGTCGTCTGGTGAGCTAAACTCGTTATCCGTAGGTTAGAGAAAGAGAGAGAGAGCGGCGTGCAGTGTAACAGATACGTATATGCCTTGCAGCGAGACTGTAACACCGAAATGTTGGTGCTAGGTGCTGGTGTGGCTTTGTGGAAGGCTTTAGGGGGATTAGGGTATTCAAGGATGTGTTTTAGTTTTTTTAGCTGATGATGGGTATATAGAAGTGTTGCAAAAGACGGTGGGGTATGGATGTCAGGAGTTTTTGAGAGAGGGAGTGTGAGGTGTAGCTGGTTGAGAAATTTCGGTGATTTAATGAGTGAGCACGCGCGGAATGACCCTAATTAGGTCAGTATAACCGAATTCGTTTCTTAGCTGGTTTTATGTTATTTGCTTTTATTCTTGGGGCCTTAAATATATGCGACGTTAATGTAGCAGAACATAGTCAATTAGTATTTTTATTAAGCCATTGCAGAAAATACAAATTGAAGATACAGATATTTTGATATTCATTTATGTAAATTCATGAAGTCATACATATCTTGCATTGTTATTATTTTCTATACCTTAAAACCTTTTTTGAAATGTTAAAATTAAATTTGAAGCCATATATTCTAATAAAAAATCGGTATGAAATGGTTGATCTACAAATCAATCATATAATCTCACAATGGCTAAATTTTTACCAGGGTTGAAAAATAATTATTTGTGAAGTATAGAAAAAAATGTTCACAAATACCCATGTAAAAAATTAATTTGGCACTAATTAGCCTGACAATAGTCTGGTGCCACAATGTGGCAGATGAATTACATTCATCACTATACCAGACTTTTGGCTAAATTTGCAATGCAAACACATGTCTTGTCAATTCTGCATTAAACTAAACTTTTGTAACTTTTTAAGATATATTAGAATTTTAAGTTAAGATTGCTTAAAGAATGTTCCTACTGTTAATTCAAATAGTATGATTTTTTACGATTATGGCTACTATTGATATTACTTGTACAATTGGACAGAGTATAATAACTTATTTTTTGATCGGCATTTATGTACATGATAGCAATCAGCTTAAGGTGATGTATGTTTCTGTTTGTATTTTTAATTTTAAATTTGCCTATATCTTCTTCAATTTGAAAGATATAGTCAAAAGTGCAAAAGTTTATTTATTTGTTAAATATAAGTTTTCGCGACAAAATCAGTAACGCATTAATATCCAATATTCGCCAGGCTCCCTTAGTCAGACTACCGCCAGACTCCTTTAGTCAGACTATCGCCAGACTCATTTAGTCAGACTATCGACAGCCTATAATGCCAGACTAATTTTTTACACTGAAGTATATGTATGTAGCAAGTAAGCCTGGGTGTCAAATATTTAATACTGATTTAATTGTCACGATTATTGGGATTTAAAGTGTCATGGCCGAAGCAAGGCATTATAACGACAGTTTCTTTTTCGTTAATAATCATATAAAACGGATGAATTTTAAAACTAATTATATAAAAAACATTTACATGTATCACAGTTTTAGAATGCGTAAAGAAAATAATTTCATGACAACTTTTTAATAGTTTAAAAAATAATTCTAAAATATGTTAGATTTAAAAATACTAGAGTCAATTCAACTAAAGTTAATAATTTGCTCACCTTTTTATTCCTTTACTTTTAAATATAAAACTACTGCAACCACTTTTTTGGTGCAATTATTAGATATAATTAGTTTTATAATAAATCTTGTTGTATATGCTTATTTAGGAAAGAAGAAATTGTCCTTACTACCTTGTTTTACTTATGATACTTTAAATGCCAATTACTAATAGCAGTACAATGCTTTCTAAATTGCATCTCATTTAATTTTTATTATGTTGAAAAAAAATTATTTTCACGATGATTGACCTGTTGGATACTGGACATGGTACAAAGAATGAAATGCATCAAAAATTAGAAAGCGGTTACAATCTTATGATAGATCGACGATTAATTTTCGTCCAGCGTAGAATGTGACAGCACGTGAATAAGCAAAAACTTTACATAACGCACACATAAGCTTACATCGAAGAATATAAGCTAATCCCCAATTTACAGCCGATTAAAGCGACGAGATTCATTCTGTGGCTGATATGCAGCACACACAACTAGGATGCATTAAAATAACGATCGCGCGCCGTAATTTGTTCCGTATCACTAGAGTTTGCAATGACCCGTAGGTACTACCGACCACGGCCTCTTAGCGTCTGGGTCCATTGTAATTGAGTTACATCACGATTAAGACGGTAATTCGTCGGAATATGACGCGCGGTAGTATCGAAGTTCGTGTCCGATTAGATTAGAATCGGCGCGGAACGATGTAGTAATCACGGGACCTGAGGTGGGGCTTATGAAACAGTCATCGCGATGGGTGTATGCTTTCATAATTTTTCGTCGACAAAGTTCCAGATGGCTTTCTTCTATGTATGTACGGAATGCACTACATGTATACATAATCTAATTACGGAGAAGGTATCGAAAGCCAATAAAACTTTCACAGTGAATTCGCCTTTTCGAGTCGATGTAACCGATTTTTTGTGCGGTTAGCAGCGGCAAGTAGTACGTATGATTTAGATAAAATAGTCTAGCATGTTTACGTTTTTTATTGACGATCTTGTATTTTAGATTAAAATTTTGCGTGTCAAAATAAACTGCTTTTATTTTTAGAAATTGGTTTTTAGAAATTTAAAACTGTATTTATTTATTGATTGCATGGATAACGATCTTATTTTGAATTTTCGATGTAACCCTGATGCCAAAATGATTTAGCACATTTAAGGATTTAATTTTTGTGCGGATGGTTTAAAATGAGAAAAATATATATACGTGCGTAGTGCGAATGATTTTTTTCGTTTAGTAGAAAAAAAGCTTTCTGTTTGAGAAAGTTAAAAGAGATGATTCCCGAAAAAACTGATTTTAAAAGTTATCCTTTAAGGGCCGTACATTTTATGAAATATGTAACTATTCAGAAACACGCTTCCTTGCTTTTCAGAGCCTTCTAATAGGTAACATTTCAAAAGTTATGTATTAAAGGATGCAAATTTTATCAAAATTTTGCTATTCAGTAACAAGCTTCCTTGCTTTTTATAACCTTTAAAGAGGTAAAATCCATTAGCGTTACATATAACTTTTGGTAATCAACTGAAACTGCTAATGGAACGTTAGTAAGCTACGCGTTATATCTCAATTCATTACGACTTTTGAAATAAACTAGCTCTTATAAAATAACTTTTAAAAAATGCTCACGCCGCGAACAGTAACACATAATGTCACCCGTACGTATGCTATTTCGCAGAAACTTTCCTACAATAAATTCAATTTATTTTTATCACCGAAATAAAATGTACAATGATCAACGGTTACCTGGCTACCAGAAAACTCCCGCCAATCTTTGAAAACCAGCACGCGCGCGCGCACTATTCAATTTGTGACCTCGCAGGAGGTCCCATTAAAAATACACAAATGCTCGCCGCAGCTACTTCTACTGTAAGCCGCTGCACTTCCGGGTAAATTAGAACGATACGAAATTATATCGTCTCTCTAAGCTTCGCCTGGACAATGACCGTGCCTCGGTAACGGTCGCCTCGTCGCGCATACTCCTATAGATGACGATTATACGGCCGTTCCGTTTGACGACTCACCTGGGCAACGACTTTCTCGCAAAATATACGTCGGCGAATGGCCAACAACGTCGAATCCATCATCATCATCGCTGTTTACGTAAGGAATGGCATGTTTGCCGTCTGCCGCCACGCGAAAAGTATAATACGCACAGAGGCCGGTTTTCGCGTGTGTGTGTACGACTGACCGCGCATGCGCGCGGAAAATGCCGGACACCGTTGACCGTTGGATGCTAGCGCGCATCCGTGCCCACATACATATAGGATAGAGTTGGATAGCTTCGGTGGTGTTTGAGTATTTTCATTGCAAAAGGTGCGTTTTCACCTTTTTCGTAACTATGCGGTGTGGATAGATTAGACGCGAGGCGAAACTCGTTGAGCGGCTGTAGGTTTCTTGGAAAAGCGCACGATTTTAGCCCGAGGCGCGGTGCTGTGCCGTGGCTACTATGCCATTTTCTCTTTGTAATGCGGTGTAAACTTATGTTTCGAGTTTGCGGTGGATAATTAAGACGTGAGAGACGTGGCTCGGTTGACATATTGACATTCATACGAGTATAAGAAGAGTCTATAGTTTAATTACTTAATATATTCGTAGATGAAGGAAAGGTAAATTAAATTATTATTCATTATATACAAATTAGGATTTCTGATCACTCAAAATTCGCTACTCGAAGAATTGAAAATAATTTCAATATTCATTTAGCGCAGTGTTAATTATATAGCATTGTACCAGTTTTATAAAGTAACGTTATTCTGTAATTATAAAATGATTATATGTTTAATTGAACATATATTTTATACTAAATATGTGCTAACAGTATACTGAAAGTTTTCAATATTATTGCATAAAACAGGATGCCCACTCTGTAAGGCAATTAATCAAAAACATGTAATTTCTTTCTTGTGAGTTAAGTCTTGTGGAACGAAAATCCAAGAACCTAAACAAACGTACTAGCTAACTTATAATTGGAAAGTTTAAAAGGTACCATTTAATTATACCTACTCTATGGCTTTGACAATATATAATTTAATAAAACTGTTAATGGGAGTATTGAATCACCTAAATGTCTAAAATAAACTCTATTCATTTAAATTGTAAGGTAAACAAAAAAGAGGGTCTACAACATGTCAATTTCCACTCATTTTGTATTCTTTTTGATATTAGATAACTTTAAATTACAATAATTTTATTATATAACTGAAATTATAACATCAAATTAATTAACGTATAAAATATCGTAAAATATGATAATAAAAGATTAAAGATAATGGAAATGGCTAATTCTACTTACAAAAAAGACCGTAATTCTATCTTTTCAGTATCTATAACGAAAACCTAACCATCATAATAGGATATTATACTTTTTATTTCTTAACTAAACGAGGTCTAATGAATGGCAGGTAAATAACAAGGAGAGTATCACAACTCTGTGTCACGAATGTTGATGAGGCTGGTATAATAGGTGTATTTTCGTACCTATAGAAATGAAGACTGACTAGTCCGAATGGATAATGTTATTAATTTGATATAGCTAAATACATTAGTATTGCTCATATACGTAATGTTAAAATTATCGTGTATATATATTATACTAAAAACAATGTTAATAGAACGAGTTGTATCTCAAGAAATGGGCAGCGCCAGCTACTCTGATTAGTCAGTCTTCATTGCTAGGTATCAAAATACATTTTCCAAAGCCTCATAGAATTTCGTGATCAATAGGTGTGATACTCTCTTTGTTATACTACCTCTGCAGAGTTCACATAAACTTCAATTTTCAATAAAAATAATAATAAATAGCAAATATTTATAAATTAAACAACAACAAATCGTGCAAACTTAAATTATTACAGCTGATAAGTACATCATATAGGAACATAGCTTTTTTGTATGAAGAATTATATAAATCCCCAATGTCAACTGTTTAATTAACTTCTTCTGAAATTACTTTTTTGCCCTTATTTTATATAATTCAAGCCATATCTAAAGAAATTATCCATTCCCTTTTTTTAAACAATTGCCCGAATAATTTTGGACACCTTTTTATATACACCGCGATACTTAAACGAGTGAAAATTGGGACATTCACCTTATAGGTCAAACAAAACAACAAAGTTTTTATAGCGAACCTTTAGCACGCCTCATATTATTTACACAATTTTAAAGCCTGCCAGGCGAGAAGCAAATCGCTCCGTAAATTCATGTATCGCCGGCTGCACTCGTTCAAGGTGCCAAGTGCGCGTAAATCGTTCGTGTGGGTCGCAAAATTGACGTTCGACGCGGTTCGACTTCGACCTCCCACAGGCGGTATATGGGCGCGCGCGAGTTATGAGGCTCCGCCGCGCGTATACCGGATTTATAAAGTAGAGTAAATCATCCACCCTCGGGCGCGAGAGCGCTGAAAAAAAAAGAATACCGCGGCGCGCTTTTACGGGCGACCGAATTGAGAAAACAGATCGTTTAGCGCGTGTCCTGCCCGATAAAACATTGTTTCGAGAGTATATAATGTGGAGGTTGAGCCTTGCAGAAAATAATGATTTACTCTCGTTCGGGTCTTAAGTAGCTCGGAGAAAAAAAATAGTCGCGTTACTTTCCATCGTTACGAAAGTTAAAAAAGATTACTTTTATGTTGGGTTAAGATAATTGCACGCTTGGTGTAAAAATACACAACATTTTCTTATTTTAACTAAATAATATAGTAAAGTATAAGTATGACTGATAATACAATTAATTTATGGATATTAATAGTTTGTTTCCTGGAATCATTTTAAAAAAGTAAGATACATGTTTGGTTAATAAAATCTAAAAATTTTTACAATTTCATAGTTATATTTTGCTTATTTTATGCATCAATATCATCTCATATACATTCATTAGAAATAATAATTTAGTAATAACAGTGTTAGTCATTATTGATATAAATGTTTAATATCATTATGTGAAATGCATCCTCGATTACATGTACTATACATATTTATAATTAAATTTTAAAATTTATTTTATTTTCATCATTCATGATAAAGATTACGGGTTGATTTTTATAAATATAAATTAAAGATAAATTTATATCTAGGACAATATTTTAAGTCAGCTTCCTAGATACTATATTTGTAAGGTCTATCGACTCCATTAATCTAGGCCGTGCAGATTGCGGATGAAAATGATATAAAATAACGAGGCGTATAAACGAGACGCGCTGCACGAATGTATAAGGAACGGAGCATACAGTATACACCTTCTATATAGTACAGAAATGCAGTATTATGCTTATCAATAAAATTGTAACCTTTCGAGTATTTTATCAGCTTGCCACGGCGTAAAGAAAAAGATAAATTATTTACATACGCTCGGGCTAACGAGGTAATGATCGCAATTACGCAAAACACAAAAGTTACGTAAGAAAATTACAAGTTCCCGTATAAATACACAAAACAATCGATTATAGGTTTCCTTAAAAGTAAATTAGCCTCGCGCGCTCGGAATAGCTACTGTCCGACAGCGACGCGTTACGTTTTTAAACGAACTATGCGTAATAACCCTCGCGTCCAGCGAATTATACTCGAAACGAGCGCAAAAACCGAATCGAACTTTGATCACGCGCTGCAAAAAAAGAACAAAATCATATAGCGCACCCGTGCACGTGGAAAAAGCGTGTGAAACCGGGGGTATTTTCATTGAAATCTGCGAGAGTTACTGTTGCGCAAAAAAAATCATCAAACGTATACAGTTCGCGCGATGAAAAAGAGAATCGTCACGCTCGAAGCTGCGCTGTACAATCGCGAGGGCTGTTGCTCTGCAGCTTCAAAAAGCGATTCACTGCATAGCGCACGTCTGAAAAGCACCAGAGAACGAAAAGAAACTACGCGCAGACGTGTAAGAAGAGAATGATAAAGGTGAAAAAGAGGAAAAAAGAGATCGAGCGTACAAGAAAATTAAAGATAGAGAGATAGAGTAATAAAGGGTGGACTGAAGGTGTATATGGTTTACACGAGGAAGGAAGGAGACGCCAATTAAGCCGGAAATTAAAATGTACCGAGCCTCGTCACGAAGTGCATTTCTCTTTCTGTCTGTCTTGCTTTTTTTTGTACTTCTGAATCTCTTTCTCTGTGTGACGGCATTGATTTTTCTTGATATTTTTTGTTATCCAAATTTCTCATTTAATTTTTAAAAACCTTAATTAAAAAGTAAAACAGATTCTTAGTATAGAAATTTTAAAGTAGAATTATGCCATTTCTCCATACTCGATGGTTGTAATGTCTTTCTTTTATAATATAGTTGATTAAATTGAGATTACATAGTATTTTGCATCAAGTAGACTATTATGAATAATTTTTTCCATTCTCCAAATGATACACTTGAATTAAACCCAGTAATTTTATACTTACGAATGCGGTTGAATCATAGTATAAGTAGTCTAATGGTTCAGGAAGGCATTACTTACCTAGAACAGACAAAAACAATTATAAATTATTAACAATGTAAAATAATTGTATAACACATCGTGTAATTATAATTAAGTCTTATTAAATGATTTTCATAATCAATCTGAAAATACTGGAAACCTTATATACAAGTTCGGTTTTCGATATTCAAGCAATTGGCAACTTTCTAAAACTGTTATTCAAGAGAAAATTGTTTCTGTTTTGATCCATATTTCATTACATGATATATTCCCGTTATTAAAGCATATTTTGCACGATGCAGTTTGTTGTTTAATAAATATAGTGTGAAATATCATAGATATCTTAAAACCAATGATATGGAAACGAACAATATTTTACTGCACAACAATTCTGAACCCATAAAGCAGTATAACAACTTCTCATAAGTAATCTACATCTACAGTAATTCTATGATATATTCTCTTAGCCTCACGTACTAAATGAATATTATGTCAATGCCCCATCCTTAGTTCCAAGTGCGTGCTCTTCACACAACTCTCCCACACAGGATACACAATCCTCGTATACATAACCTCTCACATGGCTACCCACAAAAAACTATACACTGCACCACGACTCCCGTCATTACGCCTCTCTATATCCATCCGCATCCTCTCGCCGGCTCTTTTTTACCCCTTTTGCTCTCTTTCTCATCGGGACACCGGCGCGTCTGTGCAGCAGCAGCAGCAGCTTTACCTCCTTCCGGCATCAAAGACTCACAATATATATACCGAAGAATCAGAAGAGGAATGTATATACACACGCCGGCAGGCTCAACGTCCCCTTTTGCGAGAGAGTGTAATATACAACAGACCGGTCCTCTTTAGTGAGTAGGTATATATATCGTCGGCCCGTTTCCGCGGTAATGGGCACGTTCAAAGGAGGATGATGAAAAATCGAGAATGCCCACCCAGATTTAATGTAAGCCAGTGTGTCGCGGACAAGTTGTTGTGCTCGCCGCGTATATACCTGGTACAACTATACAAGTTACGCGGCCGCTTTTGTATCATTAGACATAAGCGTCTTCATTACGTACGTGCATCCACGCGGGAGAATTTTTCTGCGGGATGGACTTGACTTGTGAAGCTATACGGTATAGTGGCGAAACGGGTCAACGCTTAGGCGCGATGGTAAATTAGTCGTAAAACGTTGATTGGAGATTGTTGAGAACGACTTTGTCTTGTGAAGCGTTGATTTTGTAAAGTATGTATTGTATGATACTGAATAAAGTTAACGCATAAAGGCCAATAGGAAAATTAGTTGACATATCAAATAAGTTAATAATGGAATCAGATTGTTTGATGATGATAGCTGAAAAAAATGGGTTTTCCAATTAAAAAGGTATTGCCTTATTTGCTGTTAAAAATTGATAAACTATTACGTAAGGTATGTCACTATGAACTATTGATTTTTTGAACAATTGGAAAATCAGCTTGTCCATCAAAGATCATCTTTTGACAAAATTATCATGTTCCAACATTAACTTTTATATCTTGTCTATTGGGCTGCCCATGAATCTTAATGGCATTTGCTATGTTTGAACGAATTTTAATAAGTATTGAGAGTTAGGATATTTTCTACCAGAAGGTTCCTTTATATAAACTGTGCAAAACTGTACACACGTTTAGAATGTATATTGCATTATATTTAATTAAGAATAAGAATGTTCAAAACTATCTTCTAACCTTATCTTTCATTATGTTTCCTGTCTTTCAATGTGTTACGTTATGCTTTAAAAATGAGATACTTCGTACTTACTATACAGCAAATTAAAGAAACAATTCAATAACAATACAACTTCGATGTTTAATCATAAGTTACATTGGATAATAAACATACAGTAGCTCAACAGTACCGGAAGCACAAGAATTCGCATTGTATCACTACCGGGTCGTTACATTTCTTTTGGCACGATTAAAAGAATAATAATTGATTATCGTATAATGTGCCGTATATGTGTGTGTGCCACTCCATAACAAGGTAGGGAGACACGACAGTGGAAGAATCCGCGCAATTAGAAGCAAACGCGCGTAAAAGGCCTTCGCATAGCTCTGCAGGTCGTTATGTCACATTTGCCATGTGGGTCGCTTCCGACTGTTCAGAGGCACATAATGCCTTTGGAAAATCGAGCGTTAATTAATACCACCAATTAGCGACAGCAAGTATTTAAATATTTTTCTGTACTCTTTTCTACTGGTAGAGGTAGTGCCTATATAGTACAATACAAATTGTTCTAAATTCTTTTTTTTTTATTAATTAATAAGATCTAATACATGTATAACACGTTTTCCCATGACAAATTACTTCTTACATTATTATTATTGTAGTATTGTAAAATTTTAAAATAAAATCACAGTCCAGTTGAATTGCAAATAAAAATAGGATCGCTATATCGATGTTTATCCAAGCCGAAACGGTTAATAAAATACAGAAAAAAATGCCTGTTTTCATTGCTTTCTCGGATCACTAAGCATTCGAGCTACGCACGTATAAATACATGGCGAGTATAGGTTCAATGCCTTCGGCTTCCGGCTCTCATGACGCCTAATTCAATTCACCGCCATCGAGTGCCCAATTCATTCGTATAACAAGTACCTATCATGAAGTTTCGTACTCTTTTATATGTATAAAAAAAATTATTTATTGCTTAATTTGTTTTAGTTAAACATTTATAAATCATTCAGGGAACTTTGAAATTTTTAATTAGTTCACATTAAAAAAAAATAATAAGAGATCATTCATATACTACAGTAGACATGTATGACAACATGTTCTCATAGTTATTATACTTATCATCTTAATATTATTTAAAAAGAACATGTATTTTTATTAACAGTTGCGGTGTAATAATCATTTAATGACATTTGTTTGTATAAACGCTAATTAGGATAATTAAAAGTAAGATTTCGTGTAATTTAGCATGTATTATTATAGTAAAATTAATCATTTTTTTGTTATTTGAGTAATACAGAGCAATCAATTTAACAATAGGTACGATTTAAATAATTTTCCGTTCCATGCTATTATTTTAAAAAAAAATTCTGCTAATAAGCTAATAACGAGAAGCTTTTTTGAATTCACGCACGCACAAAATTCTTATCCACAAGCGTACGTGAGCCATTATCAAAGGACTTCCACATTGTTCCAAAGAGAGCGAAACGTCACTCGCTCGTCAAGCTCGTTCAACGCAAAAAAGCACTATCGAGAGCCAAACTCCCCCGCAGCAACATCAAAGACCATCTCCTCCCCCCCAGGCTAATTAAGCACGTGCTCGAAATCCCCGATCGCGCAGTCTCATCGACGACGACGACAACGACGACGATCATCGAGACTCTGCAAAAGGGCTTTTTCCGTCTTTTGCATTTTATCACGGCGCATCAGCGGCACAGTAGCATCGCGTACGACGTGAATCGAGCTTATAAAAGCCACGCGTTCATGCGCCGGCGCACAAAGCGGGCGTTGCCCAGGAACTCTAGCCATATATACCTGAGCCGCATACATTAGCATCGTTATAAGCGCTATCATCGTCTGCGATCTTCCCCTGTGCCGTGTATATACATATATACATGCCTGACGTTTCGCGCTATATATAAAACGCGATGTGCGATGCGAGCAGCGACGACGAAGTAGACGATGATGATGACCCCCTCAGACAACTTACTCCGAAGCGCGGACGTGACCTTTCACCGTCCTATGAGATGACGTCGAGTCGCGGAGTTTTCTCGCTCGTGCTTGTCTACTTTTCGTGCATATCAGGCATTATGAGGCTTGGCGGATTTTCATGTGGATGTCGCGATAGTGCGGTAGCGAAGAGCGCCGTCTGCCGAGATAATTCTCTTGATGTGCTTTGTAATCTAGTGAGAAGTATATTTAACTATTGTCTGCGATGTGTAATTTTTTTTATCGTTATTTAATGGCGGAGGTGAGAATTAACGAACGATGAGGTCGCTGGCCTATGTGAATGACCATTCTTTCGAAATTTATTATACGGATATGAATCATAATACTTTCATTGTTGTTGGTATGATATTAATTTCAAATTAATTCATAAATTCATCTACTTTAATTTTTACAGTCTAAAATATACATTTATTAAACTCATTAATTTGATTCTAATGATCTCTCGTATAATTAGAAAGAAACATAATTAGAAGAATACTGTACTGTTTATGACTTTTTTCTCGCTGAGCTTTTCATTAAATTAAGTCAAACATAACAAAATGAACCTGATCGCGTGATCATTATTGTTTCATTCTTACGAAATAACTACAAATTTGTAATATAATTTTACAGATGTACATTACATCTTAACTTTATTAATAAAACCAATTTCTCATATCGAGGTCTGTAAAAGTTATTAAATAATTACGCCCCAAAGACTGCAAAAGTTATTGAATAATTTTCCTGCGAAGTCTGCAAAGATTATTGAATAATTCCCCCGAGTACAAATTCTTCAATTGTACGTGCTTGTCTGTGCAAGAGAAATGCCGTAGGGACGCCGCACTGACAAACGTCGACAATGGCCCATACAATTCCGATATCTCATTTCGCGAAATTCCCATTACCTACCCCGCGGCTCGCGGCATACAATCTCCGCAGAGGCCCTTTTGCAAGTGACAAGTCGATAACTGCCGCAGCCGCTCGCGCAATCTCGATCAATATATAAATACGCAAAATCCATTACATCCGCGCGCACGGCGCAATAAAAGCACCAGCAAATTACGCAAATGGTCGCCGATAGTGCGCGCGCGTACCAAAACGACACAAAGGACTTTATCAAACGCTCGCGCGCTCATTATAAACGTCGTCGTTTATTAGTATCAAGAGCAAGCAGGTAGAAAGAAAAAAACGAGCGGCGAGATAATCCACCTGCTCCGTTTTACTCAACTGCGAGACAATGCGCGCACATCGGACTTTTCTCCGAAGAAAGCAGAGTGCTCGACGCGACACATCTGTATTGTAGAAGGGAAAAGCGAGAGTGAGGAGAATGCGCGCGAGCAGGTAATTACGGAGCGAACCGTGAACCTCTCGACGTTTTCTCCCAAGAGTGATACAAGGGTCCACCCTTGTATATATATGGTTTTCTTCTTCTTCCTTTTTTATTATGCTGTACGGCATTTTTTATGTGTATTCGTGCAGCAGACGAGGCGACGCGGCGGATATGTGCATTACGCAGACAGAGTCGAGTTGACGGCGTCGTCTGTACTTCACAGTGGGGGAATATGAATGACGCTAGGAATGCTTGTGTTATAATGCTGCGAGTTCAAGCGAATGCAAAAGAGAAAGAATGTAAAGCTCAATTAATGTAGACGAACTTTTTTAGAAGGGTATGCAGTGTGGTTTTTTAAATGAAAAAATTATATTAAAATTAATAAATAATAATAAAAAATAGTTTCTTACGAAAACGTAGTAAGCCTTAGAGGCGCTATATTTACGTGTACGTTTCTTATTTTTACAGAAATTTAAAAAAGGTAACCGTTAAATGGTATTTAAAGTGAGAATGCTCGTATCTCATTGATTATATTGTCAGTATTATAGATTGAAATCAACAACGTTTGTAATAACAACAAAATCGTCATCAATTTAGGTTTACATATACTGAATATTCATTATTTAATTAGCAAACTCTATTTTTATTCTGAATTTTTATGCATACAAATAAATATAAACAAACACAAAAAAGGTTTTTATGTTTGATTCTGTAAAAAGAGAGAATATAGTTCTATATAGTTTTGTCCATCTAAACGAAGCCGTTACAATTTAAAAATTTTGAAAGCACTGATAATTTATTTCGAATATTTTATATCACGGTCTGGCTTTGTAATTAATGACTTCCATTTCCGATTATCTTTGAAAGAAGTAAAGCAAATTATAAATCTTGCGAGTACGACGCCATAATGCCAAAAGTATCACGCCAATGACGCCAGAGTAGGATCAAGATGACCAATGCAGAGTATTTTTTTACAACTAAATGCATACCGATTCATTAAACGTGGGAAAAGTATATAGTTATGTACACTTTAAAAGCAACATGCGACACAGTTACACGATACATCACAAAGGTTCCCAAAACTGACTAAGCAAAAAGCCTGAGAAACTCGCAAAATCGAAAAACTGTGTATATCCTACGCCCGATCTTACGTATATGTAATGTCACGTTGATTACAGCGCAATTATCCACTTGAGAAAACACACACATCTATCTACTACATACGCGCTACTTACAATAACAACCGCAATAATAATATATTTCCTTGCACACACTTGAATACTAAACGTCGCAGAAGATACAACAAACAGCCATTTGAGAGCCGTTTATCGCTCAAAACTCTCAATTAAAAGCCGCGATATATTTATTTTAACGCTTCCGAGGCAGTTACGCGCGGTCTTTAATAAACCCGTGCCGTCATTATATTAGTAATTTACCGCCCAACGTCCATACAGCCTCGCTTGGTCCAGCTGCCTCGCGCACACTTTTTACAGCGGAAACGCGTCTTTAATATAGGCCGCGCGGGGGGGGGGAGAATGAAAAAGGCAGCGATCAGCGAGCTAGAATCGAAGGACGCGGGCAAAAAGGTACAGCCTTCACGGGCCGGCGCAAGCGAATCGGCGCGCTGCTGGTGTCGAATTGAGCCATTTCCGTGATTCATGCACGTTCGAGTTCATTACGCCTTTTTTGGAGCCGCCAAGCGCGAGAAAAAAAATACCTTTAAACTTGAGACCGATGTCCTGTTTCTTTTTCTTTTTTAATCGGTGCGATAAAGTTTTTTTAACTGCGCACACGTGACTGTGCCTGTGTGTGCGTTCTTTGTAACGAGTTGGCTTTGACAGTAATGAAAAGTTTAAAAATGCGCGTAATTTATATAGAGCTGGGCTCGATTAAAAGGCGATGTTTCTTTGAATGGAGATATTTTGGTAAAGTATACGGATATACTGAATTGTAGGGTCATTTTTTTAATGAAATTTCTTGTTTTGTAAGTGTTGATTTAATGTTTTGGCAGTGTTATACTTCCTCACATGGACGATCAGGAAGAAAGAAAAGTGGACCGTTTGCGACAGTAAATGAAAAGACATTAAGGGAATTTTTATAATTATATATAAGGATATAAGTTGCTTGACGTGTATATAGACTAGTAACTAGCCGTTTCTTACCATTCTTTATAGAAATGGCTTCTTACTAGTCTAGAAAGCGTCTCATGAATAGTTTTATTTCTACTAGGGTAAAGGTATATAGAGTTAATAAAAAATTACTATGTAACTGTCAACAACAAGAAAATATCATAAAACCTAACGTGCGCATACATTTTAAGTTTACACGTAATTTCTTTTAATGTTATCTGAAATAAAATGATAAAATAAGATAGCATCTTGAAGATCCTAACGATAACCAGAATACTTATGCTGTATTCAACAATAAAACCTTCAACTTTCACCTTATCCAACGCGCGCATTATCTATTTCACGTCTCCTATTAACAATCTTCAGTACCTAGTATAACTTCCAAGATAGTCATCAAGCCAAAACAAAATAAATCAGAACACTCAACTAGGCCGTCACTCCTCGGTAAAGCCAACACAGGACGACTAAAACTCAACTTAAATCTCGCATGAAAACAAGAGCTAGCCGTCAACGCCCATTACAAAGGCGAACTGCACAGTGCAGTGTACAGTCGCGTCAGCGCTGAAAAATGCAAAATGCTCGTGAAATTTGCGAGCGTCCCCGCGCGTTTTAATTCACTTAAGCCGGGGTAATTAAGGCCTGCGCGCGACTTTTCCCATCGCGCGTCGCGCTCGGTGAGAGCTCGTATAAAGCGCGAGGAAAAAGCTCCCGGATGATGATTGGCCACGGCGCGGCGTTCGTTGAGCGCATTTACTCGTTGACTGGGAAGAAACCACAACGATGGATGAAGGCACGGGGCGAGGGGATACAAGGATGAGGAAGAATGAGAGTAAGTGAAGATACGAGGTCTTGAAAAGTTTAATGTTGATTCGTTTTAAGTTAAATATATAGGTCAGGTAAGCAAGAAAATATCTGAATTAACAATTTTAATAACACAAGTTTTTCAATTATTTACTCGCAATAACAGTCCATTCTACATCTAAGACAAAAATTAGTTTTATTTAATAATGTTAAAAACTTGTAATAGTAAATATTATAATATATTATATTTATTTATGTACAACGTTTCATATTTTTCTATTCTAAATACTTATATACAATTTTTTTGTTTTTGTATATAATTACTTTTCATTAATCATACAAATTTTTTCGTAATTGTAAATTTAATATTTTTAGATTATTTCTAACTTTTTTTGAAGCTGTTGTTGTTCCGGTGACTCATAGCATTGTCTGCTTGTAGTGAATGATTAGTGGCGTTCCGGAAAGGGTTAATTATGTTTTCTTTTTTCTCATGTTTTCTTTGTAGAACGAGTAAAGTTTACGAAACTTATTCTTTTATGACATCACATGATATTTTATACACAGTATTGTGTGATGTGACATTCTGGTTTCAAAAGTTTTAAATACTACAACAATCTTAAACCTTTATTGCTCGGATAATGTTAGATACAAATGTCTAGTAATAATAAGTAGCAAATTTGTTATACAATAATACGGTTAACAAAAATGTACAACCAATTCTACAAACTAACGATAATAAAAAAAAAAGATTTAATAAATGATATCACTCGCTTCGTAGGAATACATCGTATAGTTCAGCTTATCTTTTGTGCTTTTTAGATCTCGCCATTCATATTGTTTATAAATTTACTCTAAAATATTTGATTAAGTTACTATAATAAATAATTAATGTTTTTACTATAAATAAGATTCTTCAACGTCAAAATAAAATAATAAAACTTACTAAAAAATCTGACAACTAAAAATAAATTTTCTTTTACCAAGCCATTAAGCACCTGATTATCGCCAATAGTTTTTCTCTCACTACACAAAAAAATCTAACATCCATTTAAATCCTAACATCAATCGATTCGAAAACTCCAACACATTTTCCAAAATCTGCCCGCATCAGCGTCTCACGCTACAAACTCCCACGTTCCACAAAGCTCCTTCCCAAACACGCACTCCATTAAAGCCACCATCAGCTGCAAGCAAGCAACCTCTGCCGCGCGAAAAACCATCACCGCGCTCGCCGCCTCGCGGTGCAAAAATCCTCCTAAGAACGCGCGAAACGATCGCTACCGCGGCTTTCCCGCGCCGCAGCAGCTTATATAGTCTCCCAGCTCGTCTCGCGCGAAAGAGCTCGGAAATTCGTCGAAAACGATGATATCCCGTCAGCGCACCCGGTGAAGAAAGTGTGCCGCCGCTGGTGCACGCTGATCGAAAGCTCGCCGCGCACCGCGAGCCGCTCTTGCTGCCGCTGATATATAACGGACGAGCCGACAGAGAAAGTGAAACGCGCTGTGCACAGCGGGGAGGCGCGCGCGCGCATATGCGAAAATCGAAAAAATCAATTTCCATGCTGTGTGCGAGACAGTTGGAAGGTAGAACGATTCGTGTCTCTCTTTTTTTGTTATGTTTATTGTCTCGTTTCGGTTTCTTTTATGTATAAGGAATGGAGATGCCTTGGAAATCGCGATTTTGTACGCACGTTGTGTACGTGTGTGACGTCGGGATGTAAATAACGAGGATGTGTTCGCTCTGCTCGAGACGAGAGAGCAAGTTTTTGAGATGGAAAAAGATGGTTTTGCATGAAATTAGAAAGTGCTAATTAAAAATTCAAATTCGGACTTGCTCGAACTCGTAAAAATCTTTTGTTATGCTGTATGCTAATGCGGAGAATCTGACTATTCAAAAAAGTTCAAGTTCGTAGCAAGGAAGAATATTGTGCAAGTCGCTGTAATACACGATATATAATCGTCGATATAAAAAGATTTATGTATTTTCAAAGTAACAAGTACATCTGCATTAGAAATGAAAATGGAAATGATAAGAGTTATTTAAATTCTTTAGCTTATGTTTGTTTGATATTGTAAATAATTTAACATACCATTATCGTTCAAAAATAGATCTTGACTTTACTTGTACATTTTAATTCGAATTCATCAATTAATTTAAAAGCCTTATTAATAGTTTTGTTTTGATCAATTTACATACACAATATTGAGACGATTAAAAAGTAAAATGCGTATTTTGTTTTCCAACGATTAAATGTCAGTGTAATGTTTTTAAAAATCTAATATACAATCTTATTACACAAACGTGGATTACAATTCAATTTAATTTCAATTGTCAGGGCGTATAATAGATCGATTAAAAGAAATTAAGGTTAATTGATTCATAAATTAATACCTCGAATATAAAAACGAGTGTAATACCGATTTGCAAGATTAATGTAATTACACAAGATGGCATAATTTCGCAGTTCATAACGCGTGCGCAGCCCAATACAATAGAATTCTTTCTCTTATACTTTTCATTATCGGAATACTAACTGACGTCGTTACATTACCATACGCGCTTATACCTATTATTATCGAGGCAAATCAGGATCTTATTCGTCCGGCATCAGGGTCAATTGAAAATTCTCGATCTAATACGCGCCGCTCGAAACTCCGTACATACTCTCCTTTCGAACCAATCGGCAACGCACCAACAACAAAAAAAAAGAACCAGTGCATTCGAAAGCACGGCCGATCCGCCTCCTGTACGTAAATGCACATTATGCACGAAATCAGGGCGTTGATTATTATTTTACATTAAAAACTCTATAATAAACAGCTATTGTTCGATGGGCGTAATAGGCGAAGCTCGCCGCTAATGGAATTTCACGTGATTAAGCGTCTCGGGAGCAAAACTAGGCGAACGCACAGCAGAGCTAACGACTCGACATAATGTGCGCCATCAGCGCTCGACGCGCGATAAATTTTCCGATCGGCTCCAAAAACGCTAACAAGCCCACCCTCCTCTTCTTCTTCGTCCACTGTTTTCTTTCCATGAGAAACCGCGCGCGAAATTACGAAGTATAATGACCGCGACTTTCGCGATCTAATCGTCCGAGCAGTGTGTGTATTACTATATACCTATATATTCCTCCCGCGGTCCATTTGCTCTTCTCGCGCGCCGATCCACAAAAATATATGGGACGTTCTGGTATATATATACACTCGTCGTAGGCAGCCCAGCGGAACGGCTCGCCGGTTATTCTTTTTTCTTGGAAGCTGTTTTATCGTCGCGTCGAAATAGCTGACCGCCGTAGAAACGTGAAAGTAATGCGCGCGCGGCTTTGGCGGATTGCTGCGATGTGTTCTAACGGGAGCTAACGAATTGGAAGTCTGATGTAGGCCGAGAACACCCCTTTCGAAGTGTTCGCGAGCGCGACATTGATTGGGTAGCGTGGCGTTAGGATGGATGGTGTACATGATAAGGGTTTTTCTTTTGTTCGATAGAGATCTGGTCGAGTTTCACTGTGATAACTTAATTAGCGTGGCGGGAAATTGATGATTAGCTTTAGAGGTTTCGAGGTATACAGGAGAAATGTGTCTATATCCGGGCGACTACTAATACCAGGCATTACTCGTTTGAATGTTTCTCGATATGCGGGTAGTACTATTATATATAGCGCTTGAGATGTTGAAACTACTTTAACGAAGATGCATAATGACGCAATTTTAGCATTTTTAGTGACTACTTTAAGTTCCAGAATTCAGCTAGGAGATGTGTCTACATTTGAGACATAATCCTTTGCATGCATGCACAGAAACTTGGTTTATATAGGTAAATAAAATTTAAACTGTAAATGAGCATAAATAATATTTGTAGGCAGTGTTTGCTACTGTAATGGTATCTTTGTATTGAGTTTGTATTAAATATTTACTTATATGCACACATGCTTGATATAGTCAAAAATTTAGTTAATATACAAATATTCCTACATTTAATAGCATAATTTAATACAGATGCCAGTTGAATTGAAACTTAACGTACTATTAAATATATTAGTTAATAAGAGATAAAAAATTCGTTAGCAAAATTTGACTTAAAAACAAAATGTCATAAATGTTCATAAAAACTTATAACTGTCCAGTGATGGAATATTTCCCTAGTGGTAAAAGCTGGTAGCCGATTTCTTCTTATGACAGTTCATTATACTGCAATTTCAGTGCAGTGCCACTAATAAGCTGACGCGCGTTTATGCGATGACTCATCAATAAACGGCAACTTTTTTAGATTACTTCAGTGAATAATAATCAAAATTTTTAGTTTTACGTTTTTAGAAACATCACCAATTTAGAAAATTCACGCGATAAACAAATAATACAAACAAATTATTTGAAAAATAAAAGAAATGAAATTAACTTTCTAATATGTCGAATAGATTATTAATATTTCTAGTTTTTATAAAGAGACTACTCAATAATAAGCTATAAGCGACACTTACAGCGTACCCCAATAAAATATAATTTTCAAGTGCAATATCAAGAATCTATAAGTATCCACCTAGCACTTCTGGTATATATCACCTGCGGCTACTCTAAATACTCCATAAAATACTCCGAGACCAGTATTTAATCAGGATACACGTGGCGCACGGCAGTAGTCGCCGCTGCCGGGCGATTAACGCGTCCCGCTTTCGTGCTAAACGATCCGCTCGACGCGACGCTACAGAGCAACGCATTAAATGTTATATTGCGCGCGCCTCCGCCACATTTCCTCCGGCCGCGACGGTCGGGCTTGTCGCCCGATAAATCGATAAGATCTTCGCGTTTATGACGCGAAGAACCGGTAGAGGGTCGATTTTTAGCACCCGCGCGTTCCGGACGCACAGGTGAAATTACGGATTTCAGGATGGAATATGAAAAATAGAAAAGACAAATTGTCATGTAAAAATGCAGGTATAGAGAGTTGAGGGTGTGCCCGCGAAAAGTAATAATCGATCGCGTGTCTGCCGGGTTTGCAAAAGTTGATTTATGTAATTTTCTTGATGGTTGTGGTGTGTGTACCGATGTTATTAATTTACAGTGGTTTTTTGTTCTTCCTTGGTTAACGCGAGAAATTCTTATCGTAGCGCACGATGAGGGAAAATTTGCATGTTGCAATTTTTAAAAAAAATTATAACCAACACGTGATTAGGTAAGCCACTCATAACTCAACACGATGAAAGTGAAATTTGTAATGTTATAGTCAAGTAAAGTATAGCAGGTCTGCGTAGTGATACGTTGCATTTTTTATTATTATTATTATTCTGTTATAATGAACGAAGTCATTAATTTATGTTGATAAGATCAAAGAGTGATTATTCGAATTTCAATATATCATAAATATTGCTATTTGAAAATATTATTTATTTATATTATGGCCCAAATATGATACTACATTTTTAATATTATTATATTTTTATAAATTTAAATATAAATTTTTATGCAATTTTGTTAATTATTTTGCAAAATGTAAGCGTTTCATAAAAAGACAGGACTCTTAACAAAATTACTTGTAAACAACAACTTACTGCCCTTATAAAGAACTAAATAAAACATCGACAAAAAAGCTCCATGCAATCAAAAAACTCGAAAAACGTATTATTTTTGCTTTTTTAAAAATTTCTTTTAATTCAAATATTTATTTTAATTTATATTCTGGCACTTGACAATAACTAAAAATATAGAATACTACATTTTATAAAGATTACTTTTGTATGTAGCTTTCACCATTTCTTTAAAACTACAGTATTCGCACCTTGACAACCGTACATGCGCTTTCCTTCCTCATAACTTAAAGACAACATGCAATTCAAGCATAGCAGTTCGGCGTATTACACACGTACACCCAACCAACGTAACGTCGTCTACCCAAAGGCAGTAAGAGTACCTCCCGCCATCATCAATATACCTACACCCAAAGGAAAGCGAACGCGCGCGCGCATCGCACAACATTTTCGTCCACGGCAGCTCGCGAGCTCGAGTTTCTCCGCTAGCGCAGTGAAATGCAAACTATTGTTGCAGTGCAGAACCATCACCGTCGCGATATATATACACACACAAAACTCTGCGTGCACATGCATGCGCAAAGTTTCACTGCTTGCGCGCCAGTCTCATAAACATTTATACGCGTCTCGGGACTGTGTGAGAACGGCCCCGAAGTCGAAAATCACGCAGCGAAGATCGTGAAGATGCAAATCGTGGATCGTTTGTCGTGTATCGACGTTAACGTTACTGAGGTAGTGAAAGGCTTTTCGAAAAACGTGTGTAGGTATATAGGGAAATGGCAAAAGTTTATGCGTTTTATTTTATTTTTCTCAGGCGAGACGCAATAATTTTTTTTTATTAGTGGGAAAAAAACTTAAGGTGAAGTTTTGTGAATCATATAAAAGAATGCTTTTTACACAATTTTATTAAGGCATAAAGTTTTACTCATAGCATAGCAATAATTCGATAAAATAAGTTTTTACAACACTTTTGTATTTATGGCAAGAAAGATTAATTGCCATCATTTAACGGCCACGAGAAAGGCAAAAAACCTTGCGTTGATGAGAAAATAGCCGATCAAATTCGATTCCCTAATGCGGCTATAATGATGCGCGTTTTATTAGGTCGCGTGTAGGCTCTCATGGGACCGTAAAGGAGAGACCGACGCTTTAGCGCGGAGGCGTCGCGGTGACACATAAAATTATTAGGGCCTTTTCTTTCTTCCTAAGCGATGAATCACCCGACAATAACAACAACAGCCACCATCACAACAATGACTACGTAAGATAATGAGTGCAGCGGCGAAGACTTTCATTGTATATTTAGTTGAGATTCTGTTGCGAAAGTGAAATCCGCAGAGGCAGCAGCAGAGGCAGCCACGCCAATTTGTTGATTTCTCGAGAGCTCGCCAAGCGCATAAAGTTTGATGCGACGTTAGTGAATCATATTTACCAGCACGTGAATGATGTTTTCACCTCCATATCAATCATCGCTTTTACACTTATTTATGGCTAAGTGATTTCGTGTAGAACGAGCGCATCATTATCAATCTCTAAATATAGACGAGAAACATGCTTTTGGCTAGTCTTAAAAATGATTCTGTTTTATTGACAAACGGTCGTAGAGACGTCACATGATTTTTTTTGCATTTTAGACAAATGATAATTGTAATTATTTTCCGTTATCCGAAAAAATCTAAATGACAAAAACTATATACACCGCATTAGTTCCATTGCATCACTTTATGCTTTTAAAATTGCGTTGTTTAATCGTTTCAACCAGCTATATATTCTGCAAGTGCAGTAAAACGTGGAAAACATAAAAAAGTGATTAACAAAGAAACAGATTAGGTGCTTGGGGCAGCAATAAATAGCATCTTTTGAAACAAATATGCAGTTCAACAATTTTTTTTCTTAAAATTCTTCGTTCAAAGTATAATAACGAAGCTGATAATTAAAATCTAGTTAATAATAGTCCAGAAAGAACTCTTACAAGGAACACGTAAACATTCATTGTGCATTCACATGAACTACTATTGTAAAGTCACCGTAAGATCGGTGTAAACCGATCGTTCGACGAAGACGTTCGCGACTAATCGCCGCCTAAGCAATAACAGTCATTGATTCCTCTCGGATAATACCTTGGAAGCGTCGTAAAATTTTAAAAATAGACAAAAGACGTGCGCTTAAATATTAACAATTTCAATGTCGACGACGTCGTTCGAGCAGAAACAATAGGCGTTACCTTACGGCTCTCTATCTAAGCGTAACTATACACGGGCTGTAGCGCGATTTTCCCGATAAACATGCGTGTCACTCGTCGTCGCTATACAAACGCTGACATCGCGACTACAGCGACAGCTGATGTAGCTGCATGTCGTCATGCGATCGCTGAAACATGCGGAATCAACACGAGAGAGATTGTAGCCGAGTGTCGTCTAATGCGCTACCCTATAAGAACTGGACAGGTGCAAAAAACACTTGATAAGCTGGTGATAGGTGCTTCTATTGCTTCTGATCGTTTGTATAATAGCATTTTGCTACTGAAATGAGTGTCGAAGTGAATTGTAACTGAGCTTATTTACTATAATTAAGATAATGTCAGATACAATCCATTTTGTATGGGATCTTTAATTGTCTTGTCTTGCAGGGAATGTCAAAGTAAATTTGAAATTTAAATTTCCCTCCTCGAAACTGATCGATCAAGAAATAAAAAATGTAGTGTACTTAAATACATAAAGCGAATTATGCAAAAGCAGGACATGATTTAATTGTCCATTCTGACATACTAGTCCACTATACATACATTTAAGCAAATATTTAAATATTTCGACGAATGCCTTTATTCGAACGGCATTCGTACAAGAGTTGAAATATTTGATTAAAACATTGTATAGTGGTGTATTATTATATAGGGAAGAGCAATTATGTCTTGGTTTAACATAATTCGGCTTATTTTATCTATATTAATTACAATTAATTATTTATCATATTATCAGGAAGATATAAGGTGGAAAATTTGAATTTTTAATTTACTTCGACACTCTACATCAGCAATTCTCTAAATGTAGTGATTTCTATTATTACGTTTTTTGAACTTCAATACATTTCGTTACGAAACGATAAACGTCCATATTAAATATAGTAGCCACAACCAAGGCCTATATGTAAATGAATTACCCATTGCCGGTTTCATCATTTAGCCTTAGAGAAAACTTCTGAAAATGTTATCAGAATCAATCTCCCAAAGTTACCCACAATTAAAATCCGTATCCCTCTTAATGCTCACGAAACAAACAAATAAACCGCTCTTGCAGCCGTTCAAAAAATCCGATTAAAACAATCAAACCATTCCACATGGCAATACAGTTTCGAAAGAAATTCCCCTCCAGCCATTGCCATGCAGAATCAATGGTTCAAAACCAAGCGCGCTCACAAACGCGGATGTGCCGCAATAATCGCGCGCGCGCACGCACATACAGTTATCTCGCTCGCCTATCGACAAGCCAAGGACTAATATTTATGGATATCTCTGATATCGCGCTGCTGTACGGTGAACGGCAATACGGCAGCCGCAGTTATAATAATACTCATACGTGTGTAGAGGCGCCAAGGATGACGAGGCGGAGCGCGCGATTATAACGGAAAGGATCGCCCCAATGGCGAGCACAGAAGCGTCAGGTGGTTGCCGTCGGGACGAAAGAGTGCGAATGTATGTTATATGCATGCATGCGTACATACTCGCGCTTTCTAACGACTCTAACGCGAGTTGAAGCTTTTTTTGCGCGTCTGTCCTGAAGTGCCGACTCGTTATAATCGAGGGGAGCAGAAGCAACGGGGCTGAGAATGGAGCGCGCTGCGATCTTAGAAAGGAGATGCCGACTGTTATTGTGTGATGAGCTTTGGTAAAAAACGTCTGCCAGGCTGGCTGAGATAGAAAGATGGTTAATAAATTAATTATTTTATGGTCGTTGAAACATATATTTCTTAGGTTAGTTTCTGGAGTGTTTCTAAAATTGGGGGATGAGCAAGTGAATTTAAATAATACTTTTTCAAATAATAACGCCAGCATCAATTTTACTCTTTTGCTATTTGTTACTTTTGCAGAAATGTTAAATATTGTGCATGTAAACCAAAATTTTTAATTATTCACATAGACCGTTTTCGATATCATAGGCAAAGGACGATTCTTAATTCCAACGTTAAGGGTAAAGCAATTATACGCATAGACATTAAAAAATTGAGAATCATATATAAGTACGGTTAAGACGGAAATCAGAGTTATGAATTACATGCCTTTTCATCATGATCAAAAGTTATCAGAGAAACTATATCTTATAACATTTATGTTGAACATAAAGTAGTATTAAATTAAATTTGATATGCAGCATTTGGTGTACACTTATTATAATAAGGAAGTAATACAAGAAAAACAGACGTTGTAGTGAATCTCGTTGCTGTTTCTTCTAGAATGAAAATTCCGACTTTAGCAAAGTCACTTCAACTGCAATTACACACAGTTGAAGTTTGACGAGCTGGAGGCAATTAAAATTGCTGACGATCATAGACGCCACTGTGAAAGATAATTTTGATAATTAAAAGCACGTATTATGCGTTATTACGGCAACAATAAAAAAGTGATTTTTCGTTTTACGGATGAAAAATTAGAAAAGAACAGTTGCGAATATTCGTATATATGTATGGTTAAACACTTTACGGTTATACAAGGAAGTTTCATTGCAGCGCGCGATTCGACGATGACAGTAAAAAACGATCCGTGAAAATTACGACGATTCGCGCTCCTGCGCATGCTAAAAATGTGTTGCGGAACGATAAGAATAATGTGAGTTTAGTGCGATGCACTCGCATAAATTAGGAAATATTCAGCTGTTGAAGATTACCTCTAAGAAATTAATTAAAGTCACCTCGTGCACTTGCACAATCTTACGAGATCTTAATTCAAAAGTATAGAATTGCAAAATATTTTGTTATCAATATTTAGTATTTTTCACGACTCGAGTAAATAAATTATATCACCAAAATACCATTCTATCCGAGAAAAAGTGTGAACAATATTTAAGATAATTCAAAAGTATATATTGAGAGTCTTCAAGTTCAAAATGATTATAAATCTATAAGAGTACGTAAAGTTGCGAAGATTATTTGTATGGCACCTAAGTGACATAATATTGGAGTAAACTCTTACTTAGCTCTCTTAAATCTACTATACGAGTTTCTTTCTATTCTGAGGAGCTTAATTTTTTACAGAAGTTTAGCAATGAAATATATATATGTCAACTGCATGTATGCGATGTCTGAATGGAAAAGTTTTGTACAAATCAACCATATACAAAAACCCCAATTTTCTAAATTTAAATAATTATCATATCATAATAAAACACGCAAAAAGAAAACGGTCTCGCTCCCTTCTACAAACCATTTTATTACAAAAATTCCAAAACCCCCGCATCCTTCACACAAAAACTTGTGATCGCAAAATCTCAAAAAGCTCGTTTATATACTTCATCGCGCGCGGAAGCGCAGAAGCCGGTGCGCAGGTGTCAGTAGATGGGCGGATCGTCGTCGAGTCGACGAAACTGCTTCCTAACGGTTTGGCGGGCGTTCGGGTCGTAGTACGGCCGCGCGTAATCGTGATCCGTGAGCAGCTGGCCGCGACCCGCGCCCTCGGTCCTCATCGTCGCCACGATCTCGATCAAAGTACTGCCGCCGCTGCTCGTCGTGCCCGCGCTACTCGTCGCGTCCTCCGTACTCCTGCAAGTGTCGTAAGTATGCACAGGCGCGCGGGGTAAGTGTATACTGTTTACTGAGCTTATAGGGATTTGAGTTGCGGCTATCTGGTGTTTTATGTTGTTTCGTGGTTTGTCAAAATTATAATGATTGTTTGTTTTGACAAGAGTTAACTACTGTACTTGTAAAATAATTTTCTTATTTTTGATTATTTATGAAACGTGAAATTTTCAAAGGGTTTAGTGGTACCGTCACAGAGAATTTTATTCTTAAATATTGATATTTTTATGTTTTGTGCTAAACTGGCTCTCTGAAAATGTTAGAATTTGAAAATAATATCACTATTTTAACTTCCTTAATTAAAAAATAAGCAACGTTTTATTCACAAATTATCATGTTATCATGTTTTAGTTTATAGTGAATACGACAACTAATACAATTAAAAATTAATTAAAATACTATCGGGATATCGTGTAACTATAACTGATAGTAAATTTTTATTAAACTTTTGACATGGTACTGAACTACTACATTTTGAACTTGAGTATTTCCATGTTAATAGTGGGATTCGTATCAGTAGAGGGGACACTTAACCTACGTTTGTCAATGAGGAAAAAATGTACTTGCGGACAATGCGAAATAAAAAGGGAGGGAGAGACCACAACGTTATCTGCGCGCAAATCGCGCGAGCTCACACCAATTAAACTTGCGTCTCGTGAGATTGTAAAAATCGACTTTCACGCGCGTAAAAGAAAGTATTTTTTAAATTTTTTAGTTGTGAGCTGGTTGTTGATGTCTAAACGACTTTTCTTGCAAATTTTGCTCATAATTTGGAACGTATTTTTTATATAACTTTATAAACACATTAAAAAAACGTTACGAAAATTTACCATTCTAAAATTAAGGTACGAGTACGTATTATATAGACATTGAAAGCTGCGCGACTTTTATAACTGACCTTACAATTGTTCTAAATAAATATGTAATAATAAAAAACCTTATTAGGATTTTTTAAAAGAACATATTATAAAGGACTAATGTTGTAAGATTATCCTTATTGCGACATACTCTCTACAGTAAATCATCTCTACAGTGCGTATTCTCATGTCTTCATCCGTAGCAACAGTTATACTAAATAAAAAGTGGAAAAGACATACCTATTCTGCAAAATTAATTATTTTAATTTATAACTAATGAGCTCTTATAAATATGCATGGGTATTTCTTAAAAACTAACAGTTTTCTAATTATTGAATTTTATGAAGCTACGTGTCGAATTACATATATGGATCTGTAAGACTGAAACAGTAATGGAATTATACTTTAAGTTTTAACATTTAACAATAAATTTTAATAAAAAATGCCCTTATTCCAAAGAGCTCGATCCACAACTGAAAAAGAAGTATATTTTGGCGTTGATTGTACGACTAGTAAAATATTACAAATAGCCAGTAGATTAAATTTCTGGAGTGGCTTGCAAACGAAACAGAATCGTTTTTCTTTCTGTCGGTGTAGATTTTGCACTCTGTCACTGTTGCAGTGCGGAGTTTTGACGTATAGCCGTTGACTTGACGCACGCGAAGTTTCGTGCAGTGACTTGAGAGATTATTATTTTATGGTCCTTGCGGGTAATTAATTGGTTTAGTGGTCGTTTTTCCCTGGAGTGCGTGTTTATGGAGAAACAATAATTGAGATTTTATGCTTTGAATTGTTTTTATTGACGGGTAGTGAATGGTACTTTAGATTTGTAATGAAAAGTTTCGTGAACCGAAAAAAGGTTCAAATAGAAGTACAACTTTCATTTATTGAGTAAAAAGTGCATAAATAGTATTGACCGCTCTCCAATAGTCCAATCAATTAAAAACTGTTACATTTTTTACTCTGATTACTTGCTATTATTATAAGATAAATATTTTAAACGAGCTTTCTTTTTCTATGCTTGTATATTAAATATCGCCTTTTAAGATAAGAAGTTATTTAACTGGACGACCTTTTGAAAGATCATTAATTATAAACTTTATTCTCCGAGGAAAATGCGTTTTTTCAACCGCAACTTTATATGGGAACCCCGCGCATATAAGAATTTTCATTTAAGGAGGCAAGATAATTAAGAATATATCGTCGTATCTATATTTGAAAACAAATCTACCGCAGCCTAATAATGACGCAAGACAAAATTACAGGCTATCGAAGGAAGAATAAAAAAAATCATCTTTCGAAAATACACTACACAGACGCACCTTTTATAGGCCACTTAATCACCATCACGACAAAATAATTAAAACGAGACAAATCACCTCGTTAAATGACCCACACACGAACTTAATTGTTCATCCTTGTAAAACACACATCAAATAAATAAAACTTTCATCGCGTCCCCTTAAGGTAGTTGGTACTTCAAAATCGGTTTGAAAGGCTACTTTTTTTAATTCATTATAACATTACGTTATTTATAACTTAATTTCTTATTCTACAAGGCAAAGGCTAAAATTATAACAATCAACGTTAAGATCTCTAATAGAGAGAACATCATTAAGCTAACTTTTGAATATACTACATCGCAAAATAGCACTAAATATATAGATATGCTATGTATGCTATGTGTATATATGGGTGGTTCCATGTCAAGTGAGTATGTCGAAAAATACAAATGTCTGAAACTCTATAAAAATATTAGTATGTGTACCCAGAGTATGTAAAAAACTTTTCAGACCCCAAGGTCTTATATATGTCAAGGGCAATCAAAGGTTCAAAAATTTGTTTTTTGTAATATTTTGAGATTTTTCCAACATTGTATGATTTTTAACTTAAACACTAGGGACTTTTGAGAAAAAAGTTTAACAACACTTTTTGTTGAAAATAAGGTAAGAAATCTAAAAAAAATGTTATTTGACCCTATTGTGATATTTTGTGATCCCATGAATTGTGATACATTGTGATATTAAGATTCTAGAAAATTGCCACAATTTTTTTCAAAATAAAAATTTAAAAATTTAGTGTTTCATATTTTATTTAATTCAAGACTAATTAGAATATGGTCTCAAGCTGAAAATAATTTTTGCAGAATTTTTAAATAGCGTTTTTTTTTGGTTTTTACATTGTGTGACTGTAATAAAAAGTCATCATTTAATAGCTCTACTGGAATTATATTTAGCTTGAAATCATTTTGCTCAAGGTCTAGAATGAAAGCTGACAAGAAATACTAAATTTTAAGATTTTTTGCTTTGAGAAAGGTGATGGCGATCAGCTAGAATTTGAATATTACAATATATCACAATACATGGGTTTATAAAGAAAAAATACTGAAACAAAGTGCGCTATTTAAAAATTATGCAAAAATTATATTAAGCTTGAGACCATATTCTAACTAGTCTAGAATTAAAGAAAATATGATAAAATAAATTTTAAGATTTTTTATTGTAAAAAAAATTGTGGCGATTTTCTAGAATCCTAGTATCACAATATATCACAATGCATGAGATCAAAAAATATCACTATAGAGTCTAATACATTTTTTTAGATTTCTTACCTTTTTTTGAACAAAAAATATTCTTAATATTTTTCTCAAAAGTCCCCAGTTTTTGGGATAAAAATCAAACAGTGTTGGCAAAATCTCAAAATATTAAAAAAAAGCACATACCAAGTTTTTATAGAGTTTCAGACATTTTTATTTTTCGACATGCTCACTTGATATATATATTTTAATTATAATCATCGAAATTTCCAAACAAAAACCTAACTTTTGGCAGGGATTATCCAACCAATACACACAACCTCAATACAAAACGCACAGAGAGTCCAAGAATCGAAAGTGTCCTCCCCGTCTATTATTACACTCTTTCTCCTCTCTCTAGCGCGCGCACAATGAAACACGCGACTCGTGAAAGGATAGGCGTCCTTTTATTCATCGGAAGTCCTCATCGAGAGAATATAACAGGATAGAGAGAGAGAGAAAGAAAGAGGACAGAACCTCGCGTGTCAGCGAAGAAATTGTCTGCGCGTGGGCGTCGGCGGTGAGAGAACAGAGAGATGTCAAGTGGGAGGCGGTGGTGTCGGCACCAAGAGAGCCGAGAGCGCGATATGCGTGTAAGAGGTTTTTTTTTTCAAGGGGGGTTCGCAACAAGCGATGCCGCGCGCACTTATGCCAATTATCGTGAATCACACGAGTAATGCAACGATTCCTTATTTACATATCAGCGAGAGAGGCTAGATGCGTGCGCGAGGTGTATTGTGCACTTTGATTTTTCTTTTCGGCGAGTTTTATGTATAGCATTGTGTTTCGTAATATATGTTTTAATTGCAACTGGAAAGCTGGCGGAGCGTATTGCTTTCGTGTTGTGAAATCATCAATGAAATATTTTTGTTTTATCAAGCAATAATATTATAGTAAAAATATGAAGAAGCATAAAGGTTGTTGAGTATCCAATCAACTCTAAAGTTCGCTCAATAAAAATTAATAATTATTCGTCGTACAAATAACGCGTCCAATTTGCGGCTCATTGAATCTATAAAATATATTAAACTATACATTGAAACGTGCTAAGTGAAAATTAATAAAAAATAAGACTTTTTTAATAAAGCAAGACGCCAAATTACTTTGTACGATGAAGTATTATAGATTTGAAATGAAAGACTAAATTTTCACGTGAATTTTATAGTCAGTTCAACCTTCATTTATTTTTCAGTTATTAATAAAGTTTATATACCTACAATAAAATTCAATAAACTAACGGTATTTATAAAAGTAAAAACGTTAAAAAATTGCACGTAATATCGTACAAATTAACAAACCAGTGAAACGTTTCACCGACATTTTCGAATAAATGCTCCATAAACCAGTTCTCTTCCATTAATCAAGAAAAACTGCGCAAAAGCAAACAGCAACAACGCGCAAAATCCCCCAGGCTGCAAAAACCACGCGTCAAGCAGGAAACACGTAAATCTCCCGTTAGCGCGAATTTTCGCAGCCCACAGCACCCTTCAATTATAAATCGAAAATCGATTCTCGCGCGGCGCAGCGCCTCGTTCGCGGAAAGCGCCCGGCAATTCTCCACGCTGTGCACGTGCCTGCCACAGGCTAGTTTCCCAATACACCCGCTCTCTGCACACCTCGTTGGCCAAGCCAAAACCCACACGTATACATTCGCGCGTGTGTACGTATTGTACGTGTGTATGGCAAAAGACTGCACTCTCGCTTTCGAAAATAATTGTTTAGACGCAAGCTCGCTCGCGTACGGAGTCCGGTGCAGCTTTAGCACACGCGATCCCAATTCTTTCGCGTCTGGCTTCGGTCTATAAGCGTAACAAGCGCGCCCGCGGAATATTCCTTTTGTGCGCGGCGAATTTGCATGTCGAGATAATGAATAGTCGGTGCGCCGGCTTTTGTAGACATGGTTCGGGAAATGGATTGTAATTTTGGGTAAATTTATTAGATCTCGGTTAAGGTGGCAGTCATTTGGATCGTTGATGGTATGAGTTAGGTTAGAAGGCTGAAGTATAAGACTGTGCTTTAGGATATTATTTAAATGTTTTAAGCTACTTTTATAAGTGAACGTATAGTTTATATATATGAATACCTAAGGTGAATGTCCTGATTTCTGCTCATATAAGCATTTTGCATCAAACAAAAAGGTTTAAACAGTTATTATAACATTAATTTATAAAGCAGATATGATTATTATCTTAATTATGAATCGAACTATATAATGTAAGTGCGTAAAAACCATTTTAAAGACTTAAATATTATTAATAGTCAGTTAAGAAGCGTATGCAAAATGCACCTATTTCTGCTCACAGCAAAATGCGGTGATTTCGATGTGTACCTATTTCTGATCAACGACGATTTTATAGACTTTATTCATATGATTTGTATCTTTTTATTGTATTAGTATGTTAATACGCGCAAATACTTCACGATGCATAAGTAAAAACTAGTGTATATATTGTATAAATACAACTAAAACTTTATTTTTTGGTGATTAGAAATAGGGACATGCAGAATGCATCTGCGTCTAACCTCAAACTATCACTATTGTCAAGTTTTTTAATCAGAATTTACAACATTTTTAATTCAGCACTGCCGGTTTTAGTTTTAATACTAAAAAGGTACAGATAGCTTGGATATAACATATCTTAAAACAACCTTCATATCTATAGTAACAGAAAGACTTCGAGTGATTAGAAATAGGGACGTGAGAAATTGGGACATTTACCTTATAGTTTCATAAGAATACCATAAGGGTCTTAAGGTAGATTTAAAATTTTTTTAAATAGACAAATATATTTTAATGAAATTTTGGTTTGCTACTTAGTAGACATAGTTTCTAATAAGATAACTCAGTTAAATTTGACTACCATCGGTTAAAAAAAAATTTAAATAAGTTATTTTAGAAATCATATCTGGCTGTCAAATAATTTCATTATAATTTCATTAGTCCATTCTCATACTATATCCATTCTATACCGATAAAACCTCCTTAAGAACGAAATAAAAATAACTTTTTTTATGTATTTAAAAGATCCATAATATTTGAATTCATATTTATTTCATTGAAGATGTCACTATTAATCATTTATCTTTCTGTACGCATCACCGAAGAATTCACGCATGAGGTATCTCATAAATATAGTTAAGCCGCGAATAATGAAAACTAGAATAACCCAAATTACAATCCCAATGCTCTTCATGGTAACACAGAAAAAGGCTAAAATCCATTATCATTCAAAACAGCGCTTCCATTATTCACACATCCTCGCTCGTTATATACAAACGCCGATATACATGTATACAAGAACTCAGCGCACGAACGGCCATACGTCTTTGCGAACAGACGATTTGTCCGTCAATAAAAACGACACGAAAACGTTTAATACAGCCTACTGCTACTTCTGCCCACAACGACTATGCCCAGACATAGAAATTCAACGCGCACACGTGCGGCGGCCACCAAGCCGACCCCGCATTTGCATAATATAGGCGCGTGCGCGGCGCGTGTTCGTACTTGTACACATGGACAAATCCACGGAACTTCGTGTGAAAAAAATTGAAAGAAGAAATTTCGAGCAGGGTATTATCCTTTTGCTCATATGCTTTTATAAATACACTTAGCGAGTAACATTTCCGTAGAGTTTTTGTACGAATTTATGTACCCTGAGGAAATTTGCTTTAAACAATTACAAAAGTATCTTTTAGCTCGGTAAAATAATAGATTTTAATATAAATTACACTTTTGCCAAACTAAAAAAGATTTTTATGATTGCTGACAAGAAAAATTTCAGGAGGGTATAAAAATATACACATACCATTGCATAACTATTTTTTTTACTATCTCAATTAAGAAAAAATTAGTAAATACCATATACATATTTTTAATAAATAATAAAATGTAATACTACCCTTATTATAATTTAATACATCACACCATTATAAGTAAATTCATTCCAAACTGAAGAATATTTTTAAGGTGTAACGTATGACAACCCATTTATTTAACAATTCGTCGGTACTATTCGGTAGATCTATATAATTACATTGTGTAATCATGTTTATGCAAATGATGCATAGAACATAAACGAAAATTAAACGTACCTACATTAATATTATATGAATTATTTATAATGTTGCCAAAGAAAGCTGAAAATTAAAAGTTTCGTGAATCTGTCCATAGGTAATATACAAGTCCAAAACTACATTTTGCATGCATACGAAGATCTTTACGTTTCATGCTTTTGATTCGCGCGATCTATCGACGCCGCAGAAGCAGCAGCAGCAGCGCGTGCTCGCCTCGGCTCCCGTTTGCTGATTTTAATCGCTGTCAGGGTGCGTGCAGCGCAGGCGTGTGTCTGGTACGTGTGTTAAGGCGAATTTTTTAGCGTGCTCCGCGCGAGATAGTGGCCGTGCGCGCGCGCCCCAGCTATTATGAGAGCATGATTTCTCTCGTAGATCTCGGGGCGAGGATCTTTGCGGTTGGCGAGGAGATTATCGTGTACGATTTGTCTTGATTGGAGAATCGTTAAGATCGCGAATCAATTTTTGATTAACTAAACGGACTTTAATTGTAAGATTGAGTTTCTTGTTGCGATACTGCGAGTCGTACGTAAAATTTATTGTTGTTAAATTAAATTAGTTTAGGACTTCTTTAAGAATGAAATTCAAATAATTACTGTGATTTAACAATCCATTTTCTCATACTGCGTGGAATATAAAATTTTTTAATGCATTCTTTATACTTATTAACGCGAATGAATAGTTTTTTAATTACAAAAGATACCGAGACACGAGGTGCACAAGACCATTTCATTAACTAACTTCCTGATTAATTAAATACACGCATGATCAAAAGAATTATGCATGCATTTAATTACAAGTAGTTTCATCAAACTAATTACATATTGCAACTAATCACTACTCGGAAATTTCGTAAACCCTATTTGCATCCTGCACCTTGCTTCCTTCGACTTATCACTGCGTATCTACAATTTGCGTGAGTCATTAATACACCAAGACAATTTGTTAAATCTGTTAATATCGAAAGAAATGCTGCTCAGCGCGAGAAATCTGCGAGAGCCCGTATGCGCGCTATACACACGCATGCAAGACCCGAACTACATGGACAAACAAAAGTATAAAACAGGATTAAACGCGAATGTTTCGTGCGCTCGGATGTATGATTCATTCGATGGGAAAAAATCGGGTAAGGACCGAAAGAACGCGTGAGCGCGAGCGTCTGCATGTATCTCGTACCGGGAATCGCTGTTTTACAAAGTGAAACAGTTTGTACGACTTCGATACGAACCTATACATTTTCTGCCCTCGCTAAGAGCTTTTTTCTCTGTTCGTGTTTAGTTGGATCTTTGACTTCCTCTACCATGATCTTAACATGAGGATATACATAGAGTTAGTTGAACTAAAACTTACATAAGAAAATGCATTAACATAACTGTGATGACTCCAAGAGCTTTATTCACAAACTTATATCGCACCGATATAAGAGGTTTTCTCTTTAAAGAAGCTCCCTGATTGGTCCAGATGGTTATATCGTCTATATCGGAGCGATATAAGTTTGTGGAAAGCCCGTGAGCATAAGACTGCATTTTAGGGATGCTAAAGAATAAGACAAAATAAATTTCAAACCTTTCTTAGCACTATAAATATTTAAAACAAAATATTTATAGTGCTAAGAAAGGTTTGAAATTCAAAGTTTTCTATTTTGTCTTATTTTACTATACTTTTGTATATAGCTTCGTGATATATTAGTATTTTTATACAAGTACTACACTCCTCATCATCAAATATATTTTTTAATATTTTTCAAAAACTTTCAGAAACCTATAATTTTCTTAATGTTTGTATCCAATTTTTAAAAATAACGACATAATTAATTTGAAAAGCGTCAGTAAAGAATCGACCTTTCACAAAAGCCTATAATGTATTAAAACATCTAATTTTGCTCATTTTTCCTCATTATTGAATTTGACGATCTACCTTGAAAACTTCTAAAACTTTATTGACAATAAATATTTGAAATGTTCCTGCTTTTATTCACCAAATCTCGAAACAGATTGAATAACATCATATTATAAAAGTATATAAGAATTACGGATACGTCCAATGTATATTGAACAATAATACACAATTAATTTGGTCTCATAACTCTTTCATAATACGTTTAAATGACAGCAAAAACTATTCCGAACCAACGCAAGAAAGAATGCATTCGAACTGTATATGTAACAAAATTACAGAAATTGCGCAACAATGAATTATATAATATGGAGCTCAGAAATAACTCCCGAAATTCCTTGAATACAATCATAAGAACCCAATTGTGTACCAAGAAAACAGAAAAATTTCTCTACAATTTGACCTAGAATTTCACTCAAAATTAATGAAAGAATCGAGAATAATTTAAAACATAATTTCGAGCAAACTCAAATTTACGACCGAACAGAAACAATTCATTTTTTTTTCACAAGCATCATGCTACTTTACACCATCGAGAATGCATAATTCTCTTCGCGATACCATAAATAAAATCAATAAGCGAGGAGCGCAGCGTCAGAGAAGTATGCGCAGAATGCGTGCCTGCTGCCGTAGACTCTCGCAATTATGCAAAATATTTCTAACCGGATCACAGGCGCCCATTAAAGTTGCACAAAAGGCAATTTGCAAAACAATGCAATATTCGACTTTGAGAGAGGATAGAGCCGAGGAGGACTCGCGAAAGAAAACGAGCCGAGACCTCAAAGTAATAATATCTCCTCGTAATCGGCGTATACCACGTACATGCATATATAGACATACACACACACATTGTGGCCGCGAGGATTTTCGTATACTTAAGACCAAGCCGCCGACAATGAGTCGTAAAATCCTCGCGCGAACTTCGACGCGGCCACGCCGCCGCAATTAAGGAAAAGAACTGCTGTTCGTGTGCTGTACTCCCGCGAGAAAACTTTTCATATGATGACTTAGCTTGGAGGTGAGAAAGAAGAAGCGATGCGAGCAAAAAATTCGCCCGAGGATTCGTGCGGCGCGGGGGAAAAACGAGAAATTACTATGGAGCCTATTCGGTCTGCGGTTCGGAAAGAAAAACGATGATCATACGCCTCGATTTATATTTGAAAGTTATATCCTCGTTATTGTTGAATTCTTCGTGTTTTGCTGCACTCGTCGAATTCGATTTTTTTTTCTTTACTGAGCTATTATGATTATAAATAGGTTAACTGTAAAATTTTTATTTAATGGGATACGTTTTATTACGTTAAAATAGAGCTTGAGTAAACCACGATACTATCGACTAACTGTAATGCTTTGTGTCGATATTTATTACCAAAACAATTTTTTTTATCCATTTATGGATAAACTAAAAGTAAAATCATTAGGTTTGATAATTTGCAAAAACCTACAAACTTTTCATAATTTTATAATGATAAATTATGCAAGATTTTAATTCCAAAGTAACTAATGATTTAATTAACATTTTTTGTAATTATTGATAAACTTCTAATAATTATATTAAAAATATATAGTTGATGGCACGAGTGAAAACTGTGTATTCGAACGTAAGTACAGTCATTACTTGCTTGAAAGTAGGTATGAGTCATATGCCAATTAATTCTATGTATATTTTTTCCTCTAAAATGTAGAGTGCAAAGCGAGGACAAATTAGGTTTACTTTCTTACGTAAAAATAGGAAATATTGCGTTTATCTTAAATGGGTTAAGAGATTTTCATGGCAAATAGAAAGTTGGTGTATACCATGAATCACAGTCAAGAGTAATAATAATTGACCGTTAATAAATATACGTGTTTTTAATGATCATACGCGCTGCTCCTTAAAATCCTTTTTTCCATCGTTTATCTGCGTAATAACAAATTCAAACAGATTTCCCCTAACCGTATCACCTCTTCCGCGAGCCGTATAACACTAATGACCCAACTCACCCACTTCTAATTCCTTCGCTAAATTTACCATCCAATGACAACAGTCGTAAAACATCCATCACCGTATTATCTCTTCCTCGCATGCTCTTCTCCAAACAAAAAGAAAACGCAAAGCGTCCAACCCAACCCCTCTCAAAACCCATCACGAAAACGAGCCACAAACGAGCTTTCCAAAACTACCCAACCCTTATAACCTTAATTTCTTTCTTCCTCGAGGTATAGGTAGAATGAAAGTTCAGCAGAACTGAGCGGCGAGAGAGAGAGAGAGAGAGAGCGCCTTATCGGCACGGCAACGAACGCCGCGAGGGCTAAAAACAAAAACGGGCCGAATCCATAATCCGTGCCAGCCGGTGCGCGCCACCCAGAGGTATATATATAGGGCCACCAACGGCGCTGCGCAGCAGCACGCTATCGTCCGGTGGTTTTAATGCCTTGCGGCAGAATCGCGACGTCGGATCTATCCGAGGAGGAGGATGATGTTGAGGTATAGGGGAGGGACCGAGGCGAAGTTAACTTTCTTCATAGTTTTGGCAATGATTTTGAAAATATATGCTAGGAAAAAATTTACAACAATGATTTACTTTTAACAATAAATGTTTGAATAGTTAAGTCATAAACTAAGGAATAACTAATTAGGATGTTAAATTTAAAATTTGAGGTAATAGAAGTCATTTTTGAATAATAAGGAATCAGAAATCATTTTTATTCTTATTTTAAGGGGGGCAGGCCTTGGTTAAATCCAAAAATACAATCGTTTTAGTAGTCCAGGTAATTTTTTAGGTTTAAAGGCAATCATTTTGAAAATATTTGTGCTATAAATACTTAGTAATATCTTAAATTATACCGTTGTAAAACATTCAAAATCTTGATTTTACACGTCACAATAAATCACTATTTTCAGTACCATATTTATTAAAGTTGTTGTGTTCCTCACACGATTGAAGGTGACATGATGAACGAAAATATTTTTTTCGATGGTTATTCGACTCCTTCTGACATGTAGTATAAAAAGAGCAAAGCACTTTTTCGTTAAAATTTTTATTATTATTTTTCTACGGCGACCTAATCGATTTTTTGAAAATTCTTTATTATATTCTTTTTTAAATAAGTTGGGTCTCCAAAAAAAAGTAATAATAACACATCAACTTTAATAAATATGGTATTGAAAATAGTGATTTATTGTGACATGTAAGATCAAGATTTTGAGCTTTTACAACGCTAAAATTTAAGATATTACTAAGTATTTATAACATAAAAATTTTGCAGAATGATTGCTTTTAAACATAAAAAGATTCCTGGACTAGTAAAAGAATACTGTTTTTTTTGGGTTTAACCCAGGTCTGCCCACTTAAGGTGAATAACCCTTCGTCTTCAACTCTGTGATAACGAAAAATTACATTTATGAACATTATACACTATAATGTTATTCGTAAAATAGGATCAAACTATAGGTTCGATCTTTCTAATTTACTTGTAAAAATTTTTTTTTTTTTTTATATTTCAGGGGTTATGTAATGGTAGTTATATTTTTATATGATACTTTAAACGGACTTACGATAAGTTTTTTTTCTCACTTTTTGCTGTAAACGAAAGAGACTAAGCTGAGTTTGAACTAAATTCCTTAGTGACACTTGTAGATATTCCCTTGTGAGATTAAAAATAATAACTTTTTTTGGAACATTTTTACCCGGAAGGGATTTTACTTCGATATTTCGTAGCCCCTATTTACAACTTTCAGAAAATAATTTTCTCTACTTGATTTATGGAATTATATTGTAGAACAGAATTGTTATTTTATTTTGACGTCAAATCTAATAGCTGAATTTTTTTCTTTTTTTAAACAATTTTTTTTACTTATGTGCATTAGAGTTATGACCTTATAACAATATTTTTCTAATGAAAATACATAGTTATATTTAAAGAATGTATACAAAATAAGAAAAGAAAATGCTGATATAATGCGAAGACAGAAGATCGTGCTCTAAAAGTGATGCGTCGACGATGGATGATTTTGGAAGTTTTAATTGAGAGACAAGTGAAAGTTTTTTTAATGGATTGTAATTGAGGCTGATTGGTTCATCAACAAGACGAAATGGTTTATTGGCTTGACGATTGGAGAAGGTTTTTTTTTGTATTCGAACGAGGGAATTAAATGCGTTGTTGGAAAGTGAGAAAGCTGGTTTTCATTGATTAATGTATTACAGTGTTCGGGAGATATAATTTAATTGTAATAGGATGTGGCGTTTATTTGTTAATTTCATCATTGAAAATCTGTCATTGGGTGCAAAGTGCTTATTATCACATTGGGTACAGTGATAAATTGATTCGTAAATAGAACATTTTCAAGCAAATAACAACTGAAACTTAGAAAAGACACTTTCATGGACTTGAACAGTCTAATTATTTTAAAAATATTGTCCTAAAAATATTTTAATGTTAGAAAACACTTCTAATATAAAAAATAAAAAGTGTTTTATTAACAATTTGCTAAATTCTTCAAAAAAATGTAAGTGTAATAGTTTCAAGCAGCTTGTAGGACATTGCAGGAGACTAAAAAGTTTACCATCGTGACTGGAAAAGTGCAGGTATCTTATTTACTTGGAAGCAATTTTTTGAGAAAGATGTCTAAATATTGTTATTAGTAGCTAACGAGACGCCTACTTGCATCAGCAGAATTTTTGTTCTATTGTAGACTAATTTAACGTTTGCGCGAAAATAGAAATTCTCATGAGCGGTTCAGTGGGACACTTTCACATCATTATTTGTGTGTCGTGCGTAATCGTAAAATTATTATAATTAGTCTTCCATTCTTACAATGCATATAAAAACCCTAATAATTAATAAATAAAATGTATTCTTCTTTTAATGTTTTAAAAGTGAAAGTGAGAACACCGCTTCTTTCATCTTACTTTTTAAAAGGAATCTCACATTAGGAAAATTAAAACCATAAAAATCAAAGCACGTGGCATTCATTGCTTCTGGTTCGCACAAATAAATTTACCTTGCATCGTGAAAAATCGTTCTTCTCAAATATGAAATGTTAAGTTTATATAACAATTTCCGTAATGCTTCTTTTCTTAATTGCAAAAAAGGTAAGTGTTTCTTCTTGCCGCGAAGTTGCAGAATTTCACCTCATGATATATATAAAAAGTACTGTGAAAATAATTTTCCAAGGCATTAGAAATCTAACTGAAACTTGTTACTACGATACACTGTGCAACGCCTTACCAATAACATACGGCAATAATAAAATAAGTTTAATATTACATAAATAACGAAATTACGCCTCTATCGATAAATATATAAACGATTACACAATAAATTTCCACTTTATTCTCATTAACTCCATTAAAAGCAACCTCTGACTTTCATTATTTTATCAATTCGCAATTAACAAAACTTTCCAGCGCAATCGATTCTTCCCGAACACGCCTCGACTCTCTCACGGCATAATTCTAGTCATAAATTACGCATAAAATTTCGAGCACCTTCGAACTCCGCCTGAAGAAAAAATCAACGTTTACACGCGCGCTCGAGGAGAAATTGATAAACCGCGCAAGGAAAAATCGATGCACACGCACTCAAAGCTAGCAAGAGCACGCATAATTTAGCGCATTGCCGCGTATACGAAGAAAAACCGGAAGAGGCGAAAGTCACACGAAAAAAAAAACTACATAACCAAGGGAAACCTTTTAAACACGAGAGCATGCACACAGGCACAGCGGCTTGCGCACAGCATCATAAACGCTTTACTTTTTGAATGCACGCGCTGCACCGGCAGAAGAAGAGAGGTATAGGTATAATAAAACTGCCGGTGCGCTCGTAATTCGCCGCGCGCGCGCGATAATAACGAGGAAATCCATCGCGGTGCACCGAGTGAGACAGAGCAAACTGTTTCTGCGTTCTGGGAGCGAGAGGATCGATATAAAACATTGCGAGCGAGCGCTCGGAAAAAACGCGCTCGAGCGACTTCCGCGAAAAGTCGCACGAACCCGCGCGCTCGTCCAACGCAGCTTATAGACTATATCGCGTGTTGCACAATCGATTTGCGATGCAGTGGAAATGTTTGCGTCGGTTGAGTGATAATATGCGTATAGAACGCGTATGCGAGGCGGTGACTGATAAGAACAAAGATGTCGTAGAAGTGTAGTAATATGGATGGTTTATGAGATGTCGGTAATGTAGATGTGTATGTGCGTGGACTTTTTTGTTTTAGTAATAAAAATTGGTATTTTTGTATTGCTTATAAATATCTGTAATACTTTTACAATAAGAAGGTTACATAAAATGTGCAAGTGGTTTAACAGTTTTGTGTCTGAATAACTCGATTCTTTTCTTTTCGTGCGTGTGATTCAAAAACAAGAACTGCAGACTCTCGTTTGATACGATTTTTCAGCTTTTGTTCTTTTTTGTAAATGGATTCTCTGTCGAATAACAGTTAAAGAATGTTTATATTGTACGTTATATCTCATAAATTAATCCAATAAGAAGATACTCTAAAAAAGGCAATCCATGATTTAAATGTGTGCAACCGATATTTTTACATTGTGTTAAAATATTTTTTAGTTTTTACTGAAACTATACATTATAAAATAAGTGATATTTCTTAAATTTAAATGTTATAGTTAATGATATTTTGAATTTCTACAATTTCTGTACATTTTCTAAATGGGCGCCAAAACGAGTACTAAATCATAAAGCCTCACCTATTAGACGATACGCCTATATGAACACTTGGTTTAAAGTATATTATAATATTAACTATTGTCATACGCTTAGACCACAACCTATATTAAGCAGAAATTCACTTCGGGTTAGCTTAGGTCTTTCAAAACTTTTTTAACTTCATTATCATTCATAATAATGATTATTTCTCGAAAAAATACAATTAATTATTAATTATTAATTATTTATTTTACTATGATTTTAATACGGTATAATAAGGTATGATAAAAAAGGTACACCATAGTAATTACCAGAAAATGAAAATTAGTTTAGAATAGGCACTTATAAATAGCATTCAAAATAAAAATAACATTAACTTCAATTAAAAATAAAATACATAATGCACCAAAAGGTGAACAAACTAAAGTCCGCACGTTTACCTAACAAGACATGTAGATCCTTTTTTTTTATCTCCACTGTAAATTATTCCCATTTCCACCTATCTAAGATCTATAACTCTGTAGGGTGTCGTCGCCAACACTCTGATGAGTCATGCGAAATATCGAGCGCCGCGTGCCGGCGTACGATAAAATCCGCGGCACGGGATCTCTCTCCGCCCTGCAACACATATACACTGTGGCAATGCGTGCGCGCTCCGCGAACCGCATGTGAAAGTCATAATCACCTCGGCACAGTGAAATAACTTGAGTGAAACTCGCGAAAATCGTAGCGCGAGAGGACTTTGCGCGCGAAATTAAGGATCTCGCGCGAAGCCAAGCCGCGTGGGTTTGGTCTTTTAGCGGGATTTATTGTATATTTACGTAGTTATGTGGGACTTGGCCATGAATTGCGAGCGCGCGCGCTTTTTTAGGATGTGCGAAGTGTATTAGAGGCGATAAGATCGGATATAGTTTTTTAGATATCGACCTAACTTTATCGCACTTTCTATACTGAGTTTGTATTTATAGTTGATCGAGAGGAAACCGCACATCTGATGGGTATTACTGGAGTAGTTCTTTATTTTGTGATGAATTGCTGGAGAATTACTATGTTGTTGAACATTGTTCAATTTCGATTTCACTTTATTTAGATAAAAAAATGATATTATAGAGTTTAAAGAATTAAATTCTTTTTATATGGTATTTCTTATGTATTTGGAAGACAAAATACCGAAAGTAACGAACACTTAGATAGAGGATGTCTGTTTCAGAGATAACATGGTCCAGACGTAAACGTTTACAGAAGCTGTACTGTTTATAGGCATTTCAATGTTTTTATTTAGATAGAGTTTAAGTCAACAAATATACCTTCTATCTGTACCATAACTGTGAAGTTACTCCACAGCATACTTTAAATTATTTACATTTTTTAATAAAACTATACATATAATCAAATAATGAGTTTAGTATATTCAAGTAAATGGATTTTGGCTGTTAACATGACCTGCTTAGATAAAATCAGATAAGAGTTTGTTTTATTGCATCTAAAAACATGATATAATCCGCTGATATATTGTAGGTCAAAGGAGCAAACTGATTTGCATAATCAAATAAAGAAAACACATCTACACGAAAAAATGAATACCGAATACAATCAAGATTCAACCGGTGATGTAGGGCAGTTGTTTCAAATTTTAATCATTTTAAAATGTTTATGGTCCAATTTCGGGCAACCTAGAAAATTAATTTATTCCTTTTACTAACGGTTCCAGCTTTCTAAGCAAAATAAATGTTAATGTTTTATAAACAAAATGGACAATAATAATGTGACTATTCTCGCACAATAAAGAAATTTAAATTCATTATTCGATAATTTAAGGAGGTGATAAAGTAAGATTAACATTCACATTGCTTGCCTCAAATCTAATTAACCAATAAATTAATAATTGGTTTGTAAATAGATTTACAGACCGAATTAAGCAAAACTAGAATATTGTTTCCATTTCTTACGTATTAATCTACCGTTACACAAAGTTTCAAGCAAATGTTTCGACGAATGCCATTCAATAAAGTCTCAAGAGACGATCCTGGAAATTTTATTTCATTGGCATTCATAGAAGCGTTGGAATATTCAGTTGAAACTTTGAACATTATCATATTATGAGGTAGAAAAATTACTTCTTGGTTTGCATAATTAGATCTGTAGACTGAGAGAAATAGTATAGTAAAATATACTATTTCGATTGTAACTTGAGGACATACCCGTCTGTATTATAAAAATGACTATATTATATAGCAAAATTTGCTATTTTATATTGTAAATTTTACTATATAAAATAGTAAGATTTACCATATAAATAGTAAATTTTACTATATTATATAGTAATTTTACGATACATACGGGTATGTCCCCACATTACAAAACAAATAGTAAATTTTACTATACTGTTTATCTTAGTGTAACAGATCTAATATACTAAATTACGATTAATTAATTATCGTTGGGTCGGAACTTCTGAAATTTGGAACTTTTGAAGCGTGAAGTTTAAATTTTCAATCGGCTCTGACGCTATCTCGAAATAAAAGGAAACTTCAAACAAATGTTTTAGACAGAATAATAACGGATATGTACTTTCAACGCACGCTACAACGTGACCAACTAAAACTCTCGCACCGGTATAACAAGCCACATCGCGCGCTAAATTATACATCGAGGTTCTTCATACACTATATTATACTATACGCCTAACCGAGGTGTTGCGAAAAATTGTATCGTCTGTCGCCGCGGTGCGCAGAATACGAGCACACACATATATCCCCATCAGCAGCCAATAGCAGAGTCTCGTCTCGACTGCGTCCGCTCGCCTCTCTTGATATACCGTTACCCAGATTTTTAAGCGTGGTCAACCTACCACAACTTATATAGTTGTACGTATACGCCGCATATACCTATACCCGCACGCGCTCTATGGAAGCGAGAGCCGAGCACTCTCGGGCCTAAGGCTGCATTCATAGTGAGGTACCATTCTGGTAGGCCTATAAGACCTGGGCCTTGGCCAGACCGATCGAACCGCTCGTCACGGAATATGTTTTGTTGTGGCATCGAATAAGCATTCATGCGTACATCGTCAAAACTCATTTATTATTACACTGAAAAAAGAATTTGTTAAATCTAAGTAAACGTTTCCTTGAGTCGTACTAAGAAAAGATTTATTTGATAATAGTCAATTTTATTTGATAATAGTAAATATTTAATTATGTTTAGACTAGTATTCATCAATTCAATAAATATTTACTAAATTTAAGAAATATTTACTTTATTTAAGTAAATCTTTTCTTAGTACGATTCAAGGAAACGTTTACTTAGATTTAACAAATTTTTTTTTCTGTGTAATAATACATTTTTTATTCAAAAAGTAATTAAATATCGACATATTATTTATTTTAGAAACTTCATAATTAAAAATTGACTTTATGTTATAGTCATTATGCGACATTTCCAGGTTTAAAAAAAAAATAAAGATTTATTTTCGACTTTAAAATGAATTTTCAGAAAAAAACTGTTAAGTGTGCAGGCGCATGAACGTACGGAAACATTCATTGCATCTTACAAAACAAAGAACAAAAAATCTTACTTATACATATTTACGTTTAAAATTTTATTACACCAACAAAACATACTTTGTCGTGCCAGGTATGTTTAGGTCTGATTAGGTCTGGTATATGGTCTAGTGAGGTCAGGGGAGGTCTAGACCCAGCAAGTGCCGTCCTCTGTTATACCTCACTATGAATGGACCCTTATACGGTATACTCGCCTCTCTCGACGCGCCCACATGCTGCATGCAGCTGTGCATTACATGTGCGCGCACGTATATATATGCGCGTGTGCGTGTATACAGAATATACATACGGTGCGGAGAAAAGGGCGCGCGGGAGACGACGGCTTATATCGTGAGGGCGATTGGCCGGCGGCGGAGACGGAGGAGGCTCGGAAATAGACGGGCACGCATTTATTCAATTGACTTATCCGCTCTGACTCGAAAGAGGCCTATATATATATATATATGCACATATATGCGGGCGTTGTTGAGTGCTGGTATATAGAGGGAAAATAAAATATGGGCTTGCGTACAGATGAGGGGGATTTGTTTCTAGGACGTATTTGGTGGAAGAAAAATGCATTTCTCACACGCTTTCTTTTTGGAGGGCACTATAAGGAAATTGCTTGTTTGCCCTGCTGATGATGTGTATTTTGTGTTGGATAAACTTGCTTGTTGTTTGAATGTGAAATACGTTGTGATCTTGGCTGCGTTTTAATTAAAGTGATATATAGCGATGTATTATTTTTTACGATAAAAGAATTAACGTAAAAAAGTAAAATATATAATTTTCAGTTTGATTAATAACTAAATCTTCAGATAGACATTTATCCATAAAAATTTTAAATTATAGATTTATAGTAAAACAAAAGTAGATAAATTTAAAGTACCAGAATAATTATGTACTTGAAGGTGCTATATTAAAATGGAAAGAGGAATGTGAAATTATTTTATAAATATTTGTATCAATATATTTTAATCTTTTGATCATTCTACTTAAAATGTTATCAATAACGAATTTCTCATATGTTCTTAATAGCTGCTAGTTAGCTATTCCAATATAATATGATTATTACTTTATTGACATATATTTATTATTATTACTTATTACTTTCTATGTCAGCTTTAGTTCATCGAAATAAATGTCCATCCGAAGATTTGTTAATCCGACAAAACACCTCCCACCCTGCAGTCACTCGACTATTCCGCGAAATTTCCCATAAATCCCACTATCCGCAAGAATCCGACGGCCGACAATAACTTGTCCATCTCGCGCCGTGAACCCATATTTCATTGTTTATCGCTTTCCCGTGGCTCGCAACTGTACTGCTAGGATATACCCAGAAAAGTGCGGCCGGTGCCTTACCCCGACGAATCCGAAGCGACGCTCTCCTCCGTCGTCGTGGATCTCGCGTTGGACGAGCTGTTGAGACCACGGCTGCCGCCGCTCTGGAAGTACAGTATGGGAACGACATCGAGAATTCGTGCTCCCATGCTCGCCGTTCTAAAAGGATCGCGTCATGTGTATATAGACACCCGTATGCAATTTAGGATCCGCGCCTGTATCATTTGATGCACTTCTGAATTTTGCGCAGATTATGGTGTTTGAGAATCGAAAGTGAAGAAATTCAGGGAGAAAGTGAAGTTTAATGGCGATCGTGATAAAACGTCGAATTTGTTGCGATTCCAAGTAAAAAATTGTATTCGATTGGATGTAAACTTATGTATTTTAATAATTCATATAATATATTGGCTTTGAAGCAGTATATTTTTATGGGTTCTATGTTTTTAAATAAAATATATATGCTATATAAGTATTTTTTACATTTTTACAAATATTCTTTTTATTGATTTATATTTTACTTATTAATTTATTATTTGTATTTATGTATATTTATTTACATCTTTATTTAGTAATTTATTGCTTTATTGATTTATTTTCACATTACTTAAATAGTCCTTACATTCCATATTTTTCATTTTAAATAAATATGTATTTGAGATAACTAAATTGTATTTTAATTTCAACATTTAAAATGATTTCAGTACGGATGAAGCATACTTTTGTGTATTATAAATGTCTGTATTTCAAGAGTCTAGCGGCCGTAAAAAAAGAAAAAGTTTCTGCAAAAAGAGAGGCATCGGGCACTCGCGTGCAAAAAGCGCAAAATAAGTAAAACGTCGATGACGCTTCCTGAAAGTTACGAGCGCATAAATTAAGCTGCACAAGGCGACGTTTATAGTCCGATCTCGAAGTGGACGCATGCTCGCGCTCGGACGTGCCACTTTCGCCCCGTGCGCTCGAAATCACCTCTGGACTGTCAAATTGAAACTCAAAATCACCACGAACATTGAATCGATATGATAGCACTTTATCGGTAGGTGGCGACAGAGTGTCATCTAATCGCTCATCTTCATTATATTTATTCACGCGTTTCATCTAATCGCTCATATTCGTTATATTTATTCATGATGTGTTTAATTAATGTAATTTTTTAAAAGACATTTTCTAGAATTGAATTATATATTAATGAGTATCTGGTTTTATTATAATGAAGATAATTTAAATTATTTTTTAGTTTTTAATGCAATTTAGATATTTCTTGTTATATACATAAGCGTACATTTAATAATCTTTTAAATATCTATGAGACTTTATAAAAACATAATGTAGACTTGATTCTTTAATAAATAGTTTAAATGTGATTTTATAAGACAATCTTTTTTTAAATTTTAATTAATTTAATAACAGTTTTTTAAGAAAGATTTACTTATAAAGGGCTATTCATATTCAATAAAAAAAATATATTTAAAAAGGTTTATAAAATTTAGTAGCTAGTTCATACTGCATTTGAACTCCAATCACTGCAGAAGGCACCGTTAAAGATTCTTCGCCATTTATAGGATTTACTTCATCGTCGGCGCTGTCTGTCGTAAGATTTGACAAACCGCTGTCACTCCGGTTCGGTGATTCTTCGAAATTCGTTGTGGACACTTCTGTATCGTTTGAGGGTTCGCCTGGATATATTGTGAATTGATTTTAAAACAAGAATGACAGACATACAAGACATCAAGTATCGAAAGAAAATATGGAACCTATTAGATTTACAATTGTTCATAGAAATAAGTTAATGATCCTTTAAAACCCGTTATAAGAATTTGAAATTATTCCTAAAACATAATTTAGATGCGATCGAAAAATCATATTAAAATATTAAAAACATCCGAGTAAAATCGCTCCTCTAGAAAACTTTTCTTCAATTTACACACAACTTATATAAATTACGATTCGATCTCCGCGCTCGACTTCCAATAAATACCTTATAAAAGTGTCTGAAACGCATAATATATTTCCCCGGAGAGCAGAAATTCGGAGTTTCTCAAAACGTGCCGACACACAGTATACCTTATATATACGCAAGGAGATTAAAATTCCATCGAAAAGCCGCGAGCCGCGCAATCGTATTCCGATACACGTCTAATATCTCTCGCGGATCGCGCGCCGCGCTTCAAAAGGCGCAGCAGCAGCAGCAGTGCCGGGCATTAAGGAGAGAAATTATCTTTCGCGAAATGAATGAGTAAATTACGAGCAGCAGCAGCAGCAGCACAGCAGCCACTGGCAGGAGAGAAATTAAAAGGCTCGCGCGCGCGGGAAAACGCGCGGCGTGCGTAATTCGCGTCCCGCGGAGTATGAGCGAGAGGGAAAGAGATATAGATACTCCAGAACGGGGTTACGGCTTTTAAGGTTGTATTGACTATACAATCCGCATCAAAAGCTAGTTTTTCACCTTGGAACGATAAGAATCCGCGAATTCGAGATACGATTTTTTCTTTTTAATTTTGGGGTTAGTGAATTCATGGAAAATATTTAACAGAAAAATGTACGTAAGCTATGTTAATGTTTAATTAAATCTATATATTAAAAAGATTCATTATTTGGATTCATTCTGTAAATCACGGTTAAGAATGTTTAATACTGAGGGACTATCAACGTTTGAAAAAATGGAACAAACTTCTCTCTGAATAAATATTCTGAGAAATGTTTATAGTCTCTTTTAGATATAGTATGCATATTTACTCGGAGATAATTAATTGGTTCTTTTTTCTCTTTAGCGGTATAGAGTAAAACTGTAATTTTTAAGCGTTTACTACAAAAAAAATACTGAACCATTGTATCTTTTGGCTTATATTTTCAGTTAAATGTTCTACATGGATTGACTAACCCTTAAACGAAAAAGAAAAATACTTTTTACGATGAAGCCTTATCAATTTTAACTAAAAAACTAACTTGTGACACGGATTGTACAGTTTAGTACAACGTTAACGCGCGTTTCATTCCGTTTACGGAGCGTCCGAAGACGTTCGATCTGCAAAGAGAGACCTGAATATTCCTTCTTTTTTACTATTTTTTAAAAAAGGGGCATGTACATTTCGATTTTTCCACGGCCACCGCGGCCATTGACTCATAGAGGAGCTATGCTATACATTTTCGCGGGAGACTAAGATTCTAGGTTTATTACTGGCGTTAAATTTGCAGTATTGCTGCAGGGGCAATCGACAGCGTACTTTGCTTTTTATTATTCGTGGAGAGTGTTTTAGCCATACCGAGATGTTCGCTCAAACTGTAAAACTGTCTGAATATAGATTATACGTGTGCTTTGACCCCATATGAAAATATAGAATGTTTATTGGCCTGTTTGTAATCATTTTGAGTGCATTTTTAAGTCTCGCTTCGCTTTAAAGCCTTGGAAGTTATATTCAATGGTCTTCATGAACATTCACTTCTAAGATAATTTAATAAATTGAAATAAATACGTTTAAACAAACACTTATAAAGCAATTTATATATTAAAAAGAAAGGATCAATTTTGTTGAAATATTAGAATTTAAATTGAATTTAAAATGAATACGTCACTGGAAAGGCTTTGATGAAAAAAGTACCTGTATTTAAAGAAGGCATTGAATCTACAGTCGAGAATGAAGACGTCGTTCCGGGGTCAAAAGAGCTTGAAACAAGATTACTTTCAATAAGATTATGCGGTGCACCGGGATTATTTTCCTGACTCTCGATGCGGGATGCATTTCTTTCATTTGTCGAGTTATTTTCTGCAGACTCTGTATGGAATTAAAATAATTCGTTTATGGATAATAAAAGTGGAACATAAAAGGGATTCTTGATTATGCATATCTAGACTTTTAGAAAAGTAATGTTATGTTGAATTCGGACTATATAAATATGAAAATTAAGAAATTCAAATGCGAATTGTTCTTATTAATTTAAAAGGCATATTTTTAACTCAAGTAAAATCTTCTTGAATTTAATTAACATATTCTGAGAAAATATTTTACATGCCTCCAAAATATTGCCTTTGAACCACTCAGAAAAGTTTTAGATCGTTATTATTTTCCTCTTAGCAACTGATTAAAAATTATTCTTAGTTATATTCAAGAAAATATATACCCCTGGGTAGATGATTTAATTTAAATCGTATTTTACTCTCAGCTTCCTTTCGCACTATTCCCCAATTTCAAAGATAATCAAATATTTTCCACCAAACCACTTCCCACGATACAAATCTTCGCCTTATAGTCACTCAGTCACAATTTCCTATTTTCCCTATTAACGCATATCCTGGACACAATCTTCCTATCGTATCTCTCCCGATGACCCGCCACGTAAATTAACCGCGCTCAAAGCTTAAGGGGAGATCGTAGTCCTATACCTTGTACCCATTACCGACATATCGATTTTTCGTTTTACGCAGTCAAATTTCCCTCAACGCAATTTTAAGAACGTGCGCACATTTTAAGTGATAAATAGATTGTGCGCACGTTCGCGATATTTGAAAATCTCATATATCCACTGAATAAAACGAAGAACTGCAATGTCGGTATCCGGCATGTTTTCGTAGTGTGGTGTGGTAGCTATTACCGGTGAGCGTGCGCTTAGTCAGATCGTCGGCGATAGCAGACGCTGCCTCCGATGACGAGGTGTCCACGTCGTCGGCCGAAGTCGTCGCGGATCCCTTTGACGCCCTCGACTTGTTCGTTTTCTTCGCGCGGCTCCTCCATTGCACCAGGGACTTGAGCCGACCCGACGACAGTCTCGATCTAATCTGTTCGTAACGCGTTTGTGGTGAAAATTGCGGGCTCGAAACGTAAATCGATGAGATTATTGCTCCTTTAAAGTTTAGATTCTGGTTATTTTATTGATTTTGATTTTATATCGTGCATGATGTGATAGGACATAAAATGGTTTTTCTTAGTAGTTTTTAAGCTGTTTCGTTAAAAATGCTTATTATTTGCAGAAAATAATTTGTGCGTTGGCAAAGTTCGCATGGAATAAAATAAATATGATGTATGCTCAATTGAAGAGCCGGGTGCAATAAGGGGACTAGCACTTTTATCGATGATTATTATTCGAGATAAAATCATCAAAAACGTGCTAGTCCCCTTATTGCATCCGGCCCATCAATTACATGACCGTTCTTTATATAATAATTATAGATATTTTAAGAAAAATAATTTGTTATTTAAATAATATTATATATACTAATATTGTGTTTGTTAACAATATGTATCATTATTAGAAAAAGTCTATTATACGCTAGCAAAATAATATTTTACACAAAAATGCTCAGAAACTGCCTATAAAAATCTTTTCTTTTATAAGAATATTTAATTTACTCACGATTATCTAATTAATGATATTTCAATACTGTATAATTATTCAATATTTTAAACTATAACAAAAATACTATACAATTCCATAAAATATTTCTCGAGATAAAAATAGAGATCAATGCACCTTAAATAAATATTTCATCCGTAAAATCATCTGTTATTTGATTTAACACTTAACAACTATCGGGATAACAAACAAGATAAGATATAAGAATGAAGTAAGATATTTTATGAAGTAAAACGATACAACAGAAAGTTTATCTCTTCCGCTGTCGTATCTCGTCAATGGCAATTCGCAATTCTCGCAATTAAACTCCTTGTTTTGACTTATCCGACAAAGCAGGGAGGCATACAATTGCTTTGCACGCAAAAAGAGAAGAAAGCCTTTGGAACTTATGAGCTCGCAAACGATGACAAACACATGCAGTCAGAAAAACGATGATGACGTCATGTTTGAGAAATGTTATTTCTTCAATTGCATGATCCCTTATCGTGATAGTTTAATATAGCGTAATCAGCTAAAAGGAATTTATGAATAGATTTAACTGAATAAATCTTTCTCAAATCAACTTTTATTTTATGTAATTCAATGTTTCGAAGTGCGTTCTAAAAATTTCTTAGAATTATTAAAGAAAATACCTACATTTGATCAATCAATTAAATTTCTGTATCAATTATAAGTTTAAAATAAAAGGTTGAAGATAAGTAAGTGAAATAATCATCAAAATCGTGTAAGAAACTTTCAAGGTAGAACCCCATAAGAAAATATGTTACGTTCTTTCAAGAATACACAATAAAACAAAATTTCTCTCGACTTCAGAGCAGTGCGAAACTTTCAAAAGTTTTGTGTTAAGGTGGCACGTTAAAAGTAAAACTCCGGTCTTACATATAACTTTCAAACTACATACTCAGAAAAAGGATTTAGTTTACTTCTTGCGAGAATACAATGAAAGCTATGTAATTATTCGCAAATTCTGCATATAGTAAGAAATTGTAGAATTTCAAAAATTCAAAGAAGTATATAACTTATGCATCTAAAACAATACAATTCCATTCTTCCTATAAATGCAAACGTTCACATGCATGTATTTGAGTTATTTATGTTTGTTCGATGAAAGACTAGGTTTCACTCTAATAATGTAAACAACGTTTCTCTACCTCTCACAGTACCTACTAATTTTTTCTGAAAAATCATGTTAATACCATGGAATCAAGAGAGTGCAGCTATACATTTAACAAAAGTGGTAATTGAATGGTTGTCTTTATTAATTTAAAATTTCAAAACATCATTACTCTTTTTTGGGTGTTAATCTACCATTATACAAATAAAAGTTTCAAGCAAATATTTCAATATTTCTATAAATGCCATGCGAAAAGCAAATCAAGTCCAGCCTGAAGATTTTATTTTAAAAGCATTCGTAAAAAAACATTGAGTTATTTATTTTAAACTTTGTCCTATCCACATTTTAAATAATTTGATCTATATATATTTAACTAACTAATTATTCATGATTAGGATCAATTAGATTTGAGTCGGGAAAATTCAACATTAATTTATCTTTAACACTCCGTTAATAATTTAAATTCTCAACAATATCCAAAATGAAACTCATTGCATCAAATCAAAACTTCAGCCCATCTGCTCATCGAGCAATAGGTTATATTTTCGTGTGCGAACTCTCTCTCTCTTTCTACTTCACCCCCTAACCTCATCTACGCCTAAAGCTCCTGCGCTTGGATTCCTACCCTGTCTCGCAAGTTCGAGAGCGCCGATATCCTCTCGACTCCCGCGGCTGCAGCTGACGCGCCAGTGCCGACGTCCGACGTCGACGAGGACTTGTCCGACTGCCGTGACTGCTCTATCCGGCGCGGCTCCTCGCCGCTCATTTCGCCACGCCGCGCTGTATACCTATATTATGCGCTCTCCTCACATTCGCTCGTCGACGCGGAGCAATCCAGTCGCGAAGTCCTCGTCGCGCATCCTCGACTCCGCCTGGTGGCTTGCCAAATGTGTGTGTTTCCGCGAGCGATCGGCTTGACGAGGAGGACGACGATGACGAGCCCGTGGGCATGGATTATATATGGCTGGCTGCCCGGAGCCGGAGCGCTCTTTTGTTATATTTCTCTGCTGCTGCTGCGATCGGGTTTGGGTAGGTGAGATGATGCGTGGTAGGTATGTATAGGTATTTGGCGTGCTCTTTATTTCGAGGGTGATGATTATTATATTCTTTTTTTGGGCTGGCTTTGTTTGCGCGACGCCAGTTTGTTATGGGGAAATTTTGGGGGCAGCGGGAGTAGTGTTCTTAGGTTATTCGTTGGTTTTAACGTTAGATTAATATTTTCTTAAATATTTTAGTGTGTTGGAGGTTCCTGCATATACGAGGTATCTGTACGTGCTACATTTTATTAAGAGTAAGGGTATTTACACATGGTCCGGAAAATTCCGGCCGGAATGGGCTCTCAACTAATCAAAACCTCGCAAATTATATTCCATCTCTTTCTTACGAAGTTTTGATTGGTCGAGAGCTCATTTCGGCCAGAATTTTCCGGACCACGTGTAAGTATCCTAACTATAGCTTGTCTTGTTAACATAATAGTAAAATGTTCGTTTTTGAAAAGCCTCAGAATATTTGAAATCCGGATGTAGATTAAATTTTAAAATACCCTTTTTAATAAATTTATACACTGAGATAAATGATATAAAATAATTAACTATGTTTGTACATTAGTGATATAGTGATACGATCGCATTGAGTAATAATTTAAGTAATAAATATATTTATTTTTCCTGGGTTTTAAAAGAAAATCAAGCAGATTGCTTATGTACAAATATAGAATGACTAACTTTTGTTCTCATACAATAAAATACAAGAATAAGAAAATGAAAATTATGATGAGAGTATTTCAAATGAAAAGTCAATTTCGACTGCTTCTTGGGACTTTTCGAAGTCTACGAACGAGCGATCGACCTTATGGTGTCCAGATGCTCTCTAACACCGCAAAGAACATCTGCAAATCCCTTTGCACCCGCAGAGGTTCTGACTTGACATTCTACCCCGACCATCTGTACTTTTCTACTTTACCGTCATACACATGATGACGAATACAAATATTATATGTTCTGTGCATTTGCATACAGTTTACGTTTTAAACGTAAATTCTGCTATTCTAAGTCGAGTTAAGAAAATTGCTAATTATTCTCTAGATATTCCAAAAATTTTCGTGCTGAATTGATTGTAAATCTCCATAATAACTTTCATGATTTAATTCATAAATCATTGGTCAAATCGTATAGCAAAATACCATTTACTTGACACTAGCTTTACTATAAAAATTACGATATTTAATTTAAAACTTTATTTTGAATATAATCTTATAAAAAATTGAGTATAAAGCCTCAACATCGTACACCCATTCAAACGTTTTAGACTGACGTAAGATGATTCGTTATACTTGCTCTTTGTTTTCTTTTCTAGCACATATATTGAAGAATATTTTTTTTGCTTTATAATTTCACTTAGCGCCATTTTTAATATATCTTTAATAAATCAAAAGCCAATCCACCTACTTTAAAACAAGATACAATAAATATTAACTAACAATAATTGTATCTATCAAAATCTTATAGTAGATCAAAAAATCGTTTTAAGATCTAGGCATAGGTTCTAGATCATCAATCGATTGCGTCGCTCATCGCGAGCGTAGCGCGGTTCGAGAGCCTTCGAGGAGAGAAATTAAAGAACAAAAACACAAACACAGTGATTATCTCGCGCACTTGCATACAAAGTGCGAGCCAATCGAAGAGATCCGCACGTTATCTTGCCATTATATATTTCTCGAACATTGAATTCGACCTTGCTCCAGCTTACTATAAGCTGCTGCCCTCGTGAAAGCTATTACACATAATATCTCTCGAGTTTACGCCTATGCATGCACTTGGCTGCTATCGCTTTAAAAACTGGTTTGTCAGTCTAAAAAAGAATCATTTTGACGATTAACATTGTTTAACAACAATTGAATAGCACGAAATAGAACTTTATATGTGAATATTTTTATTATGTAATTGATTGAGGTTATATGATTGATAAAAGGAATTAATACAAGAGCAATCGACAGACGTACATTAATTAATTGTCTTTATCAAATGTAAAAAGAGCCAATACAATTACTAGCAAATACATGTAAGTTTAATTACCTGCTAATGACGTCATTTACTTTTTTTGTATAAGTTAATTGCCTATAATTAACATATAAGATATATAAATGCAGTAATTCTAATGCTGAGGGAAACCTATAAAAAAGTACTCGAGAAAAATATTGAATTCAGTTGTCGCCCGCGTGACATTTTAACGACAACATTGAGCGGTACGTGTTTCCGCGAATTTCGAGACTGTTTCGTGTGTACGTGCTCACTTAGAAAAATTACGTAAACGCGTTGCACTGTCTCGTGCCGCTTGGAATTAAAAAACCTTGAAAATCGACGGGCGTGCGCCGCTGCCGCCGCTGCCGCCGTGCGCGAGTGTGTAAAAGACACGCGGTGAAAGCAATGAGAGAATATATTCTTTCACAGCTGTTATCGTGCTATCGGGCGAGTAGGCTCGCGATGAAACCTTGCTTCGTCATTATAATTTGTGCAGGTATAGATCTGTATAACACGCGTTGTTTAGATCTTTGTTGTACGTACATTGGGATTTAAATTGTAATTACGTTTTGAAATGCATAATGCAATGAAAGAAAATTGTTAGTTGTGTTGGGTGTCTGTTGAATGGAATTGGAAAATGATTCTCAAATGATATTTTTTCCTAAAATTAATGTAAATTCTGATTACTGTTCTCTATCTCTTCAATACTGACTTTCCGAGTGACTTTCAATTAATTTTTTTAACAGAATTGGCATTTGATTAATTCTACTATAAAATGGATTGCATCAGCTGGCCGCTTACATTTTAAAAAGAAACTTATTTATTTCTTTATTGCTTGAAAATTTTGAAATACAGTCACGTGTTTGATAATCTTATATTGAATCATATAGTTTAAATGTCTTAGTGCTACTGTGAATCAGCGGCGATTCATAACTGTTCAATGAAATTGTTTATGTGTCTATAAATGATTCAGAGTCTTTAGATAATATTTGAGTAAACCCACATGATCTGTTGTTATAAATTACTTAATACGTATATTTTAAGAGTATTGGTGCAGTTAACATTCAAATTGAGTGCAATTGAGAATGTTCAGGTGAATTTAAAAATGAATTAATAGTTTAAAATTTTCGATACACTATTGAATTATTAAATAAAAGTGTAATACTTGGAAATAAATGGAAAAAATATTTTATGGACGTACCGTAGATAGTCAGTTTTATTTCGTCATAAAAAATACACACAAAAGAAAATCATATTTGAAATCTAGATGTTGGCCATCAAAACTTCAATAAAAATTCGCAGATAACAGTTTCTGTAACCACCACTTAAAGAATAATAATTATTTAGTACGCAGACGTTTTGTAAAATCCAAACGTAGTATTCTGATGTCTATATTTTTCCCATTTAATTAATTACATGCTCCATTGTTTATGATTCACGAAGAATATAATGCAAGCCTTTGCCTGAACATCAATCAAAGAAACCTAGTGTCAAAATCATACTCAACGCACACCCACCCAATCTCCATTTCCGTCATCGTCAAAATGAAAGCCTGAAACTAGCACGTAGTATAACTACTTAACAGACAGTATAGTCTACATAAAAGTCAATGTTACTTCAAATTCAATGTTTCGTGCGAATAAACTTTTGAAAGAAGTCAATATACTCATTCTTTTTGTTCAAATAAAAAACCGCTACACGTATTGACTGCTCCATTTCAAGTTAGCAACAACATTAATCAATCGTCACTCACTCAACAGTTTGATGACTTAATTTTTTCTTCTCCTTTGTAATGCATTAATTTTACTCCCATCCCAACCAGAACAAAAAGATCGAACGAACATTACAATGACTTCTTAAAAATACAAATAGCTCGATGTAAAACTGTCATTTCCACCCTGAAACAACAAGTATACAACTTTGTACCGATAAAGAAAAAAAAAAGGAACGTCGATCCACACTTCGACAAATCGGATTGCAAAGCCGCAACAAATCCCCTTTTCCAACACCTGAGACCCAGAGTAGAAAAAAGCAAAAGAGAAGGAAAGCTAAAAAGTGGCTTAAGGTCGCTCACGCGTCGTCGGCGGCCACAACGACGACGACTCCGAAATCAATAAAACGAGCTCTCGAGAGCTCTCCCTCGCACACTATTGCACACCTGCTTGCTTGCATGCTCGCGCGCCTCCCCCTCGCTCTTGCAGCGTGCGGGCGGACGTAAAAAACGTCATGACAACGTCATCGTCGCTGCCCCCCCGCTGCACACATTGTAATATATGTACAGACAGTGGAAGTTCCAGAATTCGAATCACCGATAATTCGAGGCTTTTCCTTCGGACCTGGCAAACAACTCGGTATCGATGCTTTGTACGAAAGACTATCGAGTTTCATTTGTTAACAAAACAGTCTAGTGTTCACGAAGCGAAAAACTGAATAACAAAAGAAATAAAGTAAAAAAAGTACAAAATTGGAATATGTTCATTTTAAAAATTTTTAAATGTATTTTAAAAAAATTAAAACTCGTTAGTCTTTATATGAAGCGTCGATGTATGCTTTTAATGTTCTAATCTTTTATTCAAAGATTCCAATTTCGAAGTTTTCCCGAAGATGAATATATTTCAAAGAATTAAAAATTTGCCAATAAATATGCGCTTGACCTACTCAATAGCTCGATATTTTGTGAAAGTAACAAATCAAGCATTCAATCTAAAATTCAAATTTTATTTGTATTACTATTATTAAAATATTATAAAACAACTGTATTGTTTATTATCACATACGCATACGTCTGCTTTGTACTAAAAATAACGTGAATAATAAAAAAACAAGCGTTTTAAACTGTATACTGCTCCCCTCTCTCTTATATCTCAAACTCAAATTCTCAAAAGTTCAATTTTTCCCGCTGTTTCGCGACACCTCGAATTAACATCGAACTCCTTATGCACACACACACCACTTCACCTAATACATACAAAAAAGAAGCAGAAGACACCTGTAAAATAAAAAAAGAAAAAAAGGAAGAAATCATCAATGTCACGATCGCTCACCGGATATGCGTAAGGCTGGCAGGGCACGTAGAATTCCCGGCTCATAATACCGCCGCGAGAGTCGCTCTATCCGAGCCCACGTTCGCTCCCGAGCTTCTGCTCTGCAACCTGCACGCCGAGGATGCTCTTCCCGCTGCTGCTGCTGCTGCTGCCTTTGCTCCAGCTGACGACGATGGCATTCGCCCCGAAGCCGCCGCTGCTGGGGATGTGTCAGAACGCCGCTGGCGCCATCTGCCTGCCCACATCGCCGCTCGCACCACTACTACTACTGCTGCTGCTGCTCAGCTCCGCTCTGTCACGAGGTGGAGTAGGAACACTTCCCGACGACGACGACGACTGGCCGCTGCTGTCGCGCTTCCATTTTTTTCGCACCGCGCTAGATCAGCGTCATTCGGCCGGCCGCGGAGGTGCTCCGAGATTTCTCCCGTTCCCGCAGGATTCGAACGATCTTGGCTGCTGCTGGGTGCAGTGCACGGGGCGGAATCGATGACACAAAGGAGGCCGCGCAACGGGATGTGTATTATGGAGAGACACACGCGCACACAAACACACTGTGCCGCTTGTAAACCGCTGGCCTGTCAAAGACAATGCCGAGCGCACGAGTGTTTCTTTTTCCCCCTTTTCTCGACGCTCGTGTGCGCTGCTCGACGTGTCGGTATATCGATGATGTGCCACTGGCTCACGCCATTTCTCGAGGTTTGTCTCGTCTCCGCGCACCCACGCGTATTACATTTGTACGAACAATTGATTATATTTATTGTAATGTGCAAGGATCACGCATACTGCACCACACGCACGTCACCGCGCTGCTGTATACTAGATCGTACTGGCGGTGTGTGTGTCGCCCGATGGATGTACGTGTAACACGGTTAATGGTGTATAGACGGTATCAACAAAAACGGCGAGCCGCACCGTTCGCGCGTATACGACACTGGCGCTCGTCTCGAGCCAGACTGCAGGCCAGTACCGAGATCATACGCTCGCAGTCGCTACGCGCTGCTGCTGCTGCCAACCGAGCTCACTGTCTCTGTCTTTCTCTCGCTCTTGCGCTGTGTGGAGTTTCTAGGGGGATCCCCCACTTCGGGAGGAAGAGAGAGAGGGAGAGACTTTGCGTGCGTGTGGGGGTGGAGTGCGGAGGCGATCGAGACCGGAGGTGGCGCCATCTTTTGGAGAGGTGGGAGTCAGCTGGAATTCCTACTTGTTGGTGCGGTAGCGATTTTTAAAAGGACCGCGTCGTTATTATATATATAGCTGTCGGGAGTTTTTGAATATAATGTATGTAGTTCAATGAGTGGAATTTTACGAATGGTATGATTGGCGAGTGTTTACTGATATGCGAGGAAAGTTGGACGTTTCTTTACGTTTTCAAGTTGTAATAATGATTTTTAAGAGTCGAGGAATAAATTGATTGTTATAGCGACTGTAAATGTTTGTTTTGAATTTGATGTAACTTGTGAGTTGGAAAAACTATTTTGAATTCTGATCAAAAAATGCCGCTTGACCTATACTACTATATTAAACTACTGAAAATGCAACCTTTTCAATTTTAATATTAACAATAAAATTGATTCTGAGACAAACTTATACTTTAACTTTCTTTAAAACAAAGAATGATTTATTTTGATATTCTCTTTAAGAACAAGTTTTGCTTCAAATTGATTTAAGTTAATGTATTGCCGATGTTGCTGCGGTTTTCATAGTTCCCTTTTCAAGGCTAACATATAAGTTATTACAATTGCAAAGTGTTTTTATTATACAAGATAGAAAATTGTTTAGCACTTTCGCTGCGGTATGAGTATGAGTCACCGGTAACTCATACAATTTTTAGACATATGTTTGAAAGATATTTACAAAAAATTATGACAACCAATTTTTCCGTGACTTTTCAACTATTGTAAAAAAAGAAAAGTAAAATATATTTTTGACAGTTTTATAGACATTTATAAATTTATTGTAAGAAAAACTTTTTTAAAAAAAGCCATTTTAGTCACCGCAGCAAAAGTGTTAACTCAATCTTCAGGTAAATTTGTAATTGCATTTGCATAAACAAATTATATTTGACTAAAAGAATATTATTTAAAAAACTGTCTTTGCAAAACTTACCCGTTTTTCCTACAAGTCTGTCTAAAAAATAAATATTTTGAAATACAGATTTTGTGTGTTCTATTTAAATACTTAGACTTGGGAAATTGTGTATGAATCTTAAACTAAAAAAATTCCCTGTAGTTTATTTATTAAACTAGGTGTCAGCTTGGAATTGCCACAGAAATTTACACAGTTTATGGCTTTCTCCAAAAATGAATCATTTCTTATAAAAACTACTTCAGTTCACAGATAAAATATTTTTGCGACATACATACGTACATTGTATAGTTTTATTAATGGATTTTAATTGACACACTAAATCAAACATTAGATTTGATTTCCTAAGGAAGAACTTTGTATATACATAGGAAGGTTTGAACTATTAACAAAGTTGAGCATCGTAATCAAGGAAAAAACAAATTAGGAATTTAATTTAAGCAATGTAAGTAAAAATATAAATTTCGTAAAAGGACGAATTTTGATTCCTAAAGAACGACTGTGATAAGCGTTTTTCTTTTCTCCGCTTATACAAGATCACTTATATAATTTAAGCCATGTAAGTAAAAAATATACATTTCGTAAAAGGATGAATTATTATTCCTAAAGTACGACTGTGATAAGTGATTTTTTTCTCTATATACTTATATACGATTATTAAGATTAGGTTCTATAACTACTCATAATTATCGAAAACAGTAATAATTTTCCATTGTATTATCAAAATATTTCGTCATTTTTATAACAGCACATTTTATTGAATAGTTCCACAAAACAACACTACTATCACCGCGGTAAGCAACGTACAAATCACGAGCGATTTTCCGATCTAATCCACACTTGAAAAACACTCTGCGCCTCATCACCCGACTCGTCATCATCCTCTCTACCGGCGCCCTCGTCATCATCGATCAACGCGAATCTCCCGTCCTTTCTACACTCATCACCGGCGCACATCTCGATCTGCGGGTCGCTAACGCGCGCATCATTACCGTTCGAAAGTGAATCGCCGCCGCCGCTGACGTCCTGCAGCTCCGGCTCCGACGGTCGCCCGCTCGTCGTATTAGCTGTTAAAAACGCATGATTCCCGTCGGCCCGTCGCGGTGAAATCAATCCCCGGCAAGAAAATGCGCCGCTGCTCGACTCCTCGATCGTGGTTTCTTCGCCTCGCGGATGCCGCGACTTTGAACTTTCATTTTCGATCTTTTTTCGCACCTCCACCTCCTCCCCGTGCTCGTTCATTATTGCACGCTCGAGGCTCGCGCTTTTTTGCAGCTGCAGCTGCTGCTGTTCGATGCATCGCGAATTCATCGAGGCGATCTCGTCGAGAATCTTGCCATCGAAATCGTCCGGGTTGGAGTTGTGGATGGTGGTGGTCTTTTCTTTTTGCGGAGAAGGTTTGCTTTCGTGATGACTCGGCTGATTTCTGCTGGTGGTAGTGGTGGTGGTGGTGGGGCAGTGGACGTTTCTCTTGTGGCAATTGACGTTGCACTGCTGGCGGACGTGCGAAACGCATTTTTCCGGCGGTTTTAACCTTTGGGTAAATAAACGAAATTATGTGTATTTACTTTTCTGTATTTTGTTCGAAGTTTTACTGGTGGTAAATTTTTTATAATGCTTTAGTTATTGCTCCGGACTGATAAGATTTTCTTTATGACGGATAAGAGCTTATAAGGGCCGAAATCGGCCTCTTACACCCCGTTTGCAAAACAAATAATTTCGAACTAAAAGCAACGTGAGTCACTGTAGCTAGCTTCAAAATTATGGAAATAGGACTAAATATGAGTCAAGTACCCGGAGTACATATTATACACATCGATCGAGATTGCTTTCCATAAAATTGTTTGCAAAAGTCTACCCATACTCGTCAGTGCTACTTTATAAAACCTTTCTAGCAATGAAAAGAACTTCAGATAAAAAAGTGTACCGATTCGCAATAGCACTATTAGGAGGTCATAGGAACAGCAAAATTTATAAATGTTCCATGCTTTGTAAATAAACAAGTATATTTTTTACTGCAGCTTTATTACTCTCTAAAATTAGAAGAGTGATTTTTCAATCAAGAGTGATTTCTTATGCTTTTTGGCAAAATGATAAGTGAGCCAGGCGGCTTCAAGTGATACATCACCATTCAAAAGAGTGATATTTTCACTTGTGTTTAAATGAAAAAATAATATATTTGGAGCGCATAACTTGTATAAATAATTGTAATTTTGTATTACTATATCTTCCTAAATATTAAATAAATTTAATAAAAATGAAAAATAGAAGAATAAATAAAAATTCAACTATTTGGTGAGAATTGATCTAGATTCATCTGGTTACTAATGTACCAGCTCCTAATCCACTAAACCAATCAAACCTTGGAGTATAAAAACAAAATTTTCTAAGTAATTTTAGACAATTAAGGGTATTACTTTAAACTGCGTGAATTAATTTAGTTTTCTATCTTTTTATTACTTGATTAAAAAGCAGATTAATTAATTAACGGTATACTGCAAATTTCTAATAAGCGAGTAATTATTACCACTTGTTTTGTTCGAGTGAAAAGTATCACTCTCTTCGAGTGATGTATACAGAAAAGTCATTCGAAACCGACTGATTTAACTCATCATTCTTCAAAAGAGTGAACAAATCACGCTTCCAGATTTAGAAAGTATGTACACTAAAGAAACCATATCATAAAGTATTACGATATCGATATCGTAAATTTTCCTAATACATCTTTTTTCAAGTTAATGTAAAATTGCATTGCGCATATTTCAAATTTATAATTAAAAAAAGCTTCTTAGTTGTAAAAATATAAAGCCACCACCTCGATTAACATTTTGTAACCAGTATTGAAATTAATAAACATTTCTTTCTTTCTATTCGAGATTTACTTTATTTTATTTGAATCAACGAGCCTAATTACCCACTTTACGCAGAATAATGATTAACATCACAGTTAGTTAAACCTATATTTTATCTCTTTTTTTTTGTCAATTTAAAATTTCATTTTAAGTAAAATCGTTACAAATGCCCGCACAAAGTCTGCACGAAGATACTTTTTCCATCTCTTTATTCAATCATCATTGCATTTAACGATTCACGCACCAAGCTTAATTATCCCAAATTAAAAGAAAACTACCTTAATTGGGAGGCTTCCACGGGTGAATCCCGCGAGACTCGGCGATTGCCCTCGGTCGAGCACGAGGATTGCGCGTTACTTTTTCCTGCCCTCGAAACCACTCGCGTCTCGTGCGTGACGCCGCGCTCCTGGCACTGCAAAAACTCGCCTGCACTCCACGCATCTTCCTCCACCTTCGTCTTCTCCAAGTGTTCGCTCGACTCGCTGTCCACCGCCGCGTCGTTACCCCCGTCCGTCGTATTCCTCGCGAAGTCTTTGACTTCCGGTACGAGGAACCTCCTGTTCAGCTCGGCGAAGGACGACAGGTTGTAGAAGCTCGGATCGACGAAGCCGAGCCTGCCTCGCAGGTCCATAGCGCGAAACTCCGCCAGCAGCCTGGACAGCATGAGATTCAGGGGCTGAAGCTCGTAGTCGATGCGCAGAATGGACTTGACGCCGTTGCTCCGGAACAAGGATCTTCGCGAGAGCTGCGACTTCTGCGACGCCGAGGCGCAACTCGCGACTTTGCCGGCCAGTGGCTCGCCTTGGCTTCGATCGTTCAGAGGTATTTTAAGCGACGATCGAGAGTTGTGGGCGCTTTTGTAATATCGATGGCCGGGTTTGGAGAACAACTTGTCGCGGGTGACCTGCGCGAGATTCTCGATTATTTTGTTCTTGGTGTCGCTTATGGTGGGGGTGACTTCTATTTTCTCCTCGATCTTCGTTACTTCCGGTTCATCGTGGGGGGATTCTACCGAAGTATCGGAGTTTTCATTTGTTACAGTTCTATTGCTCGAATCAAAAGAATCACGGCTTAAGTCAATTTCACTTTCGGCTGGCAATTCAAGTGGATTATTGTCAGCAAAGAATTCATTTCTCATGGACTTTATCGAATCTCTCGCCGTGAGCATTAAATTCGGCTCCCCGCGATACTGTTGATTCAAAATATCGCTCATGAAATCCGAGATCACTTTGCTCTGCTGCGATATGCAGCTGTCGCTCTTTATGCTCAGCACGTATCTGTTTGCTTCCGCCGACATGGTGGATTCCCTGGCTTTGTCGAGCAATACCGAGCTCGATTGACTGGCGAGGACGTAATCGCGATCCGTCGAGCGCCGAAGGAGACTCGACGAGCATCGTGAAATCGGAGAATCCTCGTTGGCCGCGGTGCGCGGACTGAGCAATTCGCTCGAGGTTTCGTAATCGCCGTCGGAAAAAGTGTGCGTCGACGTAGCCGCGGTCATTAGCGCGGAGGAGCCGAGGCTCATCTCCGAGACGCTGCAGTAAGCCGTTTTTTCCGAACTGATGACGCTCATTTTCGTTCGTTTCTCTATGAATTTTATTGCTGAAGTTTGTGAGTGCTTGGTGATTTTCTTGTTCAAATAATGGATAGTTTTTGTTCGTTGATTGTAAGCATGAATTTAGACGATGCTATTGTTGCTTATCGTGACTTACATGATACGTGAGGTTAGAAAATGCAAATGAGATAAACACAAGTTGTATAATTAGTCACTCTGAATGTGGTTGTACTAAATAACAAATGATTCAGAGCAGATAGCTGTAAAGTGTAAAGTGCAGTATGACGATATTGCGGCGCAATAATTTTAAAATAAATGTTTCATTAGATATAATTTAATAACAATTATCGTTTCAAAAATAAATAACTAAATCTAATTTAGGCTTAATATAATTTAATTTATTCCAATGAAAAGTTTTTGGTTATATAATGTTGATAATTGCCTTAACTTATAAAAATGGTCTCTGACTCCAATTTTGCTATGAAAGAAAATGGACATTACTTTTTCGACATTGAACAACCACATTTCTTATTGTTTTTTTTAGGCATTTGTTTATAAGATAAATACTTATTTTTCGGAATTAAAACAATATTTTTTGGTACTAATAAATCACCCCATGGAATTTCCACTTCACCATTATCACATTTTTTCATATCTTCGTTTGAATCATGAATATTTAAATTTGGATCAAACAAGATATCATGCCAAGGGATTTCCATCGATGAATCACACTTTTCCATATCCTTATTAGACCTCTCGGAGTCTACAGTATTTGTTATCATTAAATCCTCCCATGGTAAATGCAATAGCCCAGAAGATTCCTTTCTTACCAGTTCGGCTTCCTTTTCCTTATCACCGGCAATTTTAACTAGCTGTAATGGTAATCAAAATTTAAGAGGCTCTCATTTCGTATTTGATTAAATAAAAATTTCTTGTAGTAATTAATTTTACAGAAAAACAGATTTTATGATTTATAAAATATTGTTATTAAAAAAGAAAACCATTTTTATTTTTTAAATGTAAATACATAGTATTTTTATCAAAAAAAGACAAGTCAATTTTATTAAATAACTCCAAAAGATAGTAATTTGGATCTACATGTAATATTTCTTGTTGAAATCTTTGTAAGTAAAAATGTTCAACTAATCATACTTTATTCAATGCCATATTTAGTAAAAACGTATGCTTAATATGGCTAGTTAAAAAATTTTTAAATGGCTGTGTTACAATTTAAAACTCCTTTTGCCCGAAAAAGGGCATGCTGCATATTTTAAACTCATGAGGCATTAAAAAAAGTATGTTACTAACTCAATGTAATTATACCTCTTCAGTATCGTTACTACTTTCGATTTTCGCTAAGTCAGCGGCGCATATGGCAATATCCTTCCAAGGAAGCTCAATGCCTGAACTGCATCTAGAAGAAACTTGAGAGACCTCTTCTCGAAGATGTGGCATGTAAGGCTCGTGATAAAATTCCTCATCTGGATTACACACGAATAACTGCTTCAATCTCGCGCGTCGTTCTCGTCTTTTATTGACCATTTCCCTTCGTCTTCTTCTCGAGCAATTGCAATTTTGTGATTTATCGGCCATTCTTCTGTGTGCTTAGAATGATTTTTTGTTATCCTATTGTTGATTGAATGCGAAATTTTTAGACTCATTATTTATTGGATTATTTTAAATTCGTACATCGCAACTATTATTTTTTATAAAGTAACCTAAAATTTAGTCTGCTAATTTTTGTGATTGCTGTACCGAAAATGTCATTTGTTTTGGCACTATCCATGTGCGATTCATAAAACGAGTAATTTTTTTTTTATTTTAAAAAATTACAACGGTATTTTTGAAAGTTTAAAAATGTTATTACGAAAATATTTGTATAGATGCAGTGACAAAACGTTAAAAACAACAATGAAGTTCAACACAATGGGTAACCGATAAGATGCACGTTCGTCACTGCATTCTTTCCAAGTAGGAAAATTCACACGCTGTCAAAGTGTTTGAATTAATTTGCTCTTTTCTTGGAAACAATATTATGTCATACATAAAAAATGCCAAAAAATTTTAATAAAGATAGATTAATAGATTGGATCTAATTCTATGTTGTGTAAATAATAACAATTATAATTCCGAAATAATTAAAGTTATTCATTTTTAAAAGCTTTGCAAGCGAAAGCGTCTATAGTTAACTTCCATTTAACTGAAAAATTACTGGAATTTCGTATATATTAACCATATGGGGTCAATCGCTTGAAAATATATCGATGGTATTAAACATATACTTATCAAATGAATTGGATTGATGGATTCTCACATGGCCATTAGTCTATTAGTTGTTTGTTTTATTATAAATGATTATTTATAAGTCGGTCATAATCCATGAAAAACATGTTTTAATTAATGCAACGTTGGGTTCCTCAGGGTTAATATTCTTAAAGTTATCAATTGTTTAAAATATTGAAAAAGATCATTTAAAATTGTTTAATAAATGGAACCTATTTTCAGTATTTCATTATTTTTACGTAATAAAGTAACATTAAAAGTAAACAGCAAGTAAATCTCAGAAAAAAGCTAAAAGAAGAAAAGAAGAATTCATAAATGATAGAGCTCATGTAAAAATTCAAATTTTGAGATTATTAAAAAGTAGAAGCAATTTTAGAAAACCTCAATTTTCACAGAATAAATATTTAATTACTTTTCAGATTTGAAAATGGTACTCGTGATAAACCAGTCCATGGATTCTCCTGAAATTTTATAGCAAACGGAGTAAAACTAAATTAACAAAAATGGTATTCGAACTTTAGACTAAAGTTTATATATTTTGCAATTTAACAATTCTATATACATAATGTGCTTTACAGGCATTGAAAATGGTAATAAAATCATTTGCGTATTTTATTTATGTTATAAATGTTTATAAAATAGAGATTATTTTACTTTATAATTTGAAATAAATGTCCACATATCAATCAAATATTTAGGAGGAGTCGCACAGTATGAACAAGCTTTCAGTATGAACCTTTATTTATTTCTTGGCTACCACCGTTCGGTGGCGACGCCTTACCAAGTGAATTTGATGTATCTTGTGGTTTTATTATAATATAACCCGGTATTTTAAATTTGCGGCTACCAAAGTTATCGCGCAAATAACTGATTTGCCAATTTTCTGCGAATCAAAAGTTATTTTGGAAACTTTAAAATCGTCAATTTTGTTATTTTAAAAGATAAATAATTTTGTCCATTGAACCAATATTTTTCTTCCGTCAGAGAGGGCCATTCAAAGAATATATATTTTTTTAGTAAATCAATATTTGTGGCTCTAATCAAAATGTATATTTAAAATTGGCTATAGGTTTCCACACTGGACGCCACTTGTTAAAAATCTTAAGATCGTCACTATTACATTTTCATAGATACATAATTTTGCCAATTATATTTGACTTCAGCCAATTTTTCCCTTTAAAATGGACTCTTCAAACAGTAAATACTTTGTTGGAAAATCAATTTTCACTGTTCTAATGAAAAGTTACAGCCAAAATAGCTTTGAGTGTTCATACTATACGACCCTCCCATATATCTTTCTTGTTCGGTACATAATTTGTAATGTAAACAATGAGTTACTTATTTCTTTTCAACGGTATAATCCATTGTTGCGAGATCCATTGCAACAAAGTAATATAGCACAGAGTTTACTTCTGGTGCAAATAAAGCTTAACATTTTTTTGTAAAATAATACATTCATAGATTACAATGCATTTAAATATTTATCAAGCAATGCGAACCAAAATCCTTTGAATTCCTCAACTCCACGTCTCCACCCCACGCAAACCAAATATCCCGCCGCGGCACTGCCATCTACTGCTTAACCGGGGAAGCCCAATTTGAAAACCCCGTTCGTTCGATCACAACGCCATGCACCATCGACGCGAAATAACGAATCTACTAAAAAATTCGCGACGTCAATTTCGCATTAAACCCACGCACGTCCCACGGAGCGAGCTCGAGTCACTTTCCGCAACTCATAATACAGTCGCGCGCGTCATTCCTCCTCCAAAGTCCGCGGCGTCGCGACCAACCAATACCGACGACGTCGCAGAATTCCCGTTTCGCGGGGCTGCCCGCTACCCCCCCCCCCCCCACTTTCCACTCGCGGCTCCCGAAACCGTAAAAATAAATCGAAACAACGAAAACGAAAAGAGAGAAAGAGGTGTAACTAAGTATATAGAGGAAGCAACGCAAAAATGCCCCTCTCGCAAAGTGTGTGCGCGCACCCATAATAAACGTGCACACCGCGAGAGTATATATAGGTATACGTCACGGGAGTATGCGCGCGGTCGACAAAAGACGAGAGAAAACACACGTAGCCTCACGCATATGATAATACACGCACACGCTCGCGCGCTTGTCTTTCCCTCTCTTTCCAACTAACGCGCGCCTGTGTAAAATCGAGCCAAAGCAAATGTCATGCTCTGTCTCCACTGGTGATAACATCTCCCTTTAACTTTCAATGCTAATTGGTAACATTTCATATAATACTTATAACCGTATAATCTTGAGTATAAATAGTGAGTGTACACTATTAAATTTACTTCTTATTTTCCGTATTATCGTTAATTTCTTTATTTAAATACTAGAATTAAAGTTATTCGCAGAGACGCTATACGACTGAATGCGCAACGTCGCAGCGCCACTTACGGCCGAATTCCGAACTACAGCGGTGAAATTGCGCTTATACGCATACGCGAATACATACACAAGATCGCTATACCGTATAAAAAGCACGTACGTGTACGTACCTATTATGAAACGACAGGTGGAGACGGAGCATTACACACAAAGGCAGACGGAACATAGAGCTTAAATCGCGAGAGAGAGAGAGAGAGAGAGAGACAGCGCACATCGCAGCTCGTCCCGTGTCTCGCGTGCGTGCATGTCTCTCGGGGTTTTTGTATATCCCTCTCGCATTTGGCGCTCGCGCACTCGCAGTGTACAACACACTACCAACGGCCCGATCGCCATCCAGCGTATACATCATCTCTCCTACACACACTCTCTCTCGCGCAATTAGAGAGAGATCGAGCTATACACAGGGAGCGACAGAGAGGGAAAAGCATCGGCTCTGGCGCGCTCGCTTGGCTCGCGAGAGAGAGATAGAGGGAGATAGAGAGCGAGCCGCGGAGGACATCTTGAATCGCGTAGTCGCGGAACGACGTTTTAGGGACGGCAGCCATCTTGCGATCCCCCTAATCAAAGATCTCTGCGCTGCGCTGCGCTGTGCTGCTGCTCTCCTCTTTATATCCGCCGTCTGTGTCCGCCGCCGCCGCCGCCACCGCCGCCGCCGCCTAGTGCTACAGAGTGTGCTAGGAGAGAGAGAGCACCTCGCCGAGAGAGAGCGGCTTTTTTTAACGCGCTCTTTTTTCCTCGCCCAGCCCGCCGCCGCCGCCGCCGTCGTCGCCGTGTGCAGCGTTTGCTCTCCCCGTCTACTCTCCCGCTGGTGTGTGGTGTGTGCAGTGTGCGCCGCGCGACTCCGGCCCTTCAGCGCGAGGAGAGAGAAAGATTATTACCTCTGTGTAATACACGGCCCCGCGGATAATTACTCTTTCGTCGCTGCTGCTCCTCCCCCCCCAGTTCATCGCGAGAGAGAGAGAGAGAGAGAGAGAGAGTGAGACACCACAGGATTATACACAGCCAGAAGAAGCCGTCAGCAGTGCTGCACAGACCGTCAAATGGCTCTGAAGCGGATCAACAAGGTACGTGTGCTCTATGTTTGTTCTCTTGGTCTCTCGGGGGGCCTTTTCTACCTACTCGCTTTTGTATACCTGCGCGCGAGTCGCGAGCGTCCCGTAGCCGTTAACGTCTTCTACGAGAACACGCGTCTTTCGAGCTCGCGGTGCCTGTGCGCAGTCGATACTTTTTCCTCTCTTTTTTGCTCGCACGGCACGAATCGGAGCAGCAGCGGCGGCGGTGTCGTTTTTCCATTTTTTTTTGTTGCCTCGATCGCGCCCGGTTTCCACTGTGCTGGATATATGCGGTCGTCTACGTGGTCGGGGCTCTCCGGATGTGCTGCTCTCTCCAGGTCGTGCTTCTGGAAAAAATGTACAGGAGGCGCGGCTGCCGCTACTGCTGCTGTGTACGGAGAGCAGCGAGAGCGAGTACAGACGACCTCGGGGGGAAGGGGGAGTGGGGAGGAAGAAGAAGAAGAAGAAGGGGGTGGGAGAGGGGGGTCAGCGACTCCTGGTGCTTGGCCTTCGCCGACGGCTCGGCCGTGTATCACGTGTTGGCTGCTCGGCCTCGGGGTTGGACGGAGAAGAGTCGAGGGCTCGTGGGGGAGGTGGGCATTTTGGAGATCGGAGCTCGGCCTCGCCGAGGCTCCTCGGGTCGCGATGAATTGCCGGAAGTAACGTAAAACCCGTGTGCTGTGCTCTCTGCGGCTGCCTCTCCGCTGCTCGCGTACGGGTGTATATATATAGAAGGCGCTCAAGCACAGCTCGCACACACACGCGCGCGCGCGCGCGCGTATGACTTTGTGTGTAACACGGGGCGAGAGAGAAAAGAGCTATAGATAACTCGGAAATCGTTGAAATTCTCGCGATGCTATGCGTCTTGTGTCTCTCCTCTAGGGCTCTCGCGAAGGTCTTCCTGGGGAGAGAGAGAGAGAGAGAGAGAGAGAGAGGAGAGAGGCAGTCTATAGCATGGCTCTGAGGATTTGGCTACTCGACAAGAGGATCTCTGCTATGCTATATTGAATGATAATGATGTATGATGATGATGATGGCTGTATCATGAGTCATCGGTGGTCGTTGATTCTTTGCCGAAGAGAGAGAGCACGGATGAGCCATGGTTCTTCTGTAATCGATGTAGAATGATCTGTTTGCGGCTTTGCTAATTTTGGTTTATGAATAAAAACATGCCGATTCACTCTGTTCGGATACTAGAATAAAAGTTTGCCCGGTGCGATGCAATGCTTTCTAATGAGTTTGATTATGAGACTCGATTGAGTGTTTGCTTTAGAACGATTTGGATGAGATACGTGGATACTGATGTGTGATGTGTTGTCTTTTTGCGCAGGAACTCCAAGACCTCGGGAGGGATCCACCTGCACAGTGCTCGGCTGGTCCCGTTGGAGATGATTGTAAGTTTGATGATTGTGACTAGATTGATGTATGATATCTATGCCTTATAAAGCAAAGTCTTTGACATTTACGGACAATGAAATCCTAAGTTTCATTTTGGAGCTGTTTCTTTACTTTTGACAGTTGCATAGTGTTCAGATGTACTGTTCTTTGAGAACTACTGTTGGCAGCAAAATGGCTGTCTTACTTTATTAATCACAAAGCTGAGCAAGTTGTTGAAACTTTTTATCTAAAACAGAAAAATTACTGTAAAAGGAAACTATGAATATGCTTGTGCATATGTTGTTTAAATGACAATGTTCAGTGATTTAAAAAACTACAATCACTTCTCATTTTACAGTATAATGAACATCAGTAATATTAATCTACATACTATATTACCGTGCAAATGAAGAAAGTGGGTATCTGCATTTGAAGCAAATCTCAGACACTTGATAACATTCATTTATATTTGGATCTATTTGCGTAAGATTTTTACTGAAAAAATATTTATCCTTTTCCTATAAAAATAAACTATGTCTAGTCATTTTTGTAAAAGAAAAATAATGTTTCAAATCATTTTTATGCAAAATTATTTATATGGTTTGAAACTGTTTACAAAATGCAGATACCCACTTTCTTAATTTGCACGGTAGTGTAATACTTAATGCAAGTTAATATTTTGTCTTCATCTGAAGTAAAGAAATAGTTACTTGTTTATTTGTAGAACATGACTTACACATGGGTCAAATACTGTTTTTTTTACTATTTATAATCTAATAAATAGTTTTTAATTTAACAGAATATTTTTTAAACATATTTTGACCTATGTCTCATTTATTCTTAGTAAAAGTTACATATTTGAGGATTACATGTAAGTTATGCAAGAAAAATGAAAACGTAATTTATATCACAGGTACGGATTTCATAACCAAATAATGCTCCATTTTGTTCTTTGTGTAAGATCTTAAGTACAGATAAAATTTCTTTCATATTGAAAGTATTTTGAGCCTTTTTTAATTGCAATTCTATACATTCTTAAATTTTCTTATTTAGTACTTTTCAAAAGAAAATGTGATGTAACATTCAATGTACGCATGTCATAATTTGCTTTGTAGACATTATTTTTTTTTATCACATTTTTGTTATTTATAAATATGTTTGATATCTTACAGTATTTCACTGGCAGGCAACAATTATGGGTCCAGTAAGTATCCAAACATCATTTTTTTTTTGAAGGTTAATAAAGTTTCTTATAAAAAAATCTTTTCTACAGCCCGACAGTCCGTATCAAGGAGGAGTTTTCTTCCTAACAATACATTTTCCTACAGATTATCCGTTCAAACCTCCAAAGGTATTTAAGCATTTTGTATTATATTATAAACGTTTGCATCAATAACTTTATGAAATTGATATTATTTTAATCGATGTTAGTGTATCATTGAAATTAGAAACTGTATGAGTCATAGGAAGTACAATGACTTATTTAGCTTCTTGTGCTTCTATTTAACTGCATTTATTGATACTATAAATTGTAATATTTATAACAATTAATACAACAATATTAATATAACATTAATATAACAATATTTACAATGTTTTATGAACACATTAATAATTATTTTATTTTTTGTACTTGTTTTAGGTTGCTTTCACGACCAGAATTTATCATCCTAATATTAACAGTAATGGAAGTATTTGCCTGGATATTTTAAGATCGCAATGGTCTCCTGCGCTCACTATCTCAAAAGGTAAATATTAATTTATTATTTAAATTAGTACTTTTGAAACTTACAATCTTTTCATTTGTAAATCCATTAAAAACTAAAAATAAGATTCACTAATTTTCTAAACTTAACAAATTATCGTAATTATGTAATATAGCGAAAATTTATACTATGCATGTAATTTAATAATCTAATTACATTAAATAATATTAATTCGATGTAAATTACTAAAATTATTAAAATTGGGTATCTTCTTTTTTTAATTATGATAAATCTTTGATAAGGTATTAAATATTTTAATTATATTATACTTACAAAGAGTGTCAAGGTTGTGGGTCCTGGGTTCTGTTGAAACTGACGATTAGTTACTGCTACATAAGAATACAGTCCAGCACCTGCAGTTTGAATGAATAGATCCTATATAACAAGATGAGGCTAACTCAGATTATGCTTGAGAAGAGGCTAACTCAGGTTATGCTTAAGAAAGAGGCTAAATCAGTTTACGCTTGAAGAATAAGCTAACTCAAAAATCACCTGTAGAAGTGCTGTTTTAACTAATAATTTCTCGCGTTTGATTTTGTACTGACAAGGATAAAAGAAAAAGGAAAATACATGTATTGCAAAAAAAAATTAAATTTTTTATTTTTTTTATTCTTTCTGGTATATAATTAAACGCGCGAGAAATTATCAATTTAAAATAGTATATCTGTTCGTTTTATTTCTGAGTTAGCCCATTCTTCAAGAGTAAATTGAGTTAACCTCTTCTTCAAGCATTTTCTAAGTTAGTCCATTCTTCAAGCGTAAATTGAGTTAGCCTCTTCTTCAAGCATTTTATGAGGTACTCTTCTTCCGCTTAACTGTTGATACGGGTTCCAGTACCAAACGTGTGTGTATTATGATAAAAATTGATATTTATTAGCATAGTCACAACTTCGCAAATAAATGTAATTAAAACAACTGTAAATTTAAACGAAAGTAGACATAACAAACTTCTAATTTGAATTAATATTGTCAGAATCTTGATTTGGTCTAAAGTGGTACTAGATGGAAAGTCGTGTTAAAAACAGTAAGAAAATTAATGAGTTTTATAGACATCTAAGTCTATCAATTTTCATACTATTTCTAGCACAATTTTCCATCTAGCACCACTTTGGACCAAATTAAGATTTTAACATGTTTAACCTTTCATTTAAATTTGCAGTTATATTAACTACATTTATTTGTGAACATATATTTCGCACTGGCCTATATCTCGACATATAGGGTCTATTCAATCAAACTATGGGTACTAAGGTTCATTTTAAGGACCAGTAAATGTTCCTCTAAATTTCATTAGAATCCAGGACCCATAACTCTAAGGTTCTCTTTACGAATATAAATTCAATTAATTTCATATTTCTTTCAATGTATGATACCTACTGCATATTATACAAAATACGCACGTTTTCATAACGTTTATGAATCATTTCCTAAATATCAATATCTTCACTTAAGGTATTCAATCTGGGTTAAATCTTGAAAATGAATATAAATACTTAAGGTTTAGCTAGAATTTTTCTTTTGGAGCCAGTTAAAATACACCTCAAGAGTATTTTAATCTCTGAAATACTAAAATCCAAGTTTTAGCATTAACGTTGTCGGGACAGACGTGTGTGAAGCCAATTTTTAATGGATTGATCTGAAACTTTCAGAGAATATTTATTGCATGTTCTACTTTGGCATCAATGAGCAGAATTTTAAAATATTAAGTTTAAGTTCACTTCTTCTGACATTTTAACCATAAGCTATGTTTTAGTCAATGTAAATTTGGACTTATAAAAAGATTTAACTCAGACGGAATACTTTAAATGGAATTACTCACGGGGATCTTTATCATATTTTAATACTGATTTCCATACTGTATTAAACCTTGAAAATGATCAAAATGAAAATAATCAAGGCCTCAATAAAACTCGTTTGAAGCTAGGCACTGAAAATGTTCTTGGACAATGTATAATATCGCGCGAGTGTTAAAATTGATTAGCAATTATTTACTTTTACGTGTAATTATTTTATTTGTTTGATCACATTGGCTCTGAATTACTAACACCAAATTTTTAATTTTTAAAAAAATCGATTGGAAACATTTTGAATTATGTTTATTACATATGCACGAACAGAATTTCTATTATTAAGATCAATTTTATGAGTAAAATCTATTAGGTCGAAGTGGACTATTTCCGATTTTGTTACGGGGGCGTACGTCATTTTTGGACGAATAGAAGCCGAAAAATGTAAATAAATTGTAAGAAAGTTATTTAAAAAAAAAAACATTAAAAAATGACTAAAACACATTTCTAAATACTTTTTAGAAGTTTTACTCAACGATGTCTATGTTTGGCCATTAGAGGGTTAAGATGTCGGTACCAGTACTTAACTGCATAGTTACCAACGTTATTGTGATTTTAATTATTCTTGTTACATCTTAAAATTTTATTAATTATCTCCATCCCCCGATTTTCCTTAAAGTAGTAAAAAACCTATATGACTTAAAGCATTAATCAATACAAACACTTAATTAGAATAAAGGGTCTGATACGAAAGCGGTTCAACGAATCAGAGACTACATTTAAAAAATAGTGTTTTAAAACGTAGTCTCTGATCAGTTGAATCGTTGTATCTTGTAACTTCTATCCCTTGTAAACGCTTTCGGGTCGGACCCTTAACAATAACAAAATACGGTGTAAGAATTTATATCTCGCTCCAACACTCATTCATATTGCGTTAGCCCTTTAATACCGTCGTGATATTTAGTCTCGTAACTATCGACCTGGTGTCTGTCAGACCCCAACTCATGCCGATAATTCTCTAATTAATGTATCGTCGTGCATATATGACTTGCTTTATACAAAAAAAAAAGTTATCACTGAGGGACAACATAAATAATGTTTTTTAGTGCATTAAAAATTAAACGACATAAAATGAATAAAATAAAAAATTTGGTTTAATAATTTTATTGAAGCTTTTTTATTAAACATATAAATCTATGAAAACAAAAAGATTTTAGAGAAGAAAATAATAATTTTTCATGATTAAGAATAACTTCTTCTTTATAACGTTTATAGTGTCCTGTACACTCTACCAAAAACAGTACTTTTTGAAAACTTTCTTGTACTTTGTGTATGACTTATTTTTAATTTTTTAAGGACTTTTAGTTACAAATGAGAGTCTTTCTCTCTAAAGCAAGTTCTCTCTAAAGTATGCAATGGTCCTGAACATAATATAAATAACCTATTTCAATTTAAATAACAGAATAAAAGTACTTAAGGTGCTGTTAAGAGTCATTTCAAACATCTATACATATGTAGATGCTAGAGTCATCTTCTGAGTATTTCTTTAAATATTTATTAACATTCATTTTTTAATATTTTTATTTTTAATTTTTCTCCTTTCTTATGCTTAAATTATTTATAAACTTTTAAATAATTAATAACTAACTGAATTATGAGTTGACTATCACAGATGTCAGGTCAGTAGTAAAGGGCTAGTTTTGACTTTAATATGTTTCTGCTAGCAAACGATTGCAACTTGCGATAATAAAGTTTAAACAAGAACATAAGTTGTTTCAGCAATACAGAATAATTTAGCTAACTAAATTAGATAATTGCCCTTTCTAATTTTTAAAACACTAGTGAGGACCATGTATTACATAAACTAATTTTTGAAGATATTATTTTCGATATTTAACACAGCCTTGTCCCCTTAAGATTACAAGTCACTTTTAATGCAAAAGCAAAGAGTAAAATGAAAAAAATTAAGTTTTAAAATTATTCTTAAAAACTAGTACAATGAATCTTTTTCAAAAATTTTTAAATATATTTGTACACATTTTGAGAAGTATAAAAAATTATATTTATTACAAAATGCTTGCTTACAATTGAGAAAGTACTAGATGTGGTGGCCTTGGTACTACAATTACAAAATGGTGAAGGTTCTAGCGTTCGTTATGTTCATCTATAATAAGATAACTAAAAGATTCTTATTTTGCATAAAAATACACTTATCGATGAGTTCCTAAAAGAAGAAAAAATTGCTTAATTAAAGAAAATGACAAAACATTTTAGAAAAAATATCGATTTTAAAAGAATGTTTTTCTTTTATTTACGCAAATTCCATGCAGAATAAGAATCTTTTTGTTTTTTTTTTGTTATGCTTTAATACAAAAGAAAATTATTTTACTTGTCATAATATTCACAAATATACTCAAAAAGTTTCAAAAATATTCATTACACTTTGAAAAACTTCTCTGGTGGAAAATTAATCTAGAACTATGTAGATCTATTAGTTTGCCATGGGAATAATCGAGGGCCTCGATAAAACTAGATAATTTTCTACCAGGATCACACATTCTTTTGCGTTTTACATACAATCTTTTATGATAATTGACTCATTTGCGTTTTTTGGGTACTTTTTATCGGATAGTCACGCTTTCTGCAGAATAGCATAAAAAATATTAATAAATATTTAAAAAATTGATAAACCAATTATTAATGGATGAAAGATGATAGATCTTGTAAATTTCAATCCAATAAAAAGTGCTTACAAAAACGCGTAATAATTGAATTTTAATAGAAAAACAGGCTGCACATTTTATGCATGAACCACCATCTAGTATGCATAAATGAGTACATAAATGAGTTTTATTATTTCGTATGTTTGAATAATATGCCAGATAAATAATAATTGAAAATGTTATACAGGCTTACAATAATAAAACCACACTCTCATTAGTTACATTTGTAATTTAAAATGTATTATTTTAGTTAACCGTGACTCATGCTACTTTCAATACACATTTCATGCATAAGTAACTTTGCTCTCTATATAAATGATGATATTAATAAAAGGTAGTGCTTTCTATATAAATGATGATATTAATAAAAGTTAGTGCTTGCATGGAAGATACAATCAAAGAAATCATGTAAAATTGAAATAAAAGTGCAAGGTTATTTGGATATTTTCACTTAAAAATATAAAAAATATATAAATATCATTTCATGCAAAATTAACACTTCTTTACGATTAATAATAAACTAGAATCGGCATATTAAATGTAAAATGTCATAAGTTCTTAATGGAAAAAAAGTATAACAATTTGAAGACTTACAAAGAACGGGTTAGCCCATGTAGGGGTAATTTAAACATCAATATAAAACATGTGTTAAAAATTTCACTTCAATTTTAGTTTCAATTAATGTAGAACAAGTGTGAAAAATAAATCAGAGCAACTACATGGACATTTTGTGAGGTTAAATGAAGACTTTATTTTTTATTTGATTATAGTTCACTTTATATAATAAAAAAACAGATTTTCAACAAAACATACTTTCTTACATAATTAAAGTATTTGAATTAGCCTGCTTCTAAATAGCTTTGCTCTCTTCAGTCTTGTTGGTAATAACGATAACAATTATAAAAAACTCAAATTTAAAAAAAAAATTATTAGTCATTAAATGTTCTGAAAGATTATTTTTCGACCTAAAGCCAAAAATTGACGTAAACAAGCGAAAATAGAACATTGCAACATCTTCAAATCGTTAAATTCTTCGTAAATCTTGTCTATGTTATTTTTGTATGTAACTACCTAAAACAATTTAAATATATTGATAAAAAAATAATGGGGATAAAAATAACACATTAGGTGTGTGCCTATGCGCAAGAACTACCTTAATCGATTAATGTGCCATATACCTCCAACTAACAATGACAAATTCAGTCGCTACACAATGTATGTATTCTTGTTTTCAGTTTTACTGTCAATATGCTCTCTGCTGTGCGACCCGAACCCAGATGATCCGCTAGTGCCGGAGATAGCTAGGATATACAAAACCGACAGAGAGAAGTACAACGAATTGGCACGCGAATGGACGCGCAAGTATGCCATGTGATGCGCCAATATACGTTAACCTCAACATCTGTACGCCACCATCAAACAGTCCCAGCCTAAATGCCATTTATCAATCAAGCACCGATTCAACCTAGCTATGGCTCGTCTGTCCTTTAAGTAAAAAACCGATCAACATCACGTCGTCTGACTAATCCCCCCAGACTTCCGGGCTCCGCAGGGCACCGCAGGCCAGCTGTGATCGTTCCGTTAGAATGAGAAGTTCCCTCCTCCCTGGGTACCCTGCGAACTTCCAAGTCGGTGCCACGATGGCAACTAATATGAAAGAAAAGGCGATTTACAAAGGATATAAAAGGATAAGGTGGTTCATCCCTCAAATTATTAAGACAAAAAAAGGAATATAAATTTCAAATCTAAGGATCGAGGAAGCAACAGAAACAGACAGGAATGAGAGACAAAAAACAACTTATTGTTCGCTTTGATTTTCGCAGAAATAAACGAGAATTTGAAAAAAAAAAAAAAAAAGAAAATAATAAAACAATATAGGCGAGTGAAAGTAGGATTTGTATTTGAATTTAATAGTCTAATTTCTATGATCGTACTTATAACGCTGTAATATCTTTGCATATATGCCTACTTTCTCAGTGAAAATAAGAAAAATACAGAAAAAACGTTGTACGCAAACGTAAGAGAATAAGGAATACGAACGAATATTATTATGCAAAGGAAAAATAACTCCAAAATGGCAGCGCACCGATTGTTAGTTTTAAACGCAATGAGCGATCCACGCCCGTCCCTCGATACGATGCGGTCATTTTTTTTGTAAGACTGGGCTCTATATATATAAATACTTCTGAAAAACGATACTGATCTTGTCTTTTTTTACTTTTCGAACATTAACTCGCTTGATTCCTTATAAATTTTATCTTTTCTCTAACGAATTGAAACCTTGTCTTGAAAACAAAAACAAATTCTACGAGTAGCTCGATCGCCGTGTCTGTGGCTCGGTTTGTCGGTGTAATAATGTGCGCGCGCGCACACGCGTGGGCGGTAAAGTTTAACAGAGGAAAAAAACCATTGAAAACTGACAAAAAAATCAATCTAGCTGTAACACGTTTCAATGATAATGTACTACATTTACAATTACACGGAGAGAGAAAGAAGTGACACGTTCGATGTCGAGCTCTGAGCTTGAGGATGACAGAGGGTGGGCAAATATAACATTCGTAGCATGAGATTACTAGGGGGCTGGAGTATTATAAGTACTGTATTCGAAAGGGGAAATTTCAAAAATGATGATCTGTACTTTCGATGAACGTACCTATGTGTTCTCGAGTGCTCTATTAAGATAAATACTGTACAATTCGCTGAGACTTTAAGTACTATCATGGAAAGTGAGAGAGTAAGAGAGAGATAGAGAGAGCGAACGAGAGAGAGAAAGGAGTCTTTTAAATGGGTATTGGACGAGCCAATGCCCAAAGTCGTAAGAACGAAATCGCGTTTGTACTTGTAATTATAATAAGACTCTTCGGAAGTATATTAAAAAAATGAAGCAAAACATTTGTCATCGCCGTACTACCAATGTTATTATGTACGCCGTGTGACTACTTAGGTGTCAGGTTTTTTCGCTGGTCGTCTACTGCAGCGCCGAGTATATAGCTTTTCTTTGAAATGCATATTGCGCGCGATCTTTCTTATCTAAGCTTTCGACTCTTTCTTCTTTATTTCTTAATGCTCACACCGCGCTTAGATTTTTTACAGTACCGTTGTGCAAGTGATGCAAATAAAATTCGTGTACAAAACAAAAGAACACCGTTCAGTCTTATATTGTAAATGTTCAAAGTGCTTATGGGAGAAAGTGTTGTTAAGAAAAGAAGCTCTTCTGGTACCGTTTATTTTGTTTTGTTTGTTCTTCTTTTTTACGTGTTTTCGCTGCGACGTGGATAGAGACGACCGCGACGATAATTGAAATATCGACGACGAGCGAATAGAAAAAAATAGATCATGCGTCGTTGTAAGTGTTCCCATTCGATGCGAAGGTTTTTACTATTTAAGGAACTCTTCGCCCTGCGTTTGCGTCCTTAGGACCGCGATGCGACGCGAAGTGTTTTTCTTTTTTTTTTATTAAATTATTATTATTTGTGGATACGGATTAAGAAGTAAATAGAAAAAAAGACACGCTCCGTATGTGGTGCTATGAGCAGTTTCACAATCGTCGCTCGATCAAAATCGAAAATTTGCGAAAAAGCGCGACAGTTGATTGAAAACAAAAATCATTTCTTTTTCTTTCCATCGACGAGAAGTTTAAGCGACACTGCGAAAAGCCAACCGGCTCACGGAGAAGGGAGGAGAGGAGTTTAGGCGAAATCATTATGCGAGACGAATCAACGTTTTTTGTAGATTGTAATCGAGAGTGGATTATAAAAATGTGGTCTTTTTTAAGTTTTATCGTTTTTTTTCTTCCGTATCGCAGTGTGTTATTTTTTAATTGAGAAAATAAAGAAGAAAATTTTGAAAAAAAAAACGAGAAAAATGTTCAGAATGACATGAAAAAAAAATGAAGCGTCGAAAAAATCTTTATATTTAAGACTTTGCCCCTGATTAATCGTTCAACTCTACTAGAAACTGGATCTAAGAACAACCAAAAACAAAACAAAAACGAAAGAACAAAATGACAAAAAAAATCAACCAACTGCTCGTGTGTATAATTATTATTGAAGTCGCAATAATGAACATTTTTAATAACTTATCTTGTGTACATTCTAGCGTTTAGCCCTTTATATAAATAAAGTCCACATAACGATGAAGTTGCAATACTCTTGTGCTTTTCTCAAAAAAATAAACAAACTCGCAAAATAAACAAAGACACGCCGACCGGGAAAGAGGGAGGAAGAGAGCCAGGTGCACGATACAGAAGCGCGCGAAAATCGCGTTTATTCGCTGCAGGCGCGCAGCTGCAGACGCGTTCATTGATTCGTGCCAAAAGCCTGCAACGAAGGTAAAAAACAAGAGAGAACCGAGCTGACCGCCAAAGAGCTCTCGCGACTATACACCGCGTGCATACGTACAACAAACACACAAACATGCACGATCGACTCGAAGAGTGAGCGAGAAAGACAGAAGCCTGACCCCGCTCGCGGTGATGTCTAATTATAAACCGGAGGGCCGATGCGGGAATAAATTGGATTTCGGCTATGACCCAGTGACTGTCGTCGTGCGGCTGCCGACAGCTCGTACACTCGCACACACACACACACACGCACACATACACGGACACACGCGCGAATTATCCGAAGGCTGACCAATGTCAAGCGACCTCAAGGAGAGTCTATGTAGAATTACGCTGCAGGCTCGAAAGAGCCCTGCGATGCCAAAATTCGCGTTTTCGGATATCGTGTAGGATACTTAAAATTGTTCGCAGACCGTGATGAGATACACGCGTTGGGACACAAACTCCTCGTTCCTTTGAAGCGAACATTTGTGATGTCGTTTATTATCGGTCAGGTTTAATAACGATGAGATTCGTTATTTTGTTTGCACAGCTCGCCAAGCTGCACGAACACGCAAACATTGCTTATGTATGATGATTGGCTTTGAAATTCGTGTTATGTTTAAGTCGCAGCTAGATTAATACGTGGAACCAATTTGTATGATCAGTTTTGATAAGCAAATTACCAGAAGGTAAAACAAAATATTTTTTTATCAACATTTATTGTAGAGATAAAAAAAAACTAGTTTTCTTTGTATATTGTGCAAGCTACTGCAATTCTGTTCATTGCAAACAATTATTTATATAATTTTGAGTAATTTGTTAATTAAGCTATGATGTAAACATAACAGCAATTTTCGTTTAAAATTTATATTAATTTTAAATGGGATCATTCAATAAACGGGTTTTCATTTAAAATTAAAATATATAACTTCTTATAAACAATATCTTTAGTAATTAAAAAACATATGGTGAGCCTAGCTACAAGAATATGTATATTAGCTAATTTTCAAATTATTTTTATTATCCAATAAGGTGTATAAACACAACTTTAAATCAACAGTTTTATGTAACTAAACAAAAAAATGGAATTAAATAGTTTTTAACTTCGATACAACTATCATTACCAATTACGGGATTTATTTCAAAATAATGTAGAGTAATTGCCAACATTTGCGACTGAAGAAAAAAATTTTGTATGCTTTGCATATGATCACGAAGAAAGTGTAAAAAGAAGAGGAAAAATAATACAAATTTTAGCAGGGATTTTACTCTGCGAGCGGCCGTTTCCAGCAACGCAGTACTTTTTTTTACTCGATTTGCGTAAATTTGTTTTACGTAATCAAACCGGTGTCACGACGTTACCGTTTGTCTAATACGAAGATCAACGTTTTGATGATTGTGAATTTGAGAAACGAAAAATTTGCATTCTGACGGCGCAGAGGGGCCGATAACGTGTCTCTCTCTCGATTGACATTGAACTTCGCTTTACGTCAGGATTGTTAAAATCAAAAGAATGACCCCTTGCTATTATATCTAACTACCTGCTATCCAATTCACTTTTGTACGATCATTCTTTTGATTGATATATTCACATGAAAAATTATTTTTATAGGGGATTTGGATTATGTGCTCAAGTTTCGAACTTTATTTAAAAATCTAGCAATGTAATTGTTAGAGCTTTTCATTTTTATTTTTTAAATTATACAATGATGGGAATGAATCTCGAGAAAAAAATTAAGATTTTGATGGATTTTTTAAACAAACGTTTTGTAACGAACGAATATTCGCCGATAAATATTTAGATCTTTGTCGCCATGAATATAAAAATACTACGTAAATAGAAAAACAAATACTAGGTAATTTTCTTATCTGTCATCAGATAAGATCGAAATATATTTGATTGATATCGATCAAAAGAGTCAAAATAAATGTTTGCCAACAAGAATATTCAAAATAATTCAAAACAAAGCCTTTTAAATTCATAAAAATAATTTCAATCGTTGATGATACTTATTTAATTAATTAATTATATTGATAATTCTTATTTTATAAAATATTATTTAACTTTTTATTTCAATTATTTCTAATTATTAATAAAACAATATTATATATACGTTTTTTATTAATGATAGGTATTCCTTATTATATTATACATAATACTTTTTTTGTCAATTTCAAACCAATGTGTGGATAAGTTTTAATTATCTACACGATGAATAATTTTGTTTTGCTTGTCTAAATTTTGCAGTTTAAAGGTATTCTAACTTGATACAATGCCATTGAAATGTAAAATTAAATTTTACATTGTCGATACACATATATATATATATATATATATATATATATATATATATATATATATATATATATATATATATATATATATATATATATATATATATATATATATATATATATATATATATATATATATATATATATATATATATATATATAAAAAGTGTAACAGTTTTAAGCGGATGCATTTAAGTTCCAAAGAACTAAAATAATTGTTACTATATTGCGAATATAGTATAATAGATGTAGTAAGTAAATAATTCACTATATTTTAGACATATGATTTTAATTATAGTCGAACATGAAATTTTGTTTATTATTATTATACCAGTATTTTTATAAGATTTGAAGCATATTTATTCATACTGACATGAATAAAAATATGTTTATATATTTTGTGTATGTATTAAGGGGATGTTGGCGTCAGTATTATATTCCATAATTACCGACATTATCGTATTTTCCATTATTCTTGTTCAATTTTTAAGTTTTATTGATTATCTCAGTTATACCGTGTTTCTTAAGGTGTTACATATACAGAATGGCCAAGATTATTAATGAAAACAAAGAGCTGAGTTAAAATAACGAAAAATACGATGTAGGATTCTGCATTTGGTTCCGACATTCCCTTAAAATCCAATCAATATTTGAATATCTTATGTTCTAAATATATTTAAAATGTAGAAAAATAAATATTGGTTGGCTGAAATTTAGTAAATACATTTTTATTAAATATATAAATTATAATTATAATGAGATTTTTGTAAAAGTAATATTTTTATAGATTTTACGACACTCAAAATAATACAATACAAGCGCGTCAATAATGTTTAGAAGCAATATAATAATCTGTATCCAGTCATACATAATACACTTGCGTAAAAATGTTGATGAATTAAAATTAGTTACTAAGTTATATCATTTATAATTATAATTAATTATTATAATAAAAACTAATTAATTAAAAAAAACGGATTTTTAGTAAAAGTTTTTTAACAATAAATTATTAATACAATTATTTTACAATAAAATCAATTAATTTTCATTGTTTAAATTTCTCTCAACTGTTCCACGTTTACTATCTCTTGTTAATGTTCGACAAACTGTCGCCGCTAAAAATATTACATAACACTTCTTAATGAATCGTATTCTCTGGTGTATTAACTAATCGTCACAATCGACTGTACATTGTTGCCGAGTGACCAGTCGAGAAGAAGAAATCGCCCGACGAGCAATTAGCGACATGAATTTTTTTCTTTGATTCTCTAATCTGTAACGCAATTTTACTGTCCTCTTCATCTGCGTTTTTTACGTGGTAATAGAAAAAAAAATCCTTTGTTTTTCCAAGTAAATATTTCATTATTCTGCAAAAATTAATTGTGTCTGAAAAAATTTATATTTTTCTATTGGCTAATCATATAGCCATATTATAAAGTTTGTTGTAATTTAAAATGTTATTGTTTCATTGCATCCATACAGATACAAGTATTTATACATTTGAATTAATTCAAAATGAAACATTTCAGCTAGTGCTATAAATCATCCAAGCGTTTAAACCTGCAAATATAATAGTAGTGATATTTGAAAGGAATTTAAAAAATGCTGACAAATTACATCTCAGTAAAAACAGATAGGGACTAATGGGGCAGTTTAGTGGATACCATTGTAATGTCTAATATAATTTCACGACTTATTCTGTTTTATGATAAATACTAGAATTTTAAATTATATTTTGTACCTTTATAATTATCTTTTGTAACCTCGTTTTAAGTAACACAGTAAAAATATGTCCAACAGATGGAAGACACCCACTCCTCAGCATCTTTTTACAGTGAAAATGACCTATACTATAACCATTGATCTTTTGAGCTATGCATTAATTATTTTGAATTCATTCAAACATGAATATCTATTTTTTAAAGAATCAGTTAAATTGTTGATAAAAATTTTGGAAATGTTTATGCATAAAAATAATTCATCTAATATAATAGATTAAACAGACTGACAGGTAAACTTAATTTATTATTTAATTAAACTATTTTTAAATTTGAAGTTGAACAGTATCTCATTACCAGATGAAGTGTATGATAACTGGGATTTTTTTAAGCTTGCCTTTATTAAAACAAATAGCTTTAGCTATCCGAAAATTTACTTAAAATATCTTTTATTACCTATTAATTGTAGGCAACTTTTATTTATGTAAATTCGTTACCTCGATTAACTTTGTGTACTACATAAAATTACTATTAAGTTTTAATAAGTAGACAGTTATTTTAACTATTTGCAATAAATAATTTGGACAAACCTCATTCAAACTTTTTGTCATAAATATTTATTCAACTATATATTGGTTAATAATATAGTACACATAGTTCGTTCAATTTGCTTTTGAGCTTTAATTTAAAAAATCCGTTAAATCACGTTTAGGGAGAGTTTCCCAGTTTGGACTATCTCTCAGTATAGACACCCATGACTATTGAGCCTGATTCTAGATGGCAGAACTTTACGCAGTAGTTTAAATACATGCTACACTTCGATTAAACTTCGATCAAACGAGGTTCTTGATGACGAAAGAGTCGTTATTCTCCGATATCAAAACTTATTTCCCGAAAGCTGAATAAATGTCCAGTAAACAAGCAAACTAAATACTAAATAGTTTTATGTGATATGATTTACAGTAGCAAATAGATTCAATAAACATACTTTTTTATAACTTTTTAAATACGTTTCTAAAAATTATAAGTTTACTGTCCAGACTGAGAGATACAGATACATATTCTGAAAACACAGTCTCAATTTGTCGCTTACCATTATAATAATACTTAATCCAAAAAATTCGATTTGTCCAAAATTAATTAATTAAGTGAAAATTCTTTTGAAAAATTTCAAATTGCCATTTTAAAGTTTTGACGTTCACGTAGCAATTAAAAATTACAGTCGACATAGCAACGGGTGTCCGTACTTCGTGACTCCCGAGATCCATCAGCTGCAAACGAATCAGCGGTCAAACACATTTATATCGCCCGATGACCATTGCACGCGATTTGGCTACACCGCACGCGGCCGCGCAGCCGCTTTCACGCGCTTATTGGGCCTTACGAACGCCTGGTTAATGCGTTTCCTATTATACTTCCTCGAGTCCGAAAAAAAGCCACCGCTCACCTCGCGAGAGATATAAGACCCACAGATACCTTTTGGCGCGGTGAGAGTGACCGCTCTGATGACGCAAGTGCGCTGGACGGGAGGAAAGACCCCGCGCGAGCGCGCACAGGGCCAGTATACGTATACGGCGTATAATCGAGGTTCGTTGCGTTGAGAGATGCTAGATGGAACGACAATTGGAGGTCTATGTCGATTGATTATGGATGTGCTGTAACTTTGGAGCGATTTGACGTGGGCAAGAATCTAAGCGAGAAAGAGAACATTTTTGTTTAAATACGCTGCTGTTATATAAAGGTGTTTAGTAAAACGGTGCTTAATGCGTATTTAAGACCACAAAGTTTTTAGATTTGGAGATATTTTTATTTACAAAATTAAAAATGTTATTAGTATACGAATATACCTAATTATCAAATAAGCACACCGGAAGTATATTTTCTTAGTACATATCTAAAATACTGTTAAATAAATATTTTACATTTTTTTCTTTGATAGACACTGGTAAAATAAATCATTGTGCTTAAAAGAGTTCTTAAAACTATTTTATAGAAGAAACAATTTTTTTTAACTTAAATATTGTTTTGAATGCATACTTTTCCATTTAGATGTAATTACCCATTTGACTGGTAGCGATGTTATGATGGCTTTGATCTCTGGATGTAGTTAAAGTGAGAGTATTATAATCACTTTAATGATCATTTGTGGTGAACAGCGGAGAAACACTCAAATTAGAATTCTGTTGCAGTTCAGCTGGCAGTTAGAAATACACTTGGAATAAATATATCAAAATAAAGTTTTTAATGAATAGTACACTGTGCAATTAGGGAGAAAATTGGCTTTTTCTAAGCGAGGATGATAATTGAGCACGAGTGCTCAAATCATCGTCCGAGTCGGAAAAAGCCCTTCCCCGATCCCTGTTGCACACCTTATTTTTTTAATTAGTGCATGAATATGCCCTTTTTTATGCATTCAAAGTGGATGGGCAGGACTATCCGCTGTAGCGGGAGGAAATGGGCTCATATCCACACACTTTACAGTTTATTCTCAACCAAACTCGAAATGCGCAATTCTTGAAAAAATGTTTTTATTTAATTCACATAATATATATAATTAAGTATTAATTATTATAATAAAATTAATACATGATCAAAGAAGTTCGCTCTAAAATAAATAAGTAAAAAAATTGTACGTAATACTCTATGCGAAGCATAATCATGAACTCTTCGCAGAAAAGAGTATTACAACCCCGATTACAACATTATATAAAAACACTATTTTACATATTATTTGTTACCTGACATTAGAGAAATCAATACCTAATTAAACTACATAAGCGTAATAACTTGAATATGTATTTATTATTTATTTATTTATTTATTTTTTATTTATTATTTATTTATTTATTATTTAGAAACGGGCTTTGCCCTTTACAATATACTATTTTTTTAATTTCTTGGTTGTAAAATTCAGTTTTGCTTAAATAATATAAGATTAAAAAGTTAAAAGTTAATAAAGTGTATGTTATAGTGTAAATATATATACGAATAATAGAAAGCTCAGTTGATTTCTCATAAATTATTAATATTAAAAAAGTATATAGATTCAAAATATAGCTTTCGATTTCTTCAAACTATTGGTCAGATGAATTATTTTAGGTAGGTTGGTCAAATTATTCAAGATTTTATGATTAGAACCTCACAAAGAAAGAGAAACGGAAAGAGAAATGGATCCCCACTATTTCTCTCTATTACCTTCGAGTTACATAGTTAGATTAAGCTGTTTTTACCATACTGTAGACAAAACGTAAGGATTATTTTATCGGATTGTCTCGTTTCTATTTAACATTTATATTTACATATACATTTTTATTTGATGAAATAGTCTTCTTATTGCATGATATAATTAATTATAATAAATTTATTGGATTATTGATCAAATTCATAATAATTTTGAAAGATAAATTTTTGTATTTTAACGAACAATTTGTCGATATTAATTTTAACTTCCTAAGCAATATCGGTAAAACCACTTTGGCGTTATCTCTTTTAGATATGTATTTCAAATTCATTAAAACCGAACACTTTTAATACCTTTTTTCGATATCAGCTGCTTTGAAGGCTAAAGTACATTTAGCATACATTTTATACATTTTATACATTTACTTGAAAAATTGGTCAACTTTATTACAATTCAAATGGGTTATATTAAAGTATCTCTAAAAGATTCCCTAAGCCAAGGCATAAAATATAATTTTTTTATTATTATTAGATTACAATGGGAAAACGATACTTCATATGTTTTTAGTTAATTATACATTATGCCTACCAAGATATTAAGTTAAAATTATTATATAATTGAGTTGTAAAAGACGCTTAATTATTTTTTTGTAAATACTTTATATTTATAGTAATAACCACTAACAGCAATTACACTTTTCTTTAACATTAGTAATTTTGAACTAAATATTTTTACAATTATTTTTAGTTCAAATAAATAATTTAATAGTATATCTACTTTGATGGTTAATATTACTTACCTTAAATGGTTAATTGTAACAAAATTCTAATAAATGTTCTCATACTTTAATATTTTCATTAAATATAAAATTTTTTCATTTAGACAAACAAATATAAAAGTGAAATGTTTATAACGTATTCCAAGGAAGTTAAAAAAGAATTTGGTATTCTAACAAACCAAAAGTTATATTAACTCGTTTAGAATCATTCGATTAATCTTTACTTTAATTGTAATTAGTAATTAATTACCTCAAATATATTCTATCTTTATTCGGAAAAATTAATTTTAAAAATCTTATTAATTTCATTATGTTTATAATATAAACATGGAAAAATTATCGTAGCTGCTAGAACTACAAGATGCTAACTGGTATTTGTTGTATCCTACATTCCTACTCCTGCAAAATTGTAATTATCATAGCTACAATCTATTAGTACCTACGATACAACTACATATAGCAACAATTGCCGTCGTTATCTACGGAGTTGCAAATTACAGTAAATTCAAATAGCTATCCTTACAATTATACAGTTACACTAAAGCCAACTATACATTTTTTTCCGTGCAAATCATTCAAGGAAACATTCTGGTGTTAATGCTCTTAAAAATCGGCTATTCTCGGTTTTTTTTTTATAAACTTTAGGCATAGTATAAAATATTTCTTGAGGATTTATTGATACGTATTTAAAGCCTGGAAAAATATTTTGCATATTATATTGTTGCATGAATTCTGAAAAGAACCATCCGAGATCATTGAATAGAAAAAATTAGATACCGAAACAATGTATATGAAATCTCACAATGGAGCCATCAAATTGAAAAAAATAAATTTTCTTTTTAAAGTTTGTGTGATTGTTTATGAAGCGTTACATAAGATTATTTAAAAATAATAAAAATACGGTGATTAGTAAATGTTTTTGTAAATATTTCACAAATAGACATTTTTTATTACAAAATATCGAAAAAAAGTTTATTTATGAACCTAAACATTTGATTCTAGTCCATGCCATAGCAAATCCACATCAACCGCGCAGAAATTTTTCAAATTATCCAACTATTTATTTATTCAAATCTTATACACCATGCATTTTTACAATTCTACGATCTCGGCATTCTTTCGTAAATTATAATAAATAGAAACATGTTTTTTAGATCTTTCAACATGTACTAACAAATCCTAAAAAGATTTGTTACTTTACGTCTTACAGTTATCTTTTAAACCAGCTGTTTCCGATTCCTGCCACACCAGCTCAAACCCAAAAGCGCACTTTCCCAAAAACCGTCCCTCCACCGTCCCCAAAAATCCGTCCCACTCCACAAAAGCCACGCTCAATTAACCGCGTTCGCCGCGAAATTTCACTCGCGCCTACCTCGGCTCGTAAACAAGCCGCGCGCTTGGCTCAGTGGCGAAGATACCTTACACAACAACGGCGCGACTCGCACACACACATAAAGAAAGAGAGAAAGGAAATCGAGGCGCTGCTGCTGCTGTTGCCGCGTCCAGTTGCGTTGCGTATTCTTATAGGTACACCGTCCGCGGGTCCATGCACATCGCACGCACACGCGCGCGAGTAGTACAACAACCGATCCCCCGGCTTACTCTACTACTCGACTCGCGACTCGGTCTCAGTCGGCAGCGATCAGTCCGCGAGGTTCGGTCACGCGCGAGTGTCGTGTGCTGCAGATCTCTCTCTCTCTCTCTCTCTTTCTCCGTCTCTCGAGAGCGGCAGAGGCTCGGCCTCGTGCGTGGTCACTGCACGCGTGCTGGATATGGGGATGAAGATGTCTCGAGGACGATAGTAGGACGCATCGGGTGCTAGGGAGAGGATCAAAGAGTTGGAGATTCTGGAGTCTCGGTGTTTTGGAGAACGGAGGCGCACTTTTTGCTCGGTTGGATAAGAGACGCACCAGGTGAGTTGATGCAGGGTGCGATGTGTCAAAGTTTTCTCGATTTTTCACAGCTTAGTTGCAATTGACAGATTGTTTAGGAAAATTTGCTGGTATATTGTAATGTGAAATTAGTGCTTAGTAAGATTAGCTGTTTATCATAGCAACTTATAATTATTCTGTAAAATAGGAATATATATTTTAAAGAGAATTTATATTTTCAAGAGTTTCGTCTTTAACTTTTAATTCTCGATTATGGTGTAACCCCTAATATTGCTGCCACCCTTTTCCTATTCCCTGATTAAATAATAGGTTTTTAAATATTTTTTAACTGTTGACAATAAAATATTGGAGTGACACCGAATAGGGACGAGGTGACAGTAAATGGTGGTCTTATTCTCTTTATATTTCGTTGAGAAAATAAACAATAATCCTTTTGAGTATGTTATCCAAATTTGCTTAGTAACTTTTATGGTAGAAATAATTAGTTGTACCAATTAGAAAATGTAGTAATATTTTAGTATTGATATTTCTTACTTTTCTCAGTGATATTATTAAAGCTAAATTTTTAAGAGAAACTTTTTCATTAGAATTATTATGTGTGGAAATATACTCGGTTAATCGTGTACTTTTAAGTTCATAAATGAATATTTTACGAAGATGATCGCTATAAAGTACGAATGAAACAAAAAAGGTGTTTATTTATTGTTTACTAATGACCTAGAGTATTTAATGACCAACAAGTCATAACTGTATTTAATTACATAGTAGCAAGAAGCAACAAAATATGAAACGATCAAAAGTGTTGAAAACGGTAATATTCATGCAAATATCTTACGTTTATAACTTCAAATACATTAGATGAAATATAACGAATGAATAAAATTCAAATTACGTACATCTGCTTTGTCCGTTTCTATTTTCCAAGATCATTAGAGTAATGATGAAGACTATAAAGTACAACAATCTAGCTAGCTCTAGTAATTCTGACGTAGTATATATCCTCGTATTTCAAACAATGTTAAATATGTTATTCTTTGAATTAATAAAAAGAAACTTTTGTATATAAAAATACTAAATTTAAAGTTTTGTTAAACAAATATTATTCATAATTAATTGTTGACGATCTGAAACGTAATTAGTCGTGAATAATTACTGAATAATTAATGCTCATTCAAGACAACTGTTCCGAAATGAGATGTTTGATATTGCTGTTTCTTTTTTGTTTGGGGATACGAAAGAAAGTGGATCCAACACACAATGTTGACAGACGACTTTCGAAATTCGTTGATTCGGTGATTCGCTCGCTGCACCGCAACGTGCCGCGGAGGTCTTTAGAAAGGCTTTCTTGTCTCCCGTCGTTTCTTTACATCGCACAGTAATTTCCTTTTTTTTAATCTACCTACCTCAAAAAAAGGTTATGCTTTTTGTGATGTTTAGATTTTTTTATTGAATATACATCTTCTGGAAGAATGAAACCGTTAAGGCTAAAGAAGACTGAGCTAAAGAGGCCGCTTCTTTGCCTTGGATTTTTTAAAATTGAAAGCATGTAAAACAATAAGAACATCAAATTGTAGAAAATAAATATTTCTATGTACTTACTATACTTTTAAAATCCTTCGTAATACAACTGTTGAAAAATTTTGCAATACGTACTGTGCATGAGCTAGAATATTTCATAGGAACTGGGTGGATACAGTAAAATAAAAAAGGATTATTTTTGTACACAAAATGTAAAATGAGTGTACCAATAAAAGAGCAATGACGTTTTCTGCAGCCATGACTTAAGCGACCTTTTTTGCGTCGATCCAATAGAATATGCATGTGTTTCAACAGGATGCATTAGAAAAATTGTCGTTATGTAATAACGCATCTAATTCTTTTTCAAATCAATGAAACTTGTTTGATTATAATTCTGATTTTTTGTTTTTGTGTACCGAGTTTTATTGTAATTTTTTTGTATCTGGTTTTAATGAACTAGCTATACTGCGCCATTTCAAAGGAATGAATATTTTAAGAGATAAGCTATATAACTTTTTATAAAATTGTAATGTAATTTGAAGCTCAATGACCGAAAATACGGATTAACACCGGATTTTTTTTATAATTGATAACTTAATCTCTGACCTCTTAATAAATTAGCTCTTAAATGCAAAGTTCTTAATGTTTGTGATAATAAAATTTCTCCTAAATGACACTAACATCAACTACTTATTTATATCCTCCTAGATAAATCTTATTATGATAGTTTTTTTAATGGATAATAAATGTGTATGTCAAAATCAACTCAACTAAAGTTTTGTCTAAATTTGATAGTGTTTTCGACTACCTTTTAAGACGTTGGAGAAAGTTACTACTTAAATGCAAAAAGAGATATTTTTTAACTAATACGAATAATGTTGAGATAAATAATAATCTTCGCGTAAATGATTGTTGTTTGTACCATTGTGAATAAAAGAATTTTCTTGAATAAAGGCAGCTTAAGAGCCAAGCTGCACTTTGTCAAAGACCACAAAGATACCGGATAAGCCATGCTTGATAATCAAATACGCCGTCTATTAGCCGATCCGCAAAGTAGTCGTCCACGATCATATAACTACTGCTCAAGGAGGCTGCGAGCACATTGGAAAATATAACATTAACTTTGTTTTGATTCTGTTGTTCAAATTAAACTTGGACATTTTATTTTGCTTTCCATTTTTATCTCCTCTAAAATCTGTTCTTTTCTAACAAAGCCTACATGTTGAAGGCGATACAATATTTAATTTATATGATTATAAAAATTATATATTTACTAAATATAAGATAATTTATTTTTAAATAATCAAATTAATATCAAACGTTCTTTCTGTTAAAATAAGATTAACTATAGTGTCATATTTCTTTTACATTTTTCAACTTAAAAATATGAATATTTAAAAAAATACAGTTATTTTGAATAGCATTATTTAGAATATAGTTAAAGTAATTTTTTTTAAAAATTTTTTTATCATACTCTGGACGGAAGTACTACATTTTCTCCCGGCACCGAAACTGAAATGTGTCATTTTCGGCCCAGGTATGATGAAAAATAGTATACGCACCACGGGAGAAAAATGGCTACCCCATAGCACGTGTTTACCACCCTCGTCTTCGGCTCGAGTGGAAAATTACACATGCTATGGACTAGCCAATACTTTTCCTCCCTGGATGCGTAATATACTATTATCATTATAAACTACTGTCCTCTAAAAAACTAGTTACTGAATGTTTAGCGAGCTCGTTTTTATGTTCCACTTCTGACGTTTCAAACGGACCTTATTAACAACTTAAACGTACTAACGCAAGTCAATTTAACAATTTTTCCTATCTCAAAAAAAGTTACAATTATTCCACTACTAATCTTTTTTAAATACTGGTCGCTATAACAATCGCTTTATATACAAAATATAACCTTATTTAGTTTGAAGGTGTCTTTCTGACGTGCATTGTTTAATTGGATATTTATTCTTTGTATTTTCATTTATTAAACAAAGTGATTAATATAACTATTATTGAAATAATATTCACTCACTATATATCGACGGCTTCAATTGAAAAAGACGTATCTCGCAGAAGTTGTTGGAAAAGACGTATCTTGCAGAAATGGTTGGAAAAGACATATTTCGCAGAAGTGGTTGGAAAACACGTATTATGGAGGGTTGGAAAATATGTTTAGGGAGGGCCAAACAATTTTAGGGCCGGTTTTACATAAGTCTGGCATAGTTTTAGTTTGTACTACTGATTTTTATCAGACGGCGAGATACGTCTTTTCACAAAAAACTCCAAAAAAGTGTTTTTCAATTATTTCTGCGAAATACATATTTTCCAACTTTTTTCCGCGAGATACGTCTTTTCCAACATTTTCCGCGAGATACGTATTTTCCAACCTTTTCGCGAGTTATTTATTTTCCAACTTTTTCCGCGAGATACGTCTTTTTTAATTGGAGCCGTCCATACGTTGTATGATCAAGTTTTTATTGAAAAGTCTTTTAAAAAGTGAATCAGTTTTAATTTTAAAGTTCCAGCTATATCGTACAGCGTACAATTCATTGAACGTATACCAAGAAATACATACTAGTGACAACAATTACGTTACTTATAAAATTTTGGCTAATATCTCGTGGTTACCGTAACGGCGCCAGTTCCTAACCAGAACCTAACTACTAATAATTTTTTCACATAATCACTTATACCACAACCTATTATACATAAAATGCAATCGCTTCAGACTAATCAATAAATAATTATTAACTTTCTATAAATATGTGCATTAAAAGTCTACCATGTTCAACAAAAATGTACTTTTATCAACTATAGCTGATCAGAAACTGTTGGCGTGCTGGTAATAAAAAGTATTCATATTCTCAATTCAGCTTCAACGATTACGTACCCGCAACATAGAACTGCAAGAAAAAAAATCTAAACCACTCAATAAGTAGATAACGTCGCGACACGGTAAGACAGTCGCGCGCGCGCACGGGCTTCTCAGTGCGATCGACCTGTCGCAGGGCGAAATGTAATACACACGTATATATACCTATTCCCGCAGTCCGCGCACCGGCTTCCGATGTATAGAGGCCTTTGTCAAGGCCGGTCTTCGCCGCTGCACACCGTGTCGCGTTAGCACCACACGCTGCGTATATATATCGCGCGATTACAGGAGCCGGAACTCGTATAGCCACGCCGCACTTTTCTTTTTTTATTTTTGCTTTCAAGGAATACTGCTCGTGTGTAACTGTGAATTTCGTGAATGTGATTGTCTGTTTGGATTAATTGATTGGGGGTGGGATGCAGGGAGCGTGCAAAGTCAAATAAACGCGTTTTTGAATGTTAATTTTAAAAATAGGCAGATTGGTATTCAAATCAGGTGTCGCGTGTATTATTCATTTTATATACTAAGTGTGGCGATTTGAATGCAGTCCAACATACTTGGTTTTATTACATTTTATACATTCGCTATGACTACATTAACAAATGTTGATGTATGAATCGTACGCATAATTCAATTGACTTTCATGACAATAGTTAACTGTGTTTCTCTAATTAATGTATATGTAGACTGTTTTGAATTGCAAACTTTAATTTCAAAACAATCATATCGAGGAGGACCTTTCGATAAATGAAAATCTAACTTATTGTACACAAATAAAAATATACATTATAATAAAAGCTCAAGTAATAAACGCGTAAGACAATGGCTGCTCAAGAGGCATGTGTTTATTAGCTTTGCAAAATTTTAGAATAGGTTAATTACCAAACAAGTGCAAATAATACTTTTGTATGGTAGATCGCTAATTTTACTTGGATAATTTTCACAATTTAAGTCCAATTTTTTTTATTCTAAACTACGGTAAAATCGAGTACATAAAAAAGATTGTGTTAACGAATGTATGGAAGAAGTACTTGATTATAATGTCAAAAATTATCGATAAAATACCAATTTCACTAAATTCAGTAGATACAGAAGTTTCTAAATTGGTTTTTATGTCAATATTATATTCAAATTTATGCATAGAAATATATTAATTAAACGAGACTTTATCATCTTTTGGTCATTTAAAAAATTTGAAAACATAAAATAAAATGTATACTTTTCCCGCAATGTTTCCACATAAAACGGCCCTCTACTCAATACCAATACCTAAAACCCATAAATTTTTCAAATCTTCGCCTAATGCAGTCCGCCAAGTTTTACCAGAAGCAATATGTCGATTATTTTTAGCCCATAGCCTGCCCGTTTTCATCGAGAAACATCGCCCCAAAACCACATTATTACTATCCAAAAGAGTTTCCATCAATAGTCACCAATTCGACTACAGATAAATCCCCACCGGTGGTACATTCTACACGAAACGAGCATACATTATACGTACACATGTGCCCGTCTCTGGCCGAGTCTGGGTGTCGATAGCGTACGATCGGGCGGATTAAACGAGTTCCGTTTCGCGTGCTCACGAGGCTTCTCTCTTCTCGCGTGTGTATATACGTATATATATATATACGTATATATATATATATATATATATATATATATATATATATATGTATATGTATGCGCGGTCCCGTTTCCTCGAAACTTTCTCGTAGATTGCTGCAGCAGTTGCGCGAGAGATCGGAGAGTATACAGCGGCAGCGCGAGGTGAGAGTGAACGGAAAACTCGGCGCATTGAGCGCCCGCGAGACTTCCTTTTTGCGTCCATGCGCGCGCGCGGTCAGCGGAGAGCTATTCTGTGTATTATGCCGATGTCTGCACACGCCGTCGCTGCTGTTGCTGCTGCTGCTGTAAAAAGTAATTTTCGGCTGGATGACTTTTCTTAGAAGGTAGTTTGTTTGCTCTGCAGGTGAGCTTGATCTTTGGAAAGTACTGAAGTACTGATATGTTATAGGGGGATATATATGTGGTATACTTTCTGAGAGATCGTGTGATTGTGTCTGTTGGTTTTTGCTTGAGGTTTAAGGACGTTTTGAATGATTTCTCTCTACGAAGGTAGTTGAGGTGTTTGAGGTGAGCTTGATTTTCGAAAGCACAAGGGAGGGAGGATGTGGCATACTTTGCGAGTGGTCGTGATTATGTTTGATAATTTTCTTGGGAAACTATAAGAGATTTTGAATTTTAGATAGATGTGTGCAATTTTGTATATTTGTGTGTAAATTTCTGCGTAAGATTTCTACCCAGTTACCTCATTCTAGACAAATTTTGTACCCGTGCTTTTATGCAACAGTAATTACGTATGACATGGTAATGAATGTGTGTTATATGTAAAATTACATACTACCTACTTGTAATTCGTCTATCTTTGATTATTAAGGTAATGCTAAACCCACCCGTTACCGACAATTACGAAGAACCACTTTTTTCATTTATTTTGCAATTTTTTGTAATTTCTATCTGGAACGTGGTTTTCACAATCAAAAACAATAACTTTGCAGAGATATGTTCTCAAAATTGAGAATTGAATGAATACAGTGGATCTCGTATTTGCCGTAAACAGGGAGGTTTAACGTCACCTTAATTATTTGATCACAAATATAATATTATACATATATATATAATGTATATATAGGGTTCATGCAAATTTACTATATTCGTTGAAAATTAAAATTTATCTCAACCAATAATGTTTGTATCTTAATTTAAAAAAAAGTGAAATTTTACTCCAGATATATGTGCAACATTCAGAAAGTGAAAACTTTTTATAGGTGATTATTTTTAAGGAGATGTAAAAGTACCATTTCACCGAGTGAACTTTACTATCGGTTGTTCTCGAGTGTAATTTTGTAACATAAAAAGGAATATTTTAAGTTGGCTTTAAATGCAGTTTAAATCATAAACCAAAATTTCAAAAAGTAAACATTCCTGATTTTATAAGTACGTAGGTACTTTTCTAGTTGAATACTGTACAATGTCTTCACGCATTAGAAAGTTTTTTCAATATATTTACATAACATGTTAGAACAATCAGAACTTGAATGTGGCAAGCTTTACATTTATTTGTGTCAAATTAATTTACTATAAATAATTGTAAAGTAAAGTGCGCAATAAATTAATAAGGAAGATAATCTACCTGAGATTTCTTCCGGTCACGGGTAATTTAACTTTCAATCCAGACGATAAAATTATTTCCGGTTCGTGCACAACATGTGTTTGCCGTAAAACGTACTTTTCCATGATAAAAAGAGAAATAAAAAAATAACTCGTGAAATTCATTCTTCGCGAGCGAATACTTCTGGGCAATTACGTATTGTGCAACGAGCAAAAGTGATCAGTCTCTTAAAGCTCTCTATTCGAATGTTAAAATATTCTACTTGAATGCTTGATGGCTTTATGCAGGCCAATGACCTTAATCGGTACACTTTATCAATAAAAGTTTTCAAGAGCGCTTTAACGCCCGTTCATACTCCGTCAATTGAATTATTTGAAAAACAAAAATAGCACGTGTTGTCATTATGAAATTAAATACAATTATTTTTGTTTCTAATTCTTCATTAACGCGTAATGATCGCTATTCATTAGTGGAAAAATTACGTTATGACAGACCTATTTATATTTTTCAAGAAATAAACTGGTTTAAAGCAGGTCACCTTAATAAATACCTGCACTTACCTTTTTCCGATTTGTTCCCACTTAACTTGTTATTTCGTTATCACGTTATGCTCCAAGTAAATTATCCATGCTTTTACGGTATATTATTTTTGGGATGCAATTAGAGTCACTAACTGACGTTTTTCGAAATCGCAGGTGGTGCAGTCACTCTACACGGCCTATCCAATGATGAAAATACTGGCAGGCGTCGAGGAGGTCAGCGACGCGACAATAGTAGGCGACATCGTCAACGACCACCACGTGCACAACAACAATGCGCACGAGAAGCCAAAGTTGCTCGAGGAGACGGAGACGGAGTCCGAGAAGCCGCCACACGCTCATCAGGTGAGACTCGCGACTTTTCTCTGTTTGTTCAACAAACTTCGCTGCGAGAAACTGCACAGATTCGCAGAAGCAATTTTTAAATAAGATTTAGTTAACGTGAATTAAATGAGTGAATGAGAACAGGGCAAAATATTTGCAAGTAGTACAAAGTGCGAAAACATAGAGAATATTAAAATTTATTAAAAAATGAGTCTAAGTTTTGGAAGTGTTCAAATGGATTAATATTTCATTTTATGTTTGCTATCGTTTAAGAATAAAGATAAATTTTTCGTATAAACTGATTTTTTTTTCAGTAACTAAGATAACGACTTGCAAATTTAACTATAAACTTAAAAATGTTTTTTTTTCTATTAAATCTCAAGACATGTTTTTAGAGTATTTTGAAAGAAATTTTTTTTATCTTATTTACAAGTTTTAAATAAAATGTCTGTACCTAATTAGAAAAATTGATTTTCACAATATAGCAGTTTAAATAATTTTGAACTTGTATTACAAATTTGTAATACATATTATTTACATAATTAAGTTATTTACAATGTATTATTTACTTTATTTAAGTTATTACAATTTATTTACTTTTAAAAGTTAAAATTTAAAACATAAAAGAAATGAGTTTAAATTTGAATTAAAGTGTTAGTAATTATAACATTTTATTATCATAATAATATAACTTTAAATGCCAAGTATGAAAATTATGATCTTTGAATATACGTATACAATAATTTAATAATAACGTGGTCTTACAAAGTGCATTGTGCACATGATCAGTCACGTTCCTCGAATAGATGCGTATATAGCCATCAATAAGTTAATAAAATGTCATCTTTTAATTTATTAAATTTGTGAACGAACGAAAGAAACAAAGTACAAAAATATGCATCAATGAAGGATATAATAAACGGCGAGTGCGTAGCTGTTTTCGCAATTATTTAAATAATAATGGAATTGAAAAACTGATATGCGTGGCTCAAAAGTACAATAACAAATGTTCAACTTACCTATGGAGTTATGTAACTTACTGGAATGTTAAAACAAAAATATTTTCTCTCATTCAAATATTATTTGTTTTTGAATATCATTGTGCAAATACAATACAATAAATTACGCAATTATAATCAATTTATAACCATGAAATGGAATTTTCATAATGATCTTTCGATTTAATAGTTATTTGTAACTGGATTATAAAAAATTGCTTGGATATATGGATGGATGGTTGGATTGATAAATTATTTTACTTATCGTACATATACTGTAAAATATACTTATTTATAGAAAATAATAATCAAAAATTTAACTTTTATAATAAAAAAATATAAACTTTTTGTATATTTTTAACTTATTATATAAATTACAAATTTAATCCTTTTCAATATAAAAACTAGTATATAGAGAAATTCAAATTTTTTAAAGATATGAATACATTGACCTTAACCTTCTTTAATACATATTAAATATATTAGTGAAAGTGAATTAATTAGTTTTATAATTTCGTTGCTAGTAGTTCAGTATTTCTGTCTAAATTTCGAAAATAATCAAATGTTAAAATTTTCATCATGCGTTCTATCAGTTAAATAATTTATATATGCTGGACGGTAGGCTTCTAGAACTGTGCTTCGATGACTCGTTGCCTTGAAATTACACATTTTTATTCAGTATATCTCGTGAAAACTGATGAACTTGCAGTGATCGGGAGAAACCTATAATAATAAGGAAAATTCAAGTGCGCATTTACAATTGAAATAACTTGATACATTAATGAAAAATTGTTATCTTAAGTTATAAAAATAAAAGACGTTGCATAAACCATTTAAAATTTAACAAATTAAATAATTATACCTTGAACTCATTTGTAAATAAACCTTTTTTAAATTAAAAATCTATGTCAAAAGCATAAATATAGTGTCATTCAAATGTAGACTGAATTATTTTTCCGTTCATAGGGCAGGATAGATAATTTTTTTAAATTACAGTATCATGTAACCTATGCATGATTAGAAATTTATTATTGGTTTTACATGATGATAAGATAATTATAAGAAACGTATACATTATTATATATTTAGTATAAATTAAATTAAAAATGACCATAGTGCGTTCAAATATTGTAGCGAGAATAGTTTGCGCATTTTCACCGGTGCGTTTTCTCCTTACACACAACTTCGGACACGCGTCTATTACTTACTGGGTTGCAACTGTTGCAATCGTTACGCTTAGATCGTTTTACTTCCTACTTCAATGCTAAAAGTAAAAAAAATATTTAATTTTAACAAAGACTGCTTTATAACATCTATATTCATATAGTTTAATAAATTAATAAATTATTTTTATTGTTTAGTTGTTCCTTCGCTCGCTGATTAGGCCTAATTTTTTTCTTAAGTTTAAATTTCGTTTATTGTATTATAATTCAATATAATATTTTAATGTTAGTTTAATAGTATCGATATTAGATACAAAGAGTAAAAATACATAAAAATTTGATATAGTAATACTATAATTAATGATTAAGTAATAAATAAAAACTTGAACTTAGGATTTATAATTATTAACTTGATTGATATTAAGTTAGTCCATGTGACAATGTGTTGAAAATTAATATGATGAAAGCTAAAGTGAGTTAGCTATAAAGAAAACGAAAGTTCCAAGTCATTTCTTAGTGTTACAGGGCAAAATCTTCCGCGGCTCGCGTTCGCTGGAGAAAGTGCGAGTCGTATTTCGGTGATTAGGAATATTCGCATATTTCAAGGTTCGTGAAAGATTTTCATAGAAAGTGAATAGTAATGGCCATGAAATCTTGAATACAAAATTTATATGAAGTAACAAAGTACAAACGCGATTCAAAAAATTCAAAATAGTGTCTTAATGTTTTATACTAATTGTTAGTAACGTTTAAATTAAAAAGAAAAAAAGTTGTGAACATTTATTTGAAATTATTTATTACGTTTCTCCTACAAATTTCTTTAATTATTTTAATCTTTTAAATTTAAATAATACCTATAAATTTTTAAGTAATATAATTATAATTAAAGATATCCACAGAATAAAATATAAAGATAAAAATGAATTATCTCACAGAAAACCGCTCTGTGATAATTTAAATATGTTGATATCGTTAGTTTAAAACAATTTCAACATCATGGAGGATTCCTTTTGTGAAACAGATAATAATTAATTAATTAAATATCGTCTAAGCCGTATGATATGCAGTTTATCTTGTTGGCAATTTCCTCGTATCTGTGAATAATTAACAGCAAATTTTTACTTTAAATTTAATAAAATCTCGCTTTTCGCAATAAATTTTTATACACAATTATCTCTCAGTTCTTTAGAATACGCACGAACGTAAAAAGCAAATTCCATTCTTCGCAGCTTATCTCCTAACAAATAAACACCCTAAAGCTGCACTAAAAACCCGCTGCCAAATTCGTTGGCCCTTAGCTTCCTCAAACTAAATTAATTGTTCCAATATTAAATTCTGTGTTGTAATAAATTAATTTTATATTGCTATATCTCTTTCTAAATAATACCTCAAAAAGGATGTGCTTTTTTATCATTGATGGTTTGATAAAAGATAATTCTTTACTAAAACTACAGAACAATTGGTAATAATCCTTATCAGAACAATTTTTTATCTGTACGTAATTTATTAAAATTATTTAAATATTTAAATTAACTGTAATTAGATGTTAGTACGTAGATTCACTGAATTCCAAATCATCTAAAATTTTGTAATCGATTTGCCATTATATATTTCCGAGATATAACCGTTTAAACTATATAACTTTTTTCGTGTATAACAAAAAAAGGGAAAGAGCCGTGCTAAAATTTTCGGTTGTAAAAGATAGGTAATTTTATGCTATATTTAACGCATTTATACTAAATTGATCATAATATTTCTAACATACCAAAAAACTCGAAAAAGTAAAGCTCAAAAATCGAAAAATTGTTATAAAAAGAAACGAGTCGATAAATCTTTAAATCTCTTTTTAATTTCGAATCTTCATTAGAAACCGAAAAAATATACTCGAGATATACTCGATTAAAAAGAAATTTTAAGACACACATAATTTCAAATATCTCGAAACATAAACGTCGTTGTGATGTGGGTTTAGAATTCGTTTAAGAGATATTAAAGAGATATTGTTTTGGAAAGTTTCAGATCAATTGTTGCCAATTTACTCCTCAATTCGTTACTGAATAAAAATCGATTTTTTTACAAAAAGATTTTTTCTGTTCAAAAGAAAAAGATAAGACCTAAAAAAATTTCCAGAATATTCTTCTCCCTATTCCTAATCATCTCAATTTTTCTCAAAAATTTTCTTTGTGATGTTTCACAAATGTAACCGTTTAAAAAAATGACTTTTTCATGAATAACAAAACAAGAGAAATAGCTTATTTCAAATTTTAGGTGATAAAAGATAGCTAATTTGATGCTCTTTCAAATGGATTAGCACTCAATCGATGATGCTATTCCTGTGGTATCAAGAGATCCAAAAACTAGAACTCAAAAATCGGAAAACCGCTATAAAACAAAAACGCATCCAAAAACAACAAAACATTATTTTGGCCGCTGTCCTTTATAGAAAAACAAAATAAATGTCTACACACACACACTCACACACACACACACGCACACACACACGCACACGCATCCATACAGACATTTTCTAAAAATAGTGTATTTTGATTCCCAGTATCTCAAAATATGCTTCTAACACGTTTTTATGAAAACTTTATTTTTACCATCACAAAGCTTCCTCTATGAGGAAGCAAAAGCTACATCCATTCAAACAAGCGAACGACCACCGAACGTAATTATAACCGCGCTTTACAACTTCCAACAATTATCCCAAAAGCATCGTACCGATTACATACTTAAAACTAGCACTCGCGCCTGCGTCCGCAGACGCGCGTAACGGCCGTATAGTAATTCCCGCGCGCTATAGCGGCGCGGCCGGCCTAGCAATTAATACTACCTGCTACACACATAGCGCGCGGAAGAGGAAGAGGCTCGCACAAGATGATTCCGATCGAGGAGCAACGAATTTCCCCCGCTGCTGCGTGCACACGCGAGAAAGAGTCGAGAGCTAATATAGCCCTGCGCAGAAGAGAGATGCCCGAGGCTATGGGACTTGACATACACACGGCTGCGGTGGCTGAGAGAGCGCAAGATTCGAAAGACGTGTCCCGTTGTGACCCACTTGCCGGCATTGCTTCTCTCTTTTTCTCCTATATATCCTATCGCGCTTCTCTTTCCTGTCGCGAGGGATATACAATATATATATATATATATATATACGTGCTGTGCAGCTCTTTCTTTGTGTGTATATACAGCATCTTCTTTCTCTCGGAGCTGTCGGTTTTGGGGACGATTTTAGTCCGCCTGCGCGCGGGACGTTCGATTTCGCTGAGAGTGGCTCTTTAGCGACAGGCGACGTCATTAGGGTCGCGCACGGCTACTTAGTTTCGAGAAATTTCTCCGGCGCGGGCGCGAGATCGGAGTTGCTGATTTTTTCGGAGATTGATGATCTGCTATTGAGCGAACTCGGATTCTGCGCGTACCTATGGCATTTTTAGGGGGATTTGGCGGTGATTTTTGTTGAGATAATGGCGATACTTTGTTTCTTTTGTTCATTAGATAGCGCTGAGTTATCATGTGTGTAAATTAAATTTTGGTTTTATTGTAGAAATTTTTTTACAAAATTGGATAAACTATATTATGTGAGGAGTGTATGAACTAAACTGGATAATTCAACTTTTCGTTTTTTACATAAAATTGAATAAACATTGCAAATGAGTTGCAAAATACTGTTTTATTGAATGAATATTGACGTTTTTCGATAAAAAATTGATCATAAATTGGAAAGACATAATAAATGATGATATTATACAAAAAATGTATAATTAATTATCAGTCTTTCAAAGAACTTTGATAACAGTTTACTGACTATTGTAAGTTAAAGAATGAATTGCGATATTCCTTTTTTGACATGTCCTCTTTAACTCTAAAGAAAATTAAATGCTTTGTAGAAGAAAGTCAGTGAAATGCGAGAAACGTTTCAAGAATAAGCTATAATAACGTGAATGTAAGGTGTAACTTATTTTCACATTTAGATACGGTTGTTTTACTGAAGATCACGTTTTGCACGGCGAAAAAGTTATGAGATGCAAATTGACTAATTGAACATGCATTTCTTTCTCATAGTTTATACTCTGTACTTTACAAGCAACTACCATTTACAGCATTTTACTCCACCATATTTATTACAAATGAGTTGAAAAAAATATAGAAGTATGGCCGTTAACATTTTAATGATCGTTTACTACCTTCTTAGTCAAAAGATATTTTAAGATTTTAGTATGTTAAAAATTATTACGTAGGAATTGCAAAAATAAAGTCTACAAAAGCTACATTTTGAATGTTTTCTTTCAAGATTTTCTGTGAAAAATACAGAATATTGAAATTTAATTTCTACAAATAAAATATTATACTTTCTAAACAAACACACGAATAATTTTCTCAGACAACTGTAATTGATAAATAATTGAAATTCATAAATAATATTAAAAATTGACCAATCTTTATATGTAGTATATTAAAAAATGTCAACCTTTTTTTTTCATAAAAATTTGTCTCGATTGAACATTGCACAGAACGCAAGTGTGCGTAACTTTCGACACACTGTCCCTCTCCGCGATTGTGCGATGCGCGTTACGCCATGCGCGTACAATAAGTCCCAACACCGTGTGATTACTAAGTTTACTTTACGTAGTCGTGGAATCGGAGACGTCACACTCGTATACATATACATGTGCTATGCGAGAAAACTCCACTTTGCGGAGGCCACGCGGAAGCCACAACGCTCGACTCTGTGTCTCTGATTTCCACGTCTCCGAGACATGGACGCACGAGAATCGCGAGGAATTACGTATTCATTATTCGTCGTAGGCCGAGAACATTGAGCTTGGCGAGCCACCGCGCGCGGAAAAGATCGTGATGCACAAGACGCGAAATACGTGTACGCACGTGTAAATAGAAAGAGACGAGCGAGGGAGCGAGATTGTCAAGTGCTGTAGTTTATTGCTACGGGTTGATAAAATTCGAATTAAGACTTACGAATAATTTAGTTGGTACTTCAACCCTTAATGGGACGCATTAAAAGAAATATATCGGTCAATAATATGCATGTATGTAGCGCAGAGTATCCGATTTAAATTCAAAATTCATTGATACTCAAGAGAGAATGTTCACATCAATAAAAACTTTCTGGTATTAAAATGCAAAATTCAAATTATACTAATTTCACCAGTGCATTTATTCATTTAGAGACTATCAAAATACGAATGGAAAAAAATCAATTTTAAACGTATTACGATGATGCTAAGCTTTGGTATGTGACACTTATATGTAAAAAGAACCATACTTATTAACAAAATGGATAAATAATAACGAAAATGATAATTTAGCAAACGTAATTATTGCTTACATAAAGAATCTACTTGAAAAATTTAAGCCCTTTTATATTTGTTTAAGATGACTCAGATTTTTTGCTGTAATATAAATGTCATATGTGTAATCTAAATGCCACGAAAAAAATATTTGTCCAGCTGAATATTATCATTTTCTTCACCGTTGTACAGATTTAGAATTTATATTATAGATTTGAGATGATTGAAGACAAAGAAGATAGGTATTTCTTTTATTTTCAAAGTATAAATAATAAATCGACCATTAAATGGGATTTATTCAGACGAACGGAATATTAAGATATTCAAAACTAAAGAGGGGTTGGAAAGCGAATTCCCTGAATTACCGACCGAACCATAAGTTATTTACTTTATAATCAAAAATGCATATATTTAGCTAAAACCCAAACTCACTTGATCTTAATTCAGCAATAACGGTAACAATCATTATAACCTCTGAAAATTTGTACAAACGTCTATTACTACTCAATGAAAGGCAAGCAAGTTTCAGATTTGTCTAAATATAATTATTTTTATCATTATAAATATAATTATTTACGTCTCGGTCGGTAAAAATCAAGGCAGGAAATTTGAACCATTTTAGCCCTGTTATATGCTCTGAACTACATTTAAAGATGTCGCAAAAAAGTTTGACGTAAAAAGCTCCACTGTTTTGACAATCATCCATATATCATTAAAGGGGCCGAACTGAGACCTCAGTCAAATGAAAATAAAAAAGCCTAACCTTTTTAAGTAACGTTTTTATACCACAATTTTCATTTAGAAAATTTAATTTCAGTTATATCGTCTTTTACATTTATATCGTCATTGATATCTTAAGATTTTAGCATACTAAAATTTATCGATCTCCTCAACATTCTTTTGTAACTTTCCTTTTAAATACAGGAATCAATAATTTTCTCTAAAATTCCTCTTTCTTCGCAAATTCTCTTCACAAAAACTCATGCCGTGCATTCGTTTTATCGCTCGCGAATTCCTGCTAAGCGCGTAAAAATCGTCTCGTGTATAATTATGCTCATGCCGAGCGCGCGCTTTACGCGTCGATCTGTTTATTTCGTACGGCACGGCTTTATCCTTAACTGGCCGCGGCGAAGGTTTTTACAGGAATCGTAGCAACAAGGCCAGGATACTGCGGGATTTCACTTGCTGTGCCATAAGTAGGCCGACGAGCGTCTTCGTTTCTCTCTCTCTCTCTCTCTCTCTCTTTCGTTTTATTGGGAAGTCGCGCCGGCTTTAATGCCGGCAGAGGAGGATTGTTGCAGACGCTATGGATAGTATACGGGTAGTGGTCAATGGAAATGTTATAAAATATTGGAATATCGAGAAAGTTGGAGCCCGCTGAATTGCGGTGTTTTGTTTAAAAGAAAAAGTTTTTTCAGATGGGGTGTAAGCTGATGTCACGGTTGATTGCTTTGACATTAATAATGGAATACATTTAGTATTGAAATTCGCTACTTGACTCAGTCTACTTGTTTTGAGAATAAATTAACTTTTTTCATTAACTATTAAATCGTAGATTATCAATCTATGGGTTCTTGGAATAACAACTTGAATCAATTTTTATCTTCTTGAAATCATGAAAATTTAGTTTGTAGTATAATGTGCAAAATTGAATGATAAACGATTGCAAGTAAAATAACACTTTTTGAATAAAGTATTACATATAATGTGAAGGTGATGCTAAAGCCACCTGTCACCGACAAATACGAGGATCCACTTTTCTCATTTCATTTTCAATTTTGATTAAATATCTCTATGGAAAGTTGTTGTTCCAATCAAAACGAACAACTCTCCATAGAGATATTTTCTTAAAATTGAAAAATGAATGAAAAAAGTTGTTCCCCATATTTACCAGTAACACAGGGTTTAACATCACCTTCAAACTTAGAAATTATTTGTTCTTTATTCGAGAAAATAAGCAATAATATGGACTAACTGTAGACTTAAGTCGTTATTTTGGGATATTTTAAATGTGCTATCCCATTATATCTCTTTAGGTGTAGTTTTATTTTACAATATCGTTTTTGTAAATGATAAAATTTACTAATAAACAAATGATTTAGTGACATTCAATTATATTTATAAATCGATATTATATAATTAATAATTGACAAAATAAATTCTCATAATATAAACAAAGGGACTTAAGTAGTTATGTGTACTCCTCTCAACTATAGAATTGTTTCTGTGTTCCGCCTTGCTATTTATATAGGAATCTAAATAAATAATATATATTTATACATATACAATATTTACCTATTTAAATATATACATTTTACGTTAACCAAATTATAAAAAATGCATTTAAGTCGTTATTATTGAAAGCCAGAAATAAATAATTTTGTATGTAAAATAAATTATTACGATTTTAATGAACAACGATATTTTATTTTATAGCAGAACATATTCCACCGACCAAAAGTGTTAGCGGATTCACCAATCAAAGGTCCAGTTACCCCAGAAGATGAGGATCGAATGAGGATTTTGTTACCTTGGCACCTAGCTCCAGAATATTTAAAATTTAATCCGTATATTTTTACGGGTTATAGAGGGTATTTAACGACAAAATTATGCATTGAAAGGTCAGTTAAGGACATTTGATTCATTTACCGTTATTCACGTTTAAAATTTATAAAATTGTAAACATTTTTTGCATGTTTTCAGTATATTTTGGTGGACGAACGAAACGATCAACATCTGGAGCCACATATTTGGTTTCGTGTTATTCTGTGGACTCACCTTTTACGATCTTTATTTAGTAAATATCACTGCGCCATTCGGTGATAAAGTACTTTGTGCTCTACTTCTAGTTTGCTTCCAAGTAAGTTCGAGCTGCTTCACAGCATTCTGCATTGGAATTTGCAGAAGTGTATTCATTTACATATTTCTCGTTTCAGGCATGCATGATACTTTCCTCAGTGTACCATACATTTTCCTGTCGGAGCGAAAAAGATTATTGGTACTTCTTGTCCTATGATCTTTTAGGAGTCGCTCTTAGTCTACTAGCAATTTATATGTCAGGAGTTTATTATGCCTTTTGGTGTCATAAGGTAATTTGTAAAATATTTCTACTTTTTGTAAAAGTTTACTTAGCCCTTTAGTACCCGCAAGGACTATTTCATCTATCCTCATTAAAATTTGCGCAAATCCTGATAATTGTTAAAATAGTTTCAAAATCAAATAACACTTTTATTTTGATAGAGAATAAGTCACTGTATGATTAGATAAAAAAATACTTACTTAATGTAAAATCGAAATTGAATAGAGGATAGACGACTTATTGTCGTTTTATAATAAACTATCCAATGTACCGATTAGTGCTATTCTAGAGATAATATAATAAACCAACTTATTTATTTTCGATCGAATAAGGACTTTGGTCATTAAAGGGATAACATTTTATTTTGCCAAAAATCTGTGCGATCCCAATGACAATATTTTACTTGAAAAAGAATGTAATAAAATGTTCACTTTCAATATTTTCTAAAGAAAGTTGTAGTCGAGGTTGTAGTATATTCTAATCTTTTGGATTTACATCCTTCTTTGAATAATTCATAGCCATTTAAAATGAAAGCAAAAGTTTGATTTTATTTTTATTGGTACAGTTTACCTCTGAAAACGTTTTGTAGTTGTTACCGGTAACAACCTTAACCCGTAAAAGCCCCACACTCCGCTATTTTCACTTTCTTTTTATCTATATATAGCTCTCCAAGAAAAAGTTCATAAATTTTGATGAAAATATGTATAGGTATATTGAAGGTGTCTTTTTCGAATATGACCTTCGCTTTCTTGAAAATTGCACCGATCTTCCATCCAAGTTCGTAAAATGGGAAAAAATGAAAGAAAGATTTCTTAAATTAAACTAATTCCTTTTCGGCTAAAAATCGACGTCGAACAATATTGCAATTATTTGAATCGAATACCTTTAATTCAATTAGATATAAATTTTATATATAAATTTTATTTTCGTATTCGATCATTATTTATACAGATACTAAATCAATCGAAAAAGATTATTAAACTTATAAGTTCTAGTCTTTTTTATTATTTATTAAAATCCAATACAAAGCAAAAAGCAATCAACAAACTCTTCCTATTCTTGCAGACGCTCCAGCGATTTTATCTAGTTACCGTGCTCGCGATCTTCATCGTGGCGATGCTGCTGCAGTTGCCCCGCTACCAGGTCAACGACAACATCAAGCTCGCAGTGTTCGTCGGCTGGGCGGCATACGGAGTCCTGCCAACCCTGCACTGGACCGTCGCCATGGGCGGCATGCAGAATCCGGTGGTCAATTTGCTGCTGCCGCGCGTCCTGGGCATGTACTGCATCAGCGGGGCCGCTTTCCTTATTTACTTCAGCAAACTGCCGGAGCGTTTGTTTCCAGGTAAACAGAGATATCGATTGTACTTTTCTTCTTTCTACACGGAGAAGGTATTCTAGTGTGGTAACAGGCGCTCTTTGTTGGCTTATTATCATATATTTAAGAAACAACAGTACGTTATTTGTATTAACATTTTTTTATATGTTCATTAACATTTCAAAAGTGCTTAGAAAATGTTTTACCATAAAATAACTGAAATTGTCTGCAATTATTTGAAATTGTCCAAAGTTATATATGATGAGACAGAAAAGATAATTTATCGTCTTCATGATTTGACGTCTTATGCTTATCTAATACAAAAAATTCTTAATGACAATAAATTTTGGCTAGAGTAGGTACTAGATTACTTAATACTTAAAGAATAGTTCATTTTTCTTTCATTCGTACACATGCTGTAGTCAAACATATATTAATTAAGAATCATTTTGAATTTTCATCGTTTTAAATAAGCATAAAATGCTAAAGGATAGCCGCTATGATTTTCTTTACATATTAAATGATAATGAATATGTTGGATTACTGCATGTTTCTTACAAATTCAACAAAAAGCAAAACAAATATCTATTACACAAGAATACTTCATGAATATTAAAATCCAAATTAATTAATCAAGTAAATTCTTTATTTTGGGGATGAAATTTAACATAATATGCATTTATTAAGTAGAACAACATTTAAATAATGATGCTTATGCATTCTTAAAATAATATTGGAATATCTAATTTTATTTAAGGTTGGGTGGATTATATCGGCTCATCCCATCAATGGTGGCATGTGCTGGTAGTTGCAGCTCTCTATTATTGGCATAATACCGGTATGATGTACGTTGAGTACCGACTCAACAACGGGTGTCCCAGCTTGAGTCAATTATGACATACGGCTTCTGACGATCCTTCGTGTAAGTACAATGTTCCCTTTATTCTTTCTACTCGTAGTATGCATTCCTGTTCAAAAGACTATTTCAATTCCTACAATATCTTACATGCATACGTTATTCAAGAAATGTATATAAGTATTTTTTCAATGTTTAACGTCAATTGGAAATAATTATTAATTTTATTAGAAATACATTTTGACTAGAAAGAAACATAGCTCAGCTCTCGTAGTCAATTCTAATAAAATTTTGTTTGTTGTTTTTAAGACAAGCTATTTTACCTCAATGTTCGATATTTTATGCTAGAATAATAATTCAAAAAATAAATGAAAATACCCACACGAAAAAAGCTTTAATGGGAGATGTTTCATGTACGAATATTAATTATTTTCAAAACTATAATATACTACCAAAAGGTATGATAGCGCATTTAAGGGTCGTGTAAAATACAGAAAAAATACGTGCATGATTTTAAAGTCTTTCGAAATTAATATTTTAACGAAATAAAGCTCAAATTAATGTGTTTATTTATTTTTTGATCATTAGTCTCGCATAAAAACATACGCACATTTGATATGAAACAGCATATTGTTTAAAAACAACCCTAGTGGAAATTTCAAAATGTGAAAAACTGTGACAAATCTGCGAAAAACTGTGTAAAAATATGAATTTCGTGGGAAACTATGAAATTGGTGTTACATTTTGAATAGGCTTTTAAAAAATATTATAGAATATTTCACACGTTTAGTCACAGTGTCTTTTTCCTTTAAGAGAATGCAACGAAAATAAAATGTGAAAAACTGTAAAAAAACTGTGAAGAAATGTGAAAAATTGTGCAAGTTTTATTAGATAAATACGTGTTTTTTACAAGTGTGAAAAACTGAAAAAAGCTTTTTTACACTTTCTTAAATTTTTTCCATAGTTGTTCACAGTTTTTCACAGTTGTAATTTCCACTGGGGAAAGACTTATTAATTAAAATGAACCGCAAGTGCTGTACTTCGTTTATAGGTACCAGAAGTATGAGACTCTTATATATATATATATATATATATATATATATATATATATATATATATATATATATATATATATCTATCGAAAATGATACAAACTAACATTAAAAGTACAATATTCCAAGTGTCCATTTGTGAAAACAAACAACAAACGACAAGCAAATTTTCGAAAGAATCGAATAACTCTCACTTTGCGATTAAAATAACAAAACCCATAACGTAAATATAAATCTTCGCGGTACGCGCGGCATATAACTCTCGCTCACCTTTTACGACGACATTTACAGCTCCAGCGGTGTTCTCGATGGAGTGCGCCTGCGAAATGGAGACGCGCTGGTCGTCACGGTTCCAGGAAACGGTGATCCCCTACTACGCTCAACAGGGAGTTCTCAGCTGCCTCATTGAAAATCCGCTCCGAGCTTACGCCCAATTGAAGAAGCTGTGAGAAGTGCCGCGACGCGCCTAATTGAGAATCTTACGTGTTAACTATACGTGAATCTCGAACGCGACGTCGCGACGTGTGGAGTTCTGAAGCGCGGGAGTGTGATGTTAATATAGCGAGGAAGGACGCTTTTTTATTTATTGCCAATTTTGTTGTTTTTAATGAACGATGATTGTGTTGACCGTTGCTTATTTGAAATGAGCGAGGTCGTAGTTTTATTTTTTCACGATACGGGAGTAAGTTTTACGCCCAGCATTAATCATATGTGTTTTTTGACAATTGACGTAAGTATAGAAATTCGTTCGCTTATTGGCGCACAAAATGGTAATGCAATTATTTAAATTAGATAATTCTTTTCATATTTTCATTATTAATCTTTGAAAGATTATTTTAAAATTATTTTCATTAATTTTAATTCAACTTAATATTTTATTATATTGGATACATAAATTTGATATAATTATAAGCATATCTTCATTTTCTAGGGTAAGAATAATGTAAATATTTTCGTACTTCGTTTTTCTATACATTAGGGAGAAAGCTTGCTGCTATCGCCAGATTTCTAAATAAGAATTATTTGCTTTTACAGGTATATTATTATTATTTAGGATACTGCAATTATGTAAAATTTTTTTTTTGTTTTCTAAATTTTTTTTTTATTGAATAATGTATTGGCATGATATTATCGACAATTTTTTTCTTATGCATAGTCATTTTATGTATGTAATGTTTACCTGTGTTATGTTTCCTATACTGAAACAGATCTACTCTACTCAATTTCTTTATTGTTACATAATTCATGTACGATTAAAAGTGATGTAAACAACGTAGATAAATTCGCTCACTTTTTATGATTTTTATTGTTTTATTTGTTAGGTTTGTATGTTGTTGGTGGCAACAACGTCTGTGACGTTGAATATAAACATATAATAATGATGTACAATTTTATATGCGAATATATTTGAAAGTTCACCAGTAAAGCCAGTTGTGTCATAATTCAAACTAGTTTTGAACGTTGTTTACGGGCTTCGTTTACCGCTACACAATTGTTACCTTTGTCATCTATTAAAATTGTTATTTATATACACATCAGAGTAATTTTATTATTAATCCCTTCCGTGAAAATGATAAATTAACTTCGCTGAAATTATTATTTAATTTCTTTTGTAAGCAGAACATATATGCAGATCGATGTAGGAATATTATGTTTTTATTCTGTTATACATGGACAAACATTTTACCAATTGAATTGCAAAATCCATAGTAGTATTAAGTGTTCGAATAAACAGATATCTGAGTTTTACGATACTATATTAAATCCTCAAGAAGTTTCATATATTATTATTTGTATTTAGATAACAAAATAAACAAAATTAATTTTTATATAATAACTTATTCGACTAAGAACTTATTGAAGATAATACAGAGTTCTAAGTTATCGATGCTATTCCTTGTACACTTGTAGATTTGTTGTTTCGTCGTAAGATGTCGCCACGTTAGATTTCGCGGTACATTTTAAGAGAGCATGTTACCATGTACACTTGACGGAGAAAATATCTGACTTGAACGATTTGGATTTTTTGGAAATACTGCAATTTCATTGGATCGAATGAAAATTTTCGTTAACCTCATTTTGGAGGATTTAAAAAAATTAAAATCGTTCAAATCAGATATTTTGTCTATCGTGTGTACTGTGTACTCTATTCAGTGTAACTTTATATTAACTTATATATTTTTGCTAACTGTCTATTTAAAAGTTTTCAAAAGTATGATCATAAAAAAATTCATTATCGATACATGTTTATAAGGTACCTATTTATAATATAAGCTAGACCATTTTAAGTTTTATAGCTGTGAAGATGATGATGAAATTTCATCTCATACCGTATTTACTTATATGTATAATAATGTTAAGGTGATGCTAAAGCCACCCGCACCGGCAGTTACGAGGATCCACTATTTTCATTTAATTTTCAATATTTAGTAAATATCTCTCTGAAATGCTGTTGTCTCAATGAAAAACAACAACCTTTCAGAGAGATAATTTCTCAAAATTAAGAATTAAATGAAAAAAGTATTTTCCCGTATTTATCAGTAACGGGGGGGTTTAGCATCACCTTAAGCAAAAATAAATAACTCGTTGAAGTTCAATCAGAAAAAATATACATATCCTGAAATTGAAAAGTAACGAAAACTACACAAACAATTTACTAATTTTTTTAAAAACAATGTTCTATTTTTATATTATTGAAAAGAAATTATAAAGTATTTTGCAATAAGCACAATTTAAGAAGAAACATTAATAAGAGATATTTATAGCCTAAATTTTGTGTCTGGTATGATATCAATAAAATTTTCTGAAATTTGGATGGGCTTTAATCGTTACCTATAATTGTAATATTAGCATTATTTTAAGAAAATTACGCTATTTTAATACATAAAATCAATTGCGTGACGATTTGCATCCAATGTTACATGCTTCCACGAATAAAATAAATAAAAATGCTGCCAATTCATTAGCATTGAGCTTCATCAAATCTTATTAATTGTTCCAATAAAAAAATATATATTCTATTTAATTCTATGGCGAAAAGTTAAAATGACAAGTCTAATAGTTTCAATTTATAAAATAGATAAGTTTATGAACAACGATTTATTAATTTATTATAAAAATATCATAAAAATGAAAAACGTTATAAAACAAAAACAAATAAATGAATCTTAAATTTCTTTTTTATATCAAATCTTTATCATAAAACGATAAAATGCGCTTTTATTAGTAAAAAGTGACAGCGTAATACCTATGAAACAAATAATAAAAATTAAAAAAAAATATAAATTTAAATATCTTGAAAAATAAAATATCTTAGCCAAGAGATACTAAAAAGCAACGTTTCTGGAAAATTTCAGAAGCATTGGTGGGCTATAGAAAATTGACTTTTTTACATACTGATTTTTTTCTTTACGAGAGAAAAATAAAATGGCTCAAAATTTTGATTAAATATTGTACTCCTTGTTACTGATCATCTCAAATTTTGGGTCGGAAAACATAGGTAATTTTATGATTTCTCAAATGCATTTATACTACGTTAATGATATCATTTCTAATATACCATAAAACTTGAAAAACTAAAACCCAAATATTAAAAAGTCTCCAAAGAACAAAAACGAATCGAAAACTAAAAATAATTATTTTGGTTCCTCGATCATAGACTTGTTATAAAAGAAACAAACAAGAATTTCGGTTAAAAATGCAATGTATTTAACACTACAATAAACGAGTTTTTTGTCATTTTCGTAAAACATATCTTTGCACTTCCCGGCTATATAAACTTTATTATAGAAGTTTCCAAAATAATTCTTTTTAATATTTGAAAATAATTACATTTTCTTGTTTATGCAAAAAGAAAATCCCACTATTCTCCCCCTTCAATGTACATAAACAGCACTCGCCAAAACGAAAAGAAAAAAGCACCTGGCCAGCCCCTCTACTATTCCATCCATTAAAATCCACCTCTCGCAGCCCTTCCGTACATTTCCTAAGAGCGAGCACCACAGCTAACGAAGATAGCCCAGTCGAGGCAAGATAGCTATACCTATATACACAAGCACCCGTAAGAGCACGAGTGCACGAGACACCCCGAGCGAAAAAAGAAGCGAGACAACCGAGATCGGCGATTTTTTATCCCGGGCGACGGTATATACATTCGCCCACCGAAGGAAAGAGCGAGAGCGAGCGCGTGTATATACGACGGCGGGCGAAGAATTTACGTAGCACTTAATCCGGGCGCTTAGAGGATGCCCGCGGCAATATCGCTTTACTTCGCATTCTTGCCTGTACGCAGGTGGGTATAATAATATATCCTCGCGCGCGATCGCCGGTAATAGTGAGCGTTTTGCGCCACTGCTTTCCTCGGCTACAAGCCACCCTTCATCGGCTGCTCGTGTTGCGGGAGGAGGGAAATGAGCGTGAATCATTGACCGCTCGCGTTAATCATATTTGCAGCGCGATTGCGCGCACTCTGGCGTACTTCGTACTTTGCGCGAAGCGGGTTGCTTGTGGAGCTTGCCCAGGCTCGAGAGCCCGATTAAGAAGTTTTTTATGCGCGCGATAGCTCAGGTGTGTGTCTTGTGGTGCTTGGGTTTTAATGATGGGAAAGTGGATTTTATGCGTGGCGTGCGGGTGAATTGATACAAGTGAGATGTAAATTTTCATTTAGCTTTGTGTAGTTTGGTGAAGTAAATGCATCGCATGTCATCACATATCCAATAAAAGTATTGACTTGTTAATGAATTTTTCATATTTTATTCAATGCTTCTTTAATACTATACTAATTACAGGACAACGTTTCTATATTTTGAAACTCATGGAAAAGGGCATTCTTTTAAATTTTACATAGAGATTTTGATTTACTAATTTTTTTAAATTAAACATACTATAAAGATCATAAAGCAGGGAAATTTTGAATTGTTGATGTTTAATATAATCTTAATTGAATATTTTAGTACGAGTTTCTTTTATGCATGTCAACTATATTCTTCATTTTAAAACTTGATGTGTATATATAAATGATCCTTGAAAAGGCGCTTTGAGGGATATCAATTTTTTCGCAATATGTTTTTTCTTGTTTTCCCTAAGTTAACAGCCTGTATTATTTCAAGTTTATCCGCAACAGTTAAACTAGTATTCGCTTTGCATGTTAATTGTGTTGCGTGCATTTTTATAATTAGGTATATTTTGATTGAATTTGGAAATTTTGCAACTGTCGAAGTTGATTGAGCTCCGACAATTTTTAATTGTGTATAGACTAAAATTTTAGACAAGCTAGGTGCAATTTTGAATTCTTTCAAATATTCTAGTTTTTTTTCAATTATAAAGGTTTTTGAATTAGAGAAGTATTTCTGCACTAGCAAAAGTATGAATTTTGGGTGAGGAATTCATTACAATATAACTAAACAATGTTTATAATTTTTCTTTTTTAAAATGATTTTTTATCTTTTAAAATATTGTGTATTATTTATGCACTGTATTAAAAAAATATGCAGAGTAAATAAAATAAAAATCAATTAGTTATACAAGCAATTTCCAAACAAAAAGATTCAAATAGCATTACCTTGAAATTGATTCATCATTGAATTTTTTACAAGAACGTTCAAAGTAATTAATCAAAACTTATTTTTCTGGAACATCAGAAGAAAATTTTCACGTCAAAATAAAGATAGAAGATGGATGGGATTATTTTCAGTTGAATAATAGTAGAGTTAAATATAGGAACTCCTATGCAAAAGATAAAAAATTAAAAATAAACTAATAATTTTGATAAACATATTAAATTTAATTGTGTTATTAATTAATTTTGTCAAATCACTCAGAGAACTAATTGGTTAATATTTTATACTTTTCGATCATAAAAGGGAAAGTTTATTACAGAATCAATGCGAGTTGAATATTTTAAATCGCTATACAACTTTTACTATCACTATAAATGCAAGATTGCATATTTTGAAGTAGATTTAAGTACCCACGTGTAGTGATTAGCCGGATCCAGACGTAAATTTTTCTACAATGCTTGTACGTCTGTCTTTAGGAGATAAAAAGAACTCGAGCGATTATCGGAGCCAATCCCCTAATCGCCCGGGCTCACTGGAGACATTATATTACGCTCTTAATCGCTGCCAACTATATCAGGCCCGGATAATCTTGTGATCGTAAAGTGGTTTTACACGTATGTATAGAGGAATCCGCTACTATGGACGTTATTATGAATGCATATTGACCAAAATAATTTTGCCTAACATTTTGTTATTAGTATGTGATACTTTTGTATATTCATGTGTATATATACTACTGATTGTATGTACCTAATTTTAGTAAGAAAAGTGTATATTATACTGTTGTCGTAGTTTTATAACGCTTTGTCAAATTTATATTATTGGCAAAGTTTGATAGTATAAAGATACCCTACATATAATTCTTAAATGATAAAAAGGTCATGCAATAAGTATTGTAATACTATTTTTAAGCGATTTAACTCGGTTGCAATTTAAATTTAAAATACGAATTTCGGATAAATGTAAAGTAACTTCTTTATCTTTACTTATAACACTCTACAATTCCGAGTATTCTTTTAAATCCAAATCTTTCTCATCAATATATGTTTTTAAAGCACTAGCGCGATTATACTGAAATAAAAGACTTATACTCTATAAATATTAATAAAAATCAAACTTATTTAATGTTAAGAACTATTCCAGCATAAATTCTCTTATTCTAAAGAGCTCCTTAATTTCAAATCTAGGTATTAGGAGCTTCTGTATAAAGTTCATATTTTGTTCAAATAAATCTTAACTATTAGATTCCTAAATTAAATTTATACCGTAAAAGAAGTACCTATTCTGTGTTTTTTTTATATTATAATTATAATATCAGACCCCGTAATCAAAATCCATTATATAATATTTAATCTGTCTAATCAAACATTCGTTTTATTTGTTTTATCAACTAGAATAAATAGAATTAATTTCATAAGCCTCAGATATATAAGCTTAATATAGGTTTTTCTGGTTTAGGCCATCCCCTTACCAGACCCCAAAAAACTATAATAGCATGTAATAAAAAGACGCACTAGTAAAGACTTAACTAAAATCCTGTCTAGTTTCAATTCCATCCTAAATAACACATCCCTTCGTCACCGACAACCTCATCCCTATATAAACACACACGCGCGCACACGCACATGGGTATACCAACGAACTTCGCGTCGAAACCTTTAATCGAAAAAGCCAATAATGGAAGTCAAGACATCGTGCGCCTCGAGTGAGACCTACTTTCAGCTAGTATCTTTGCGCAGACGCCCAAGTGTCTGTGTGTGTGTGTGCGTGCGTGTGTGTTTGCGCGCGCACGGAAGAGCGAAGATTTCCCAGCGGGAAAAGGCGCCTGCGGAAGGAAAAGACGGAACATAGCGCGTCCCGCGTCGCGCCACGAAAAATATCAGCGGCGAGCCAATGGGGCGAAAAAGAGCCCGAATAGTAGCTTTTCTTTCTCTCCCTCTTTCGCTCCTGGTGCTAGATACTACAGGCAGCTGCAGTGCAGAGTACGCGGGCTCGGAAGTACGCGATAAGACAGCTCGGCGGTGATACGACGTATATAAGATGAGACAAGAGAAGAAGAAAAGAAAGCCAGCGTAAGAGAGAGAGAGAGAGAGAGGGGAAGAGACAGAGCGCGTGCGCCTCTCCCTCAGTCAATAAACATCTGCGGAGAGAGAGAGGGAGAGAGGAGACGCCCGCGCGCGGTAAGCCCTGGACCGCCACTCTGGATTACTATACTACCCTGCCGGCTACTTTCGCCCCCGCCGCCGGCGGTGGCGATGGGATGCCTGTATATAGCTGTACGTATGTACCTATATACTTTTCCCGCGGAGGCGCGCGCGCATACGGACGGTAGGCCAGTGGTATGCGCTCCTGGTCGGCGTTTACCCGCTCCGAGGACGGCTTGATTGAGATCTGTCAGTCTGGACACGCGACTGACTGCGTCGAATTGCTGGCGAGGAATGGAGGGATGAGTGCGCGATATCGGTGTGATGCAGGGGTTATTGTTTTCTTCTGCGCTTTTTCCCGGTTGTCTATAGTTGTGTGTATTGCGTGGGACTACTTATTGTAACGATGATTGAATGAGAGTATAGCATAAATAAAATAGAATGTAATAATAAATATTAGAATAAATAATACCTACTTCTGGATGCGAAGGTATAACTTCGAGCTTTTTAAAATGAAAAATAACATTACAACATTGTTTAAGAATATTGTTTAAATTATTGTTTATTTAATATTTGACGTGACATAAATTGGTAATAAGGATAGTTCAAATTTAATAATCAATAAAAATAACATCAGGGGCGTGAGTAATGTATTTTGCTGAAACTGTAGGAGGTGGTTTAACGTATAAGGTGAAGATAGACGAAACGCATGTGTTTTTCTGAATGGGTCCTAGATTTTTAAATAACAGATAGTTTTGCAAAATAGGTAGAATTTTGAAGAAAAAAAATTGTTGGAGTAGTAATATCTCATAAAAAAATGGTCTTAGGTGGATTCCCAAAAGAGAAAATTTAAGTAGAAAATAAGGGCTTTAATTTACTATATAAAGTAAATTGACAAAAAAAAATTGCAACCAAATTTATTAATAAACAGTTCGGTAATAATTATTACAATTTGTATACAGTTTTTTCATAATCTTCAATCTTGCATAACTTTGGAACGAATTTAGAAACTTATGCACATGTTTGATGTAAATTGAACCTAAACTTGTTTGATGTCATAAATTGAAGTTTTTATTTTCTTTATTGGAAATTCATCCATAATTAGAAAATTATTGAAATTTTATTAGTTATATCATTTTTTATCCTCAAAATTTTACCTCGTTTTGCAAACCAGATATCGAAAGACCAGAGCTCATTCAGAAATGGAATTACTTGTGGCCTTATATATTTTTTTGCATAAAAATCCCATTTATAGTTTCATCAAAATCCAGAACCCCCTTGAGATTTTCCTTGAAAAAGATATATCAGTACCTAGTTTAATTTAGATATGAATTATTTTCATAAAAATAAACTTAGAAGAAGTAAAGTTAAAGAATTAACGTAACTATGACGTAGATATAAACTCTTAATTTTATCAGCACAATTAAATGAAGATAAGTTGAACTTAATAAGTAGATATTATGTGAAATAAAAGAATATCATCTAGAGAGCTCAAAAGTAAAAGACCTTAAGTACATGAGGTAAAAGAACAATGTTAATAATATTAGACTCTAATAAATAAGGAAATAAACATAAAGCTTGAACAGAATGAACTCAGAATTGGAAGAAATGGTGTCGTGCTATCTTGTGTTGATGAAGTCGAGATGAAGTTATGTACCTTAGGGTTCATAAAAAACAAATTAGTGAAAAAGTAAGTTTTATGAACGTTTAATTTGTACTTCATGCTAACTTTCTTCAGTCTTGTAATTGATTAGTACGGCTCGGAAAATTATTGTAATTTAATTAAGCAAATTAATAATAAATCATAATAATATTTAACTCACAATAAATACAGATCCATTGCTACAGAAATTTTGAACATATGTAATACCTTTCTTCGAGCTCACGTATGACGTGTAGATTATTAAAAAGCATGTAGCAACAGAGAAAGTTGGCAAGTGATGTAAAAATAACATTTCATATTTTATTTGTCACTCAACTCAACAATTTTGTCCTTCGCGTGAAGCAATAATAAAAGCCTCAATGTCTAAATCTAACCTTGCCGAATTTTGTACAAAAACAAACTGAAATCAAAAATACAGCTGTTGTCAAATTGAAAAATGTACATGGTGTTTTCGCGAATAATTCGCTGACAAAGCGCTGCGTAAACACGCGCGCGCGAGTGCTTTGACTTTGATGCTTATAACCGACGTCCCGGATATTTTATTGTCGAGAGAGCTGGTACGTTCGCAATGCGCGTGTGTCGCAATAACGCGTTACTGCATAATAAATAACAAAAGCGTCGGTCGTTACATAAATGCGTAATTTGTCGAAATTTTAATTGTTTGATACCAAAAATGCGATATAATTTTGCGAAGTGGAAAGATTAGTTTGGCTAGGTGAATAACTGTACTTTAAATTAGGGAAAAAGCCTTAGCAGTCATTATTTTTGAAGTCCCTAATATACCGCGCTAAGTTAAAAAGCTTCTTCGCACCCTCCTTTAGGAAGGCGCCCACTCGTTCGTTACTTAATTGTAAAAATCCGGTCTGCGTATAAGACGGCAATCTTAAGAAAGACCAGCAGCGCCAGCAGCAGCAGCTTTTTCCCTCTCACTCGCAAATTCGTTTAGCGCGGTAATCGCCTCTTTTAATGAAATCTTCAAAATTACAATTTTACTTGGAAAATGACATTTCTACTTATTTTTCTGAAATTAACTTAATGTTACTAAAAGAAAATCATACTTGGGTGTATTTTGTTTATTCAATCACAATTTTAATAAAATTAGTATCGAATTTGTTACAATAATACAATTTATATATATTTATTTTTTTATATAAAATATTCTATTTACTGTATGAATGCTTTAAATAATAATTTTCTTACTTTAATGCATGTCGTAAAGACAAATTTTTTGCAGATTAATAATTTTTTCTCAATTGTTCAGCTTCAATATTATATTTTTCCTTACACGCTTGTGCCTTACACTACTTTTCTTATTCTCTCAATCGTACGTACTTACATTTTTACGGAGAATCATCCTGTGTAGCTAAAAATGTAAATTACATTTTCTTTCCGCCTGATTTTTAATTAAATTCTCCATTTCTTTTTTTGGAAATAGATAATTTAAAAAAATAAAATAAATGCAAATGAGTTATTTATATTACTGAAAAAAGTCTTTGTTTATATTGTAATAAAAGTCATGGTATAATAATGTGCTGAAAATGAAAAAGCATATCTAAAGTTAAACCTAATGGAGAAAGGACACCATCGATAAACAGAGAGTTAAAATAAAAATGTTTGCGATATTAATCGATTCCTTTCCCTCCAACTACATAAAATATATGATAAATAGTAAATAATTTATACAACTATGTATTTTCATTTGCACAAAAACTACTAATTTTATTTCTAAATTGGGGATATAGTTGTCTTCTAGAAATAAATATGAGAAAACAGTCACTCTATTTTGGAGTGAGATTTTCACTCTCAAAATTTTAGATAATATATATTTAGATGCTACAATAAATTGCTTTAATAAAAATAAAAATTGTTAAGCAAATGTATATACAGACCATTTTTACTATAAACATCTCCAATATAAAACCAGTAACTTTTGTTATACAATTTTTCCAGCATATACAAAAACATTTAGCATATACATTCTACAACTTCTCCCGAAACCCCCTTTGTCTACCCTTCTTCTTCATCTCTCCACACCTCGATCTTCGTCACCAACTCTCTTCTCTTCCACTTCCTTTTCCCCTAGATGCAGTAACTCTGTTCCTCGCTTCCTTTTCCATCTCTCGCGAGAGACCTCAGCACCAGTCCCATCTCGCACTCGCACTCTTATACCTTTCCAGTCCATCCATATAAGAAGAAAGGCAGAAGGTGCAGTAGTGGGGCACAGCAGCAGCAGATTTTCCACTCTCTAGCTACGTAGTGGAGCTGGAGCTGGAGCTTGGAGCCTCCATTAAATTCATTAGGCCATTAGTGGCTGGTGGTGCCGCTGTGCCGCTGCAACCCTCCAAGATGGCTGAGCCACCCCCGCGCGCGAGCGCGCTCCCGGGTCGCCTGGCAACCAAACTGCCTTCGCCTCGAGAGGGAAACGGGCGTCGCTCTGTGCCTCGACACTAGCGGCGTATATATATGTAGCTTCGTCTCTGTCTCTGTCTCTCTCTTAGCAGAGCGTCGCGCGGTGTAATTAGATTCAACGAGCGAGAGAGCAGGGTACGGAAGGTGGGTATACATAGGGAGGGAAAGGAAGAGAATACTGATGCGCGCCTCGACGCTCTTTCTCTCTCTCTCTCTCTCTCTCTCTCTCGTGTCTTTGTCTTCGCGATGCTCGCTTTTGCAGCTGGAACTTTGCGCTGATAACACCTTTTTCTTATTCCGCCGCGTGCAGGCCTTTGCCTGCGCGAGCTCTGTTTGCAGTTCGAGCGCTTCATCCGAGCAGCGCGAATTATCTTGCTGGCTGAGAGTTGAACTGGTGGATGGTAGCGAAGTATCGAAATTGCGCGGACGGTGGTGAGAAACTTTGCTGGAATTTCAAAGAAAATGATGCTGCAATGGAGTATTTATAAGGGGGAGTGGGGCATTTTTGTACACGTTGCATTTTGAAGCTTTTACTTAAGGCTTTCATTCTTTATGGAATACTGGGGAAATTGGGACACACGCTTAATTTAAAATTTAAAATTAAATACGTTACATTAATAAATCAAGGTTTATAACTTTTTATAAATAGTTAGTTTGGACTGTGTGTTTGATAACTATGCAGTGGAGTTTTTACGAAACAGTGAAAGATAGAAATTTCAAATAATAAAGTGTGTATAAACATTCACCACTTTTCCCGTACACAGAAACGAATTTGTAATATGCAGAGTATTTTGGTTTATGACAACATATTTTTACATACAGCTTAAATTTTATCAATCTTGAACTTAATTATTTTTTTATTATGTTGGTTTCTATTTGCGTGAACCGAGCGGTTGAGAGCAAAATATTTGACGATCACGTCATAAAAACAGACGTATTATTTTCTTTTCTTTAAATAATGTGTCTTATCTATCTAGACTTAGGCTGAATAAGTCGTCAGGCGCTTGGGAAGATAACTTATGTTTACTTTCTGAGATTTCAAGTTATAAGTAGTAGTTACAGATCTGTCATGTCTTCAGTTCTCCTGCAATGTTCGCTATATCTTATTGTAATTTATTTTAAAATGTTTAGAAATGTTATTAACGTAGTTTCTTAAAGCCATTTGCAGAAATACTGTAAAAAAGCTGCATTAAACATTCAATTCTGCCTAACTAAACCTCATCCTTTTTTACTTTTGTACTATAACATAAAACAACACTCTGTATCAACGGCTAAAAATTAAGGATAAACTTAAAATTAAAAAGAAAAGAATATATAATCAATCCTTTTTTTTAAACTAATATTTCATTTTATTAATCTAAAGAATATAACGCAAAATGTAATATAGCAAAAATACAGATGTTTTTATTCGTACATAAATTATAAGTAGAAAAGTCGTTTATAACTTTATTAAGTTTTATATGGAAAGTAAATGAAAGTAAAGAAAAAAAAGCACGTTTCCACACTTAATTTTTAAGCAATTGAAACCCTTCGTTCACGTTATCCCGAATACGTCAAATCCCCACAAGCTCATAGTCCATCATTCCACAAAATAATGATCCTACAAGACTCTTAATTTCCCACCAAAAAAACCTTCAAATCCACCGCATTCAATACTCTTCCGTCCAAAACACAGACCGATTCCACCCAACGCACCCAGCCACATCCACACCCCCACACAACCCCCCCCCCCCCCCCCAGCCTAAATGAAAAGTAATGACGCCCGAAGAATTTTCAATTCGGTGCAGAGGGCTTTGCATCGGGAATACGAAATCACGCTCCTCGCCCGCGCGCGTGTGTGTGTGCGCGCAGGTGTCCCACCCCCCTCCCCGCGACATTACGCGAATGCATTAACACTTTGCATCGCGCTTATGCGGCGTCCGCGACGCAGCAAACTTGCGCCGCGGCCCCATGCATAGATGCATGCGCCGCCGCCGCCGCCGCCGCGGGGGATCACGACGGCACCGCGCGCTCCCGAGTTACTACATAATACATCGTAGCGCGCGATTTTCCCTCACCGAGAGGGCGGCTTCTTCCGCCCGCTGTGCTTTCCTTTGTGTTTCTCGAGACGTTGTTTGGGTTTGTTTGCTGCTTTTGTTGTTTGCTGGCGCTTTTTTTGGAGGAGGTTTGGTTTTGGATGTTTATTTGGCGTGGCGTGTGGCGGGTGCTTACGAGAGTGTTATACTACTGATATGTGAAAGAAGTCTTTTAATTTGTCTTTGGTGGTATTTAGTAGTATAATAAAATACGGGTGAAAATTGGGTAGTTTAGAATCAAATGCCCATCATTTTATTATATATTATAGTTATAGTATGATAATAATAATTTTAATGTAATAAGAGTGATTAGTAGCAATATGTGTAGTATAATAATTATAATTATATTATTCAAGTTATTATGCAATATGTCGTACATTTTATAATGATCATGATCTTTCGCACAATTTAGAAAATGGATTAATTGGGTATAAAATAATTCTAATTAAAATTCAGAATAATTGACTCAAACCGAATAGACTATACTTGAAATTATATAATTAAATTCATAATTAAAAGGAGTGAAGCATATTACGTGTAGAAATAAATTTATAATTAACTGAAAGATTGTAGTTCTAAAAAAAACGCACAAATGATTTCAGTTAATTAATCATGTTGAATGTATGCATCGTGCATATCATTGTTCTTATCGATCTTATAAGTCTTTGTTGCACCGAAAAGGAATTCTGTGATTCCCATTTCTTTTTAAACTCATTATCTTACTTTTTATCGTCTTTCCTTCGACCTGCGTCGTTTATCTTTTATTTCAAAGCAAATAACGGCGTAGTGCCATAAAAAGTACGCATCTTTTTCGGATATTTGATGTTTAAGTTCTTCCTAAAATATGAACTCGCAAAAAAACTAAAACTGCTAAATTTAAAAGAAATAAGTAATTATCAATATACTCGTCACTGAGAAAAATAAAAATTAATTTTTACTATATCAATAAAGTATTTTTTGTATTTAATTTACTTTAAAATATTTCTACTTCAAAATTATCAAATTGCTATAATAAGTAGTCTTTTTAACTAAAAGCACTTCTATGTGATGTAAATTGTATTTTATTAGCGTATCTAATACTCCATTTTCCCTCAGTGATATGAATGTAAATATCTTACAGATATCTTATCAGTATATTCCGCAGATCTTCCCGCGCAATCATTCATTTGAATTACATCCCGAACTATCCGACCAAAATCTCAAGTCGAACAGGTCCAGCTCCACTCGCAAGAACTTTAATTTTTGCTCCTACCCCCTTATCTCTCGGCCCATCCCCGCACCTCTTTCTCCTTCTTCCATCCCTCTTATCAACAATCACATTAGTCCTCGCGCGCAGGTCCTCCTAAACCAAAAAGCTCTCCTCTCGCGTTCAACTTTTTCCCCTCCAACGTACACGCGTTTTTTTCCCTCTCACGTATAGACACACGCGCGCGCAAGAAGCCAACAAGAAGACGAGCTAACGCGTTTCGGATGGTGCCCGCGGCGCGCCTTTGTGCAAACGCGGGGCGAGATTGAATATAAACGCGAGAATAAGGAGAGTCCTTTTATGGCGCGCGAGCTCGCTGATGCTATATAGCGAAAAAAAAGGAGGATAGAAAGAGTGAGAGAGAGAGGGAAATGCTCTTACTCTAGTGAAATTGAGGGCTTTGGGAGGGAGAGGGGGGTGGGGAGCGAGAAGGGCGAACCTACGCTCCGGTGTGCGGTGTGCGGTGTGCGGCTTAGAGAATCGGACGAATCCTTCTTCGGGTTCGTTTGCGAGGCTCGCGGAGCTGGAGCTCGTAAGAGAAAGAGAGAGAAAGCGTGGAGCAGCTCTTTTACGACGACGATAATCATTTCCCCGTATAACCGTATCCACTCTCTCTCTCTCTCTCTCTCTCTCTTTCTCACTTATAGCTACCTATACTGCGTGGATTTGCCAACCTCCCCCGCGAAGGAGTGGCACAGACCAGCGGCAGCGGAATGCGTGAGACTAATCACTCGCGGGGGTGGCCCGACGATTTTGCGCTCACGGAGAATTAGGCTACTTTTATACACCGCGTCGTTGCTTAGGATGACGCTGAAGCTCTGGTGTACCAGGGAGTAAAGGGGGTAGATGAGCGTACGTGCAGTATACGGGGGCGGTAGGTGTGTACGGTCGTTAAGTTTCTTGTTTCCGTTTCAGGACGCGATTAGCGCACCAGCGCGTACTCGTAAACACTTGCGGCGCCCGCTCACGGGGAGACGCGGGGATTCGAAGGGTTTTGGAGGTCTTTTGCTTTTTTTCTCTTGAGGATTTGATGTTTATGCTGATTGCTTTGTTAAGTGGTAGTTTTGACAGAGCCGGAGATATAACTATAACGTCCACTGTGTATTCAATATATGAGTGTAATCTGTCTAATTTGAAATCAAACGAAAAAGCATTTTATTGTTGTAAAGAGTTTTTATTTATATATAGGGGTAAAAAAGGTTAAAATTTCGAAATATGCATTAATGCGTGTTTTGTTTAATAAACGCGCTACTAGAGATCTCAAACTAATGACGGCTCCTCATTATACTTGGGTGAACATTCAAAACCGAACTTCCACATTTGAAAACTTATTATACTTTAGTTTGTCTTTTTTCTTTAATTTAATTCATAATCTGAGTATCAAATACGTTCTCCATTTTACTCAAAGTAGAAAACACATTTCCTTTGGTTCCACTGTTTATTTTCAAGAACGTCTAGACCAGACTTCAGATCATAAGAACTGTTAAGTACTTTGAAAAATGTCTAATTCTTTAATGTCTCAAACATTTTATCAATCTGTACTATCTTTACTTTATTAGAAACAATTATACTAAGTCATCAAAAAGAAAAGGTATATATCAATGTGTATCATTACTATTCTTATGAATTATATTTTAGTTGTTACAGAATTCTAGAGGTTAAATTCGGAACATTTTTGTTTAAATGTTAAAAATATGTAAACTAAATTGAGAAGTAATTCTCTGAAAAAATTAAATTTTCTTCTCTTTCGATTTATAAAGTTTTTCTTTTAGGAGATATCGGGCTTGACTTCAAAACATAAAGGTTACGATTGAAGATATTTCGAATTAAAAAGGTTCTTTTTGTTCAAAGACTGACAAGTAAAGAGTTTTTCAACTAAAAGCACCGCACTCTAACGCGTATAAAACTACGCATCCGGTCGTTCCAAATAACGACACCCAACGACTCCAACAACCCCGTTACAGACCACAACAACAATAACAACGAAATCCTCTCAGCACTCGTTGCAGCTAATTCAAAAACCAATACACGCGACTGTTCAGTGCAATGCAGCACTGTAGGTAGCCCTGCGGCCACGTCAATTTTACGAGCGAAATCGCGCGAATGGCCGCGCGCACATCGCGCAAACCGAGCAACGGAGAACGAACGAGCTATAGCTAGGTACAGCTAGCACGCTAGAGAGAAAGAGAGAGAGAGAGAGGGAGAGAGAAAGAGCGAGCGAACACAGAGGAGAGCATGCAGGGGATTCTTAAAATACTCGCGCAAGATTCTAAATCATGGAGGCTTAGGCGCGCCGTCGTGCTCGCGCACAGGGATTACCTACCTTACTTCAAAGTGCCCTGCAGGTGCAGCCTCTCTGTTTCGAGAGAAAGAGAGAGAAGGGGGGGGGGTGAGAGAGAGAGAGTTTCTCTCCTGACAGAACGTTGAATCATGCGGCGAGACGCCACCACCACCGAAGGCGATGCGCCCGGCCTTTTATCTCTCTTTGCTACTGCTGCTGCACGAGGGGCTCGTTAATCGCAAGTAGCACTGTGGAAACGAGTCGCATTTTTGGACGAGGTCGGCGCGGATTAGTCGCGAGCTGCATTGTCGCGGTGACGCGCGCCGATGTATACATTTCGACGGAGAGGTGCGTATAGTAGCGTGTGTATGTGTACAGCGTATGTATATGTGTGTACGATGTTGGGGTGTATGCGTGTAATTGTCCTATAAAATTTAATGGCTGGCCCGTAAAATTATTGGCCCGGGGTATCGATTTTGTAGAGGAGAATTATGTAGTGCAAATAATAATTGCAATTAAACTATAATTGGTGATTTATTGGGCTAAGCTAGGATGCATAATTTTGAGGATGTTTATCAGCATCATCATTGTCTTTTTTTGTTATCAAATAATCTTTTGTGTAGTAGTGATTGAACATGCTTAGAAAACTGAATTTCTAAGCTTTGATGAATTAATCTGAACATTTAAAACGGTACCTCTACATTAGCATGCAAGTTTTGATGCTAAAAGCATGATCCAAAAAGAAAATAAAACCACACGGAAAAAGCTTCAATTTGAGCGTTATCGTATTAAAGTATTTATTTATACTATGTCATTTTTTAAAATAATTTTGATGAATCGAAGATTAATAACCTAATTTTTAACGTATTTTATGTCACCATCTTCGATTATTTATATTCTTGGTACAAATTAATATTTTAATTCAAGTTTTAACTATAATTGCCACTTTATTTACCTGAAAAACGGGTCGAAAATGGCACTTGATTCCCGCCAGCGCGGGAATAAACTAAATTCTCAGTTTCTGTGGCGATCTCTCTGTCTTTTTCAATTTTGAACTATTATAACTATTAACTATTCTTTATATTAATATAAATTTTTAAAAAAGTCAATAAAGTGGCCACAGTTATATATGCAACACGGGAACAAATCGACTTTATTCCCTTGTTGCATAATGTACTACTATAAGAAACAAAATTAAAATTAATACACTTTCCGTCTACATTTATTTTATTCTTGAATCAATAGAAGTAGAGGTACCATATTTCGCTAAATAATGTATATATACTCTTGTGTAGGTATACTAATTGGATCAAACTAGGGATTGTGCTAAGATTAATTTTTGAGTAACAAAAATTACATTCCTTGTCTGATTTAAATTAGTTTCCTAATTGATGCTATATAAATGTCAGTATAAAAGGCAATTCAATCTTTCCTTCTACAAATGATATTTTCATACAGTGAAAAATTTAAATATAATCTGAGATCAACCGATTTTCTTGAAAATACACCAATTTTTAAATTAACGAATACCGTACGCAAGAAAGTAAAATGAAAAGTCGATCAAAAACGAAAGCAGGGATTACCAAAGTGCGAAACAGAGGGTATATAATATATGCATACTGAAGCTAGCAAAAGCAAGTGCGTTTGACAGAGAGAGAGAGAGAGAGAGAGAGAGAGAGAGAGAGAGAGAGAGAGAGAGAGAGAGAGAGAACTAGAGACGCATATAATACGTTTTGAGCAGCTAGCTAGCACACAGTGGGAGTAGCGAGATCTTGATCCTTGTATGCATAGGAAAGCGAACAACCGAGCTCCGCACTCTAGCTGATTGCCATTTGCATAGACAATCGGCTGCCGACGCTACCCCCAAACGGAGCAATCAACGCTGGCTTTGTAAATGTATCTAGCGTGTATAGTAGCGGCAGGAGGTGTGCACCAGCGCGATCATTTCTGTACTGAAGAAAATCGACGCGGCAAAAACACTTTTGCTAATGCGACGCAGTACTGCGCAGTGCAATAGTTTCATTAGATTTGGGAAATGCAATTAATGCAAGAAGGATAATATGCTAAATAGTATTTAGGTTACTCAGTTTTGATTAGTTTAAAACAAAATTTCTGTTATTGCGTATCTAACAACTTAAAGGAACACAGTCGGGTTAAATATTCAAAATGATCCTAATGTTATTAAGGCTTCACAATAATTATCTTAGATTGATGAAGAAAATTTTCCGTAAAATAGTATATACGAGTACGTATATTTTTACCATTTTTATTTGAATTTAAACAAACTATTTAAAAAAATTTCTTGGTAAATACAGGGTAATAAAATGGGCTACATGCATTCGGTAGGTAGTTATAATTGTTAATCTTATATGCATTTGAATGGTTACCGAATCTATTTTAACAAATCTCGAAGATTAGTGTAGCTTTGAAAAAATTCTGCACATAAGATTCTAGTATCCCTTACATGCGATACAAATTCTCTGAAAATTACAGATCGATTCGTTAAAAAGTGACTTCTAATAGTAATACCTTAAGCATTCATGCTCATTTACAAAATCTTAAAAAGAAACAAAAAATCATATTTTAAAACCTCAATACTTCAGTTACTTCGCAATACGCGATGCTCGCCGACGGGAAAAAGTCGAAGACGAAGCTGATCCGAGTTGCTCCCGTGCGTCGCTTCTATACTTCGTAGCCGACGGAAAAGAGGCGCTCGCGTACCGCCAATAAATAACGCGCGCCGCCCGCGAGATCCACTCTGCGTATCCACTCATGGGTGTCTCGGTTTTTCGAAGACCCGCGGCTTCTTCGTGCTCAGATTTACAGAGCCGAACAAAAGGTTTTTTTTCACTGGCGATAAATAACGAGGAAAGAATAGCCGGGGACGCGTTTGCTTTGGAAAAGATTAGTCCGATTGTATGCGTCAAGGGTGCTTGGTTGTTAGGGCAAACAAAAATTTTTTACGTTATTTTTATACACAGAAGATAATACTTTCTTTTAGGAAACAGAAGAGGATTGGATACCTGTTTACATATCTTTCCATGTATTGCTGCGACGTGATAGGATACAACTTACAGAAAATTATTATACTTTAGTGTTTAAAAGTTCCTTTTATACTGGACTCTATGCAAATAAGGAGATTATTGCTGTAATAAGTATTACATCTTGTTTTGGTTTAATTCCTTCAAAAACCAATAGTTATACATGATAATTATAAAGTGTTGTTAAAAATTCGTTTCTAAAAATTGCAATCTAAAACTAGTTTTAAATATTATTATTATTACATTTATATAATTGTGTGGAATGAATAAGTAATTCTAGAAATGTATAATTGGAGCGTTAAGAACCGTAACTACGTATAACTATTAAGTATCTAATTTATTATTTAATTATTGTAATATAAAAATCTATAAATCTACAAATCGTATATTAATTTAAAAATAATTTTACTTCAAACATTCACTAAAGCAGCTGAAAACGAATAAAATCTGACTCGTACAATCTGCATAGAACAAAGAGTGAGTCTCGTTGTCTCGTAGCAATTTCAATATAAGCAAGCTAAAAATGTCTCGTCTGTCGAGAAATGAGGTGTACGAGGGAGAGAAGACTACATAGGCATCAGCCTCGCGGCGGAGATAAGGTCTTCGAAGATGTTGGCGCAGATACGAGGGAGATATCTTTATTACCTCTCACGGCTCGTGCGTTTAATGTTAATTGCCGCGCTTTATCTTCTTCAAACGCGTATATCCGACATGGAGTCGCGCAGGCCGACGTTATATATGTAACGTGAAATGCGTACACTGGAAAACGCGTGGCTTCCTCCGCAACACAAAGAACTTTCTCGAATATTATTCAGCGCGATCAATCAGCCACTTGTCGAATGGGTAATTGATTAAATTGCAATAATCCTGCCGTATAAAGTGATAAAGTCCAATTTTATGACGTGGAATATGGATGCAATTTGAGAGACTTAATGAAACTTATATTATCTTTTATCGTGTGTAACTTTAAGTTATGTTTCGAAATTTTCAGTGTATAAATGTAGGGACTTGTGATGAAAAATGTTGTAATGATTTTATAATAAAAAGAAACTACAGAAACATTTTTATTTATTCATTATTTTACAGTTATGTGGAATTTGAAAGTTATGTAATAACAACACTTTTAACTAGGTCTCTAATACAAAACAAATATACTTATTCATTATCAAGAGTAGTAGATTAATTTTCAATAAATGCGCAAAAACATAGAGTATCTTTAAGATCATTCGCAATGACTTAAGGTGACTAAGCAGTTAATTGTCATAAAGTTTATAATGTCAATGTGCAATAATGTATAACTTTATAACGATATCACTTTAACAAAACAATTGATGTGTATCGCATTCTACTTTTAACTGATTATAAAATACACAAACAATAAAAAGAGGATTAGCCATTTTCGTTTCTCCGCGTGTGCAAAAGCGACGATTAATTCGACTAAAGCAAAGAAACGAGAAAAAAAAGCAATTAAAGTACCGCTAAAGAGAAAAAGAGAGCGAGACACCCAGGCGAGGCTAACACCATGTACACACACAGGACAAGTCGGTGTAATGAATTCGGATTTCGCATTCATCGCGGGAGCTCGAGGGCGACTCTCTTTCTCTCTCTCTCCACGGGGCTAAAAGACGCTATACGCTCTCTGCCGGCGTTGCGCGCTCCGCATAACGAGTAACATACGGCGGCTATAATATCCCGTAATAGGTATAACATTAACGTGCAACGATATTGTAATAAAGGCGCCGCCACCGCGTTTACTTTGGCCCGCGCGGAGGGTCGCGAAACGCTGGGGGGTGAATAATTTATCCGGGCTCCTACCCCACCCCCTGTACGACACTACACCCCGCGTATAATAAGATGCATTACACGCGCGATGGGCCGTGCCCCCGAAAATTTCTTCCTATACGTTGCGCACCCACACGGGCTTTTGTGCGATACATTATTGCATGCAGTGCGCGTGTGTGTTTGCACAATGGGATTATTGCACTTTAATCGATTTCGATGCTGCTCGTCTTGTCACTCGACGCGCGGAGATGAATCGATTATGACTATGGGGATTTTATGCGGTGGTGGATTATGGAGTTCGGGTGGTGTCTTTGTGTACTGTGTATCTTGTGGTCTTCTCTCTGCCCTGGGGAAAATACACTATTACGATTTTTGAATTTTCTATAATTTGTAAATAATATGATGCTATATGTGTAGAAAGAATCAATAAACAATTGCAAATAATAATATTTAAAAAACTAATGCAGTTTTTCAAATAGATTCGTCATTCATCATAGCTGTACTATTCTTAATTACAATAAGAATGCACGATTGAGGCTTCAACATGAAATAATAATATATTTTTATTATAAAAGGAAAAATTCAAAAAAATATAATACAAAAATGATAAGTACATTTTTTGAAAATTCAATGAGAATATACTGATGTATAAAGAAATAAATTCTGTTATCAAATTATTAAATTAGTATATTTGTAAAGTATAATGTCTACAACGAAATTGAGAAATATCATTGATAAAGAGGTATTATGGGATACAAAAAAGAAAATAACGCACTAAAGTAGAATAGAATTGGTTTTATTGTGACTAGATTACAAATTGTGCCTTCCGACGTCAGATACGCCGATTAGGAACGTGTACACTTAGTAAGCGACGAGGCGCCACTGTTAAAAGGATGACAATTTTCTTTTTTTTTTATTTATTTAACGCGCCCGTTCGCATCTCGTTCACCGGACCATGATTCGGGATATGTAATTCGAGAGATATTTTATCTTTTATTCATTTTTTGTTTTGTACGACATCGGGATCCATACAAAATATCGGTCGTTTCTTAGTTTCTAAAACTTACATGACTATTTAAATTCAACCTATGGCATTGCTACCTCGCGTCGACATTTCACAATTCATAATCAACTTGAATAGTAATAATAATATTTCTTTTTATAGTACTTTGCACACCTTTATTGCATCGACGATCACTAAAAACTAAAAACGATTCGTGATATCCTTCAACGCATTCTTTTTATTTTTTTTTTTTAATATAAATAAATGCCAGAATAATAATAATACAATAAAAAAGGAAGAAAAACAAAAACACGACGCCTTTAAACCTAACAGTAATCAAAGGTCAAAAGTCGCGCGAGGTGTAACTTGTAGGGATACCGATTACTGTATACAACTATAATTCACTGATATCAATAAATGTATTTATAGCGCACGTCTAATCGGTAATAATAACCCGTGCTCCATACACTGTACACTTTTTTCTTTCGCGGATCATTCTCCTCCTGTAGAGGAGCTGTCGCGCGAAAAGTCACTCCGCACTCATAATCGCCTTATATAGCCTCTATATACGACGTGTCTCGCTTACGTTCTAGGAATTTTTGGTATCTGCCGAACTCGATTAGCGTTTACATTATTCAATTTTCTTTTATTATCATTTTCATGTATTATTTTTTATTTCATCCTCGTGTTTTGCATTTATTTATTTATCATCGTCGCGACGTAACAATTTTTTTCTGGTATACATCCATCGTCTCGTGTGAACGAACGTCTACTATACAGATATCTACAGGATAGTGAGTAAATTTTGATCCGCCGATTTATTGACTCGACGGGTCCACGCGCGCAACTTCCTTCGTTTCTCTAATCGATACATGTATAAATAACTCGCGATTTCTCTTTCCACCTTATTTAATTTATTTCTTTTGAATCGGATATCATCGCTTCTCAATTCGTTCCTATAATTACAGTACGCGTTTACAATGACAATAAAAAGTCGAAAACTCATAAAGCAGTTGAAATTCAAAACTTCTGCGGCTTTTTTCTCTTCCGATTCTTCCATCGGTGTAGCTTGAAGTTTATCAATCATTCTTAAGAATCAACGCAAACAGTTGGACAATTGTATATTTCTCTTCAGAACAAAGGAAATAAAAACCAAACTGATTATTACTACCATTAATTATAGATTTCCAGAATGATACAATTGCCCAACCATTATCGATCTCTCCCATTATTAAACATGTAACGACTAAGCACACCACTCCTCAACGTCCAATGAAACCTCTCATTCAGTCTCTTCGCACCTTCATCTCGCGCTGACGATCCAACGAATAACCGAAGCATTCAACCCATATCATACAGACCTCCAGATCCACAAAAAAACAAGGCATAAAATCGTCACCACGCCTCATCATCATCATAATCATCATCATCATCATCACCATAAGTCGCACTGGTATCTCATTGTCCGCGATTCTCGTCACCGCGAATCGTCGGCTGCAGCTGCTGCGTCAGACTCTGCGAGGTCAGGGCGTTCTCCGACCAGTCGTAGATCAAGGGCGGCCAGTACGCAGCCGAAGCAGCCGAGTGATGCAGATATCCGGCCAGTCCACCCACACCGACGCTCGAGGCTGCGGCGGCCGCACCCAGGCCTATCCTCTCCTGTACCGAACTCAAGCCGGACGCGACACTTCCGCTTCCACTTCCGTCGACGACCATGTCCTCGTGCTCGCTGCCGGCGAGCTTGTTGCGCGGGTCCGTCGCGGTGGTGGTCTCGTCCTCGAACAGGTAGTTGTTGGGTGACGCCATGGACGATGAGCCGGGCGTCGACGAGAGCGGGGGCGAGCCGACGACGGACCGAGGCCTGTGTCACTCGCTCGGCGTCCTCGTGCCCGTGCTCGTCCTCTGCTGCTGCTGCAGCTGACTCTCGTCGCTCTGCTGTTGATTGGACGAGCCGCTCGCGTCGAGAGTCCGCTGTTGTTGCTGCTGCTGATGATGGGGGCTGCTGGAAGCCCCCGCCTCGCCTCAAACTTGGGCCCTGGCGGTGGCGTTGGCGTGCTCGGCGCCGGGCGAGTGGGGATTCGCGCCGCCCGACGCCAGGGCGTACTGGCAGGCGCTGAGTCCGCCGCCGGAGGAGGCTCTGGAACTGACGGGACTGATGCTACCGCCACCGGCGCCGGTGCTGCCCGCGCCGCCGTTGGCTCCGCTGTTGTTGCTGGCGCTCCCGCCGTTGTTGCCGCCGCTGCCACCCGTGAGGCTGCTGCTGAAGCTCGAGTAGTTGCTGCTGTGCTGCTTGGCCTTGAGCCGCAGCGAGGCTATGCTGCTGGACATGACGTTGCAGGTCTCCGTGACGGGCGCCGCCGTCCTGTGGTGCGAGTACACCGGCGGTCCGTACGGGTGGTGGGGCGCCGCCGGGGCCGCGTACGGACAGGCTGCCCCGGACGCCGCCACCGGGGAACCTGCCACGCCCAGGCCCGAGCCCATGCCGGTGATCATCGAGGTGGCGGCCTGGCCCACGGACACGGCCATGCCGCCCACGTGGCTGCCCGACAGCGAGGTCGCCGAGTTGAAGCAGTTCACCGAGCTGACCTGGTGGTGGTGGTGGTGGCCCGTGGACTGGACCACGCTGCTCAGTGGGTTGACCGGCCAGGTGAAGTTCTTGCTGGTCAGGGGAGAGGGTACCTTCGATGCCCAGTTGTTGTAGGAACTGTAGTTGTAGAGGGTCTCCGGGTCGCCGAACGGCTGGTTGATGAAGGGCAGACCGGCGGTGCTGAAGCCCGACTTGAAGTTGTCGGCCGCGGCCTGGGCGGCGGTCATGGCGTTCATGGCGTTGCGCTCGCGCTTTCGCCATTTCGCGCGACGATTCTTGAACCAGACCTGCAAGCAGAAAAGAGAGATACTTTGCGTTAGATGGGTGCGTTATTGCGATTTCGGTTGGTGTTTGTTATTACAGTGAAAGAGGCGTAGTATGTATCTTGTATTCTACAATATACGTTCAACGTGTCTTTTAATTTAAATGTATTTGTCGACGTTTCGGTCACTATACCCTGTTGAAAAGTTCCACATCTATTATCAGCGAGATTTCCATCAGCTAGATTTGTACGGAATTCTAAACTGATATTCAGCTGGAAATTCAAGACTTTTTGCTAGCTAGACTTTGCATAAAAAAGCGATGTTTCCGATGATATAACCAAAAATTTAACTAGATTTCGACCTGGATTTATAATGGAACATTGACCTGGAATTCCAGACAAATCCAACTTTAATCCACACGAAAATATGGCTGGAAATCAACCCAGAAATTTTCAACAGGATATATAATTCTCTCTTAAATGAATTAATGGGATTTCAAGCATGTATCTGGAATAAAAGAATTATTTTACTTAGAGAACAATAAATTTGTCACCTTATGAAAAAAGGAAGACATCTAGTAGAAAAGGAATAGTATATTGTGTATCAAGGACGGGAAGAAGTCGATAATCGCAAATACGCATTGCAAGCTGAGTCGAGGCCACCCGAGTAGCCCGAGGCGAGCCGAAGACGATACCAGAGATCTTGAGGGGTGCCAAGGGAAGGGCTGCAACCAGCACGAGCGTTAATCGCCTTCCGCCTGCGATGCACGCGATATTTTTTGTCCTACCTGTACTGAAAGGATGATTTTTCATGCATATATGAAGTGTGCGGAAAACTACCACACTTTCCGCTCCAGGGTATTGTTTTCCGCCCGAGGGTGGTAAAGAGCCACTTTCCGCTCACTTTATATGCATGAAAAAACATGCTTACGGTGCAGGTAGGCCAAAAAATTAGTTTCGTCATTTCTATACGATGATCTATCTATCTATTTTTACAGAATATCCTTTTATGAAAGACGAACATCATTTTCTAACAATAATAGTAAAGCTAATAATTTGAGTATTTTTCAGAATATTTAAATATTATTTAAATGGACATACGCAAGTGCTAATGTTTCTTCACTACCTTGTAGTGAAACATGAATACATAATACTTTAACAGTTTCAATAACGTACGACACAAAGATAACAAACGACAAAAGCTCCCCCAAATCGCTAATAAAATATTCCAATATCATTAATCTGCAAGCTATGGCACGACTCGGGCGAGAACCACTCCAACCGGAACCCTGCTAAAACGCGAATAAAAGCTCCCGCGATATTCGCAATTTTCCGTGACGATAGTCGTGTCTCATTTCTTCTCATCCTTCTCATCCTCCTCAAGTTTCTCTATCCTCTCTGATTAAAAATTTCCTTGACTACCACCTACGACTGCTGCGTATCCTTCGCTGCCGCATCGCTCTCCAGATTTATATGTATCGTCTTCGCGGCATATTACTCATGGTAAAACCGCACTAGAGAGAGAGAGAGAGACAGAGAGAGAGACCGAGAGAGAGAGAGAGGGAGGGTGAGATGCTGCAGAGACAAATGGCAGAGGAAACCCCTCGCGCAAGCGCCGGTTCGCTGCCATCCTGAAATATGATGGCGTTAATTCAAGGCGGCGCGCTATGCTCGCCCCGCTCGATACCCTCCGCCTCGGCATAGCCACTTCCCTCTCTCTCTCTCTCTCTCTCTTTCTCCCTCGTTCTCTGGGTGCAGAGCAAGGGAGTTTTTCTGTACCCTTCTCGAGGCGTCTAATGCTTATACACGACAATTCTTAAACGCCCTCGCGATCATTTCCACACGCAGACAGCTAAACGCACACTTCTATGTGTAGACTATGCGCTTGTACAATGTGTCTTTATATACAATTGTCACCGAGAAAAGCTAAGTTTGAAGAAATAGTAATAAATTGTCTTCTTTATACATTAATCAAAAGAAAAATAAGGTATCTCCATTAAATTGGAGAAAAGACATATTGTAATAAATGGTCATATTATCTAATTGGTTCAGTAAGATTGTGATGATGTCTAGCAATATTAACAATATCCATTTGGACAGGTCTGAGTTTTGCTAATACCTATCTGTGCAGATACCTCAATGAAAAAGTCAACGTGCTTGAATCGAAATTTTTCTAAAATTCTGATTCTGAATTTTCCTAAAATTCTTATAATGAAAAAAAATGAAGAATTTAAGTAGTGCATTGTGCAATGTAATAATACGAGTCCAAAATCACTTGAGTACATGCGTCGCACATACTATATTTGTAAACGAGTTATGAGAAGTTGTATCATGAAATTCAGGTGAATGCGAGTGAATTATTAGCTCAAGTATTACAATATGAGACAAGATAAAAACAAAGTTGCATAATCATGGTTTGGTGGCAGAACGAGGTTCCGGGGCAGAGCCCTCCGAAAACAAAAATTTCATTTTTTTACTGATTTCTGCATTTGCTTTTCGCAAAATGATGCAGTATATACATTACACATATTTTTGATACATATTTACGCATAAGGTATTATGTATCATAATATAGAAGCACATTAAGGACTGATACAGTATACAACATTGTCAGCCATATCTAGTCTTATATCAGATTACACTAATACACGAATGCTTCTTCCTTCCTCTTAGATTTCGTCCTTCAAGCGCTTCTCCCATCTACATACCCATTCTTTCATTTCTTCTCTACCCAATACCTCTCTCTTTAACTCTTCCTTTTCCGCGCACTCTCTCGCATCCCTCTACCCCGAGCACTTTACTTTTTCCCGCATACACGCGGAAGCTAAAAGAAGGGAGGTAGAGACGCGCGGGGGCGTCGGAGAAACTCATCCGTCGGCAATTATACGGCTGGTTGCACTCGGATGCACGTCCCTCTCGCGTAACTGCTACGGAAAACGACAGCCGCCCCCCAGAGCGCGAGAGCGAGCGAGAAGCTGATAGGGTCGGACGAAGATAGGGTGCCTGCACCACCACCACCACCAACGAAAAAGAATGGAGGCAGAAGCTACCGCGAGGAATAAGAGAGCGAGATGGAGATGGAGCAGGAGCTGGGAGGAAGGTATAGGCAGGCAGGGAATCCTTGCGCAAGATGGATGGCCGGACGATCTTGCGCGCGCAGGCCCGGAGCCGGAGGAAGAGCAACGCTAAGCGGCGCGACGAGTCATTGAAAGAGGGGGGCCGGAGTCTAATGAAGAGTAATATGCCCGCTATACCCTATCTTTCTCTCTCTCTCCTTGCTCTTATAATATACGTTTGCTTTCTCTCTCCTTTCTGCTATTTCTTGCCGATGTTATGTATGACTTTTGGCCATTTCGGGAAGTGCGCGTATGAATGCGTGGATCCGAAAACAGCAGTGGCATGTATGAGGAAGCAGAGGTGGCCATTGGCTTTTCATGGGGGTATTAGGCGCTGATGAGTGATGAAGTGTTGAGGGCGGATTTGCGAAGAATGCCATCCTGGATCTGTACGGGTATTGATAGATATATATTGCAGTAGGTTAATGGAACATTCGTTATTATTGTGATTTCCGAGGATGGATGTGTGTGAGCTGTGGTTTTGCTATGAAAACGAGGATTAGGGTGTGAGTTGTGACGTTAGTAGAGAAGGATGTGGTCTGGTCAGACTTATATTATAAATTATTGAAATGCATTGTTAAGATGAATTATGATTGTGTAGAAGAATGCTACAGTTTTGATGCAAAAGATGGTATGAGATTTATACTGATAAATACTGTCTTTTCAAATATGAAAAATAATCTTTAATGAGATGCTAAAATTTATCGCGAACCAAAACGTTTTCTATTATAGGAAATGTTCCAGAATGATTTTCCTTTTAGCCACTTATTCAAGATAACTTTTGGTGTTTCAAGAGATCATTGTTTTGCATGTAGAAACGATAAAGAGAAGAAAAATGGAAAACAGGACTAAGATAATACGAAAAAGAACACTAAACTTAATGGATCACTCTTCGGATGCTTATACGAAGTTATCAATAATCTCTACTCGCATACCTCTAAATGTAATTTGCGGTGCTGTAGGTGTTCCATTGGGCATATACACAAAATCCACCTGGTAACCGGAGGTCAAAAACACGTACAGAGAGTTGGAACGCTGCTGTTTTGCAGTAAACGCACACACGAGGCTAGACCCGTAAAGTTTAACGACTGCGCAGCAGTATAGCGCAAAATCTCCGCCCCGCTGTAGCGCGTCGCGAGTTGGGGCTCGTAAACTTGATGAATGAACTTTCGAATCTTTATACGGGCTGAATAGGTACGTACACGTATTGGGTTATCTGGAGTTTGGAGCGCGTTAAGTCGCGACAAGGCTGTTGCCGCGATGGATCTATCAGGTTGAAATGAAAAGGTCTACAAATTTGATGGTTACTGATGGTGATCCAACTCTGAGAAATGTGAGTATGCAATAATGACAATGATGGATTTTGGTTTGTTATCATTCAAAAGAATAATAGGTAGTAGAAATTAAGATGAATTTCTGAGGGTATTATAGCAACAATGAATTATCACGGAAGTTATAGATATGTTTTGAAACGCTACAAGATGAGATGTTGATTAAGAGAATATTTAGTGAGAATGCTTTTTAGTAAACCTTCAAATATTAAACATCTTTGTCGTCATTTTACATCACAATATAGATTTATTAAAATATCGTTAGATACTAAAATTTACTTTGTAAATAGTAAATGTAAAATTAATAGAGTAGCCAATTCTTATTTATTTTTGAAAATATATGTACAACTACTATAACGATTCTTTTAGTGACATTACTTCATTGTAAGTTCAAATGTATACCGCAACATGGAAGTAGTGTCACAAAAATATTGGGTTAAACTGTCTTTGTAAATTAAGAAGATATGAAGATGAAGCATATCGGAATAGGCAGTCAGTTGAAAATGAGTACCTAGCCTAATTTATTGACACTGCAGATGCACGTATCAAGGCCTTCAGATGAAACAAGGAAGAGAAACAATTATAAAAACTAAGAAATGAATATAAGAAAAAATACATAGATAGTTAACATCACATAAGCTTAGCAAGACTGTGGATCGTTAAGATTAGACAGAAAAAAAACAGTTCAATCAAAGCTCGTTTCTTATTACCGATTGTACGTTAAAGGCCTTAACATTTATTTGCAAAAAGCCATAAGAATAACACAAAAAATAAAGTCCCATCAGCCGTAGAAAAGGCGTATTAATTGTGGACTCGGCGCAGATTAACTTAGCGCAGCTATATACCTAACGACAGTACGTCGTATCTCTCGGGTGGGATGAAATTACGAGGACGATTCGCCGGCGTCGCTCGCGCGCAGCTAGCCGCGCCGTGTGCCTTTCGGCTCGACTTGATGGCCCGTTTCATCTCCGTCGCGCTCCATCTTTATCGCGCTATTTCACTCGCTCGCGGCCGTGCGGCAGGACTGCTCCAATGAGAGAGGGTACGAGAGATCCTGATTGACTTCATAAAACGGATGGAGAGCATGAGCGCGCGGACGCGATTTCGCGAAACGTGATGACGCGGTGCGCACGCCGCTATGGGGCAATCTCGATATCGCACCCAGAGGATTACACAGCTAGTGCTTACATTTTTACATTACACGTAGACTTTTTAACTAGATGTGCGTTTGTCATTTGTGAAGTTTTAGGTGGGCTTCTACTGAAATTTTGAATTAAGAATTCATTAGTGTACGAGTACTTTGATAACCCTTGCGGAAAAAATCTGCAGAGCTTTTAGACGCTGCAGATTTTTCTACAGGTTTTCCTGCACAAATATTGCAACCTGCAAGATTAACCCTTTCAGGGGCACATTTTTTTTCTGTACATACATTTAAAGTCATTAGTGGTATAAGAGTTTTCGGGGTCGCTGAATACGAATCTGACGTCAGAATTACAAAATTCAAGATGGCGGATCCAATATGTCGACTATTTTAGGTTAAATTCGTGGTTTTATTGCCGGTTAGGATAAAACTTTGTATATAGGGGTTTCCGGGGTCGCAGATTACGATTCTGACGTCAAATTTTTAAAATTCAAAATCGCGGATTCAATATCGTGACTATATTTGGTCATATTTGTAATTTTCAAAAATTCTATCAAAAAAACTAGCGTTCGAAAAAATTTGAAAAAAATATATATTATAGAGCTAAACACGGACTATAAATAGAAAAAATGTCAGAGCTCTACAGTTTTTCGTTCAAGAATAAACGATTTTTACGAAGAAAAACGAGTTTTTTGTGATTCAATTGTTTATAACTATTTATAAATAAATAAATTTGCATACTTTTCTATACAAAACTTATAACTTATCATCTCAATAGTCCAAAAAGTACTCACACGCATAGGAGCACTGAAAAATACGTCCGAAATACAGAAAAAACTGAAAGCAAAAAGGTGGTACGTATACGTACCACTGCCCCTGAAAGGGTTAATAAAAAAAGTCGCCATTTTCATTAATATTAAATAAACAATATTCATTACTACTCTACAGACTAATAAAAGCGATAGAACATCGAAAAAGCGCCGAAAATGAGCACAAAAGTCCGAAGTGAAACCTGCGAAAGGAGCTGTCTGCCCAAACACATATATCCACCACACTCGAAGACGTGTGGCGCAATAATAAGTGGCCCCCAAGTTTGTACGCGGGATAAATCGAAGCCAATGTTTTTCCGAAGGTGGCCGGTGGGCTGCAGGCAGACACCACACACACATACGCCGCGGTGCGGCGAACAATAGCCGCGTACGGCGGAGGCATCACGTCAAGCGAGCAATAAAACCTCATCGAATCACGACCCCCCGTTCGACCACCGTGTAAGCTTCTCTCGGCACGGCTCAATCTACGGAAGCTTATATAACTGTAATGAGACTGCGGCCGAAGGCCTCATCAATCACCCCGCCCCATAGCCCCAGCAGCTTCTTCTTCTTCTTCTTCGTCTTTCCGAATCTTTCGCTCTATTTCTCTTTCTCTCTTTTTTCGGCCCTCTTTTTTACACTTTCTCATATGTTTTTTGGACTCTTTTTCTTTCTGCTATATCTTGTGTTTCTTTCATTCTTTATCCTATTATGTTTTTTATGATACTTTACTGAGAGCTATCATATATAAATCAATGCTTGTATATTTCATTTTTATGCTGCATTTAAGGGAATGTAGGCTCTAGTTTATTATTACATACTTACCGACATTTTCGTAGTTTTTATTATTCGTGTTTAATTTTTAATTTGTATTGATTATTCATAATGTTCTTTAAAGTTTTATGAACAATGAAATTATCAAGGGAAATGAGAAATTGAATTAACGTGACGAGAAATATGATGTAGCAAACTGTAATCGGCTCCGACATCCTCTAAAAGTGCAAAATAACTAAATAACAGTAAAAGTAACTTCATGTAACACTATCACAAAAAATGTACGTGCAGAAGTATGCAAACGTATAGATTTTCTGAACGTAAGTAGAAACTAGCTCAATTAGAAATTTTCATATATTCGATATCTCCAATTAATGATAAGGACGTATTTCAAAATTTTTTACTAAATATATAATATTTGAGCTAGCGAAAGAAATAAGTGATATTAATTTTAATTAATTCAGACAACTCTTTTTAATAATACCTTTTTATACTGAAAGCTTTTATCGATACAAAAATTAGAACTCATAATATGAAAACCTACGAGTGACCGCTGAAATACTACGTCTTTATTAATTGCAACACTAAAATACGCCAACGAGAATTTCGAATCCCAGCCTTATCGTTTCGAAAACGTCAAATATTTCTCGAATAACTTATCTCGCAGTCTTCGTAATCTCATCCGAGCTTACTAAATACAACAGTCCATACGCTCTAAAATGTAATCTAATGCTAATGAGGCCACGCGATTTTCAAACACCCACCGATCGAACGCTCAACGACCTTCCCTCATCCACCGTAGGACTTCAAAACGAGCCCGACGAAGATGGACAACCGGCGCTCAAGGAGCTCGATCAATCGAAGCCCCTATATAGCAGCCTGCACCGTCCAAGTCTCGCGTAGTCCTGTGCACACCCCAGGAGTCATTCCGCGGTGATCCCGGGCGTCTTAGCGCGCGCGCGCGGTCAATCGGCCGACGCGCCCGGCGATTTGTCATGGTAAACTGACCGCGCGCTTCTTGATGAAACGACGGATTCGCCGCGCGACAGCGACATACGTGTAATTAAACTCGATCCGTCATGTGCGGGGAGTGCGTGTACGGCTCGCTAGGAATTATGGCGTGCGGTGTCTTTGTACATAGTGCATGGATTATCAATTACTCGGGGGTGTGAATTTTGAAAGCGTTTGGGGATTTTGGGGCAGAGTTGATACGATTGTAGAGGTATTTTCGGTTTAATCGAATTTTGGGGATATTTTGGGGGTGATCGGTCTATTTTATTTGAATTATTGGAGAACGATGCGTGATATTTGACGTTATTGATTAATAACAGCGGTAGAATACACATACGACAGAAATCGAGCAGAAATAGTACATTTTCTGTAACATTCGTGATTTTTGCATTATAATTTTTGACAGTGTATTATTTTCTCTTTTAGAAACACAGTTTACAACTGAATTATACTTACAAAAATTAAGATTACATAGCTGCATTGTAACAAAAGATTTCGGCAATGCGATACATCACTCATTTTCGATGCAGCTCATGCAGAAAGGGATATCGTGCAAGGAATAACAATCATTCACATTTCTTCGCGTCGGAGAGAAAATCTTTATACCGTCTTGTATCGACTCGGGACAATCTCGACGTGTTTCTCGCATGTCCACGAGAGATTCTCCGAACTCGTTCCTACCTATACACAGAGCTGCGTTGCTATGGCTTTCAGAGCAATGTTAAACGATATGCAAGATCTTGTACTTTTTCAGTTTAGAGGACTGTTACTTTTATTTTGATTAACCCCTTAAGTGGAGACACTGTGATTATGTCATTTGTTAAAGTTGTGAAATAGATTGATCACCTATATTGTGAATTTTATTATATTACTAAGAAAGACTATCGATCTAACTGTCCGGGATAATTTGAAGATAATTAAATGAATTTCCTCTCTATTATAATTAAATTCAAGAGAACTAGTAATATATAATATCTTGATCAGATTGGTACAATCTCCTAAACGCAGATTATTGTTTTATAGCCTCTTTTCGAATCAAACTAAATTTTTGGTCACGCGTGAGTCATAGCTTTACATTGCCGTTATTTTTATTCGTATATTTAATATAGCTTTCTGAATAAGAGCAGTATAAATGTATCGATATTAAATTCAAATTAAAAATTTGTTATATTAATTTTTAATGCGAGAACCTATATTCTTCAAAACTATAATGCTTAATATTATCATATGATGATGTTTAATTCTTAATACTACGTACTTATATTCTCATAGTTTTAACAACATACTCCATTTATCAACATTCTACGAACAAAAACAAATTAAACCACCAAATGAAATTTCCACAGAATCAGCAGCAAAGGAACGCTGTACGCAACGACACCATAATAAAAGGCAATCCGGTGTAAGGAAAACAATACCAAACGCACGAAATAATAGGAAACAGAGAAAGTTACCCGCGCACGGGAGAAAGAGGGAGCGAGCGTGCGAGGGCGAAAGAGAGAGAGAGAGAGAAGGGCGAACGAGGAAGTTGCGAGGAAGAGGGGTCCCGCGCGGAGCTGGAGCTGGAGCACACTGAAGCGAGGGAGAGAGAGAGAGAGAGAGAGAGGGGTAGAGCACAAGGGGGTAGAGGGATGGAGGAGGATTATATTGATCCCCTCGTAGCCCCGCCCCTCCTTAGCCACGGCCGACGCCATCATTATGTTATCCACCATCCCTCTGTCTATCCGACGTGTGCGCGGCACCGAGCAGAGTAGAGAGAGCAAGAGAGAGAGAAAGCTAACGCATCTTCCTTCAGCTTTGTCTTCGTCTTCTCGCGAGACTTCTTTTCTCTTGTCGTTTTTATTATGTTTTATTTCGGCTCTACTTTTTTCTATTTATATTGAATTTTGCGAAGCTTTCTTCTTATATCCGTTCTACTTCAATGTATCGTATTTTTTTAGCTCTAATATTATTATTATCGACAATATCATCGTGTTATCAGAACATTATAGAAAATGTTTCTATAAGTATAGAAGTACATGTACAAATATTTTAGAATTAATTATTTTGTACATTAGTTATAGTTTTAAAAAGTATAGAAGTATGGAATTAAGTCTAATAACTTGTATGGACTATTGTAGATTTCTTTAGTTGTCGTACAAACAAACTATTTTGCTGTTGTATTATATTATAAATTTCTGCTTTACAGCGTTCGTATCGTGAACGTTAAATGTAAATGAATTGTAAATTCATTTTTATTTCACTATTAATAAAATAGTATAAATAAGGAGTAGCAGAGCCAAACCGTATAATTCCATTATAATGATAGTAATTTATTTTATGTCTTATGCAATTTAATGTACTCTTCATATCTTTAACCTTTTCGTGTATCTAAAGTAATATAAAAAAATTATCATTTTGTCCTATATTTCTCATAATTAAAAACAGTGGAATTGTCCGATATTGTTCCGACACTCCTCAATTGCAAAAGAATTATGTAGTACAGTGAATTAAGAATAAATTAACATTATCAACTTGGGTTATTTAACAGAACTATACCCGACTAATTCTATTATAGGGGAGAGTTTTAAATAATATTTGGTTTGATGTTTCCCAAGAATAGATAGCGATGGCGGTTAGGATGTGAAAGGTGCATAATGAAAAAAGTTTATTCATAAAATTTGAGGTTTATAGGTACATAACGAATTAATTGCTTTGTTGATTTCTTAATATTGAATTTAAAATAGACTTTGCTTAGTGCTAATTTTAGAGATTCGTAAGAGAAGTAACGTAAAATAAATAAAGATTTATTTTAACCCTTTAACGACGTGAACAACGCTCGACATCGAATAGTTGTGAGTATCAAGGCCAATCAGCCAATTAAATAACGCATTTCAAAATATGCATTAGTGTGCGTAGCGCGCGTCACTCCCTTTACTCCACGCGCATGCACGGTGCGACGCAGCCGATTTTCGCACTATCGTACCTTATGTTGGGGCTTTGATTCGGGCGACAGTAATAATGTTCGTGTAGGTGAATTATTTGACAGGCGATTCCGTAAGTACAAGTGATAGACAGTTCTAATAGTTATTACATTTATTTTTCTTATTGCTGCAAAGAGCGGTCAATCGTCTTTTTATAGGTTAGGATCCTGAAATAGCTAAATCGAAAGTACATCCCTGACGCGGCATGGTGAAGCTTGTATAATGGGCGTGGACTATTCCACGTCGATTCGAGAGGGGGCACTTGTTCACGTTACAGAGTTAACATTTAATTGCAATTACTGTAATTACCTTTAAAATAGTTTTGTTGTACTGTGTCTGAGTTCTAAAACCTGCTCAAAGATACCTGTTAACTTAAATTCAATCCACAAACAAAGATCAAATTCACAAAAACCCTCAAGTATCCCAAAGCTTCTGACTCTCCCCTCTCTAAAACCATTTTAAAAATCCAAAACCAAGAAGAACCCCACACTTCCATCCACACGAACACCATAAACAAGCCCACGAAGTACTACTACGCAAGGTCCACCTTGAACCTGCACGAGCTCGCTCGCTCGCGCGCGAGTAATAACAATAAGGTCGGTACCTATATACACCCACCGCGGGGCAACGTAAGCTCGAAGCGCTCGCTCGACGGGCGAAAGTGGGTATAGGTATAGGTGCAGCGGCGCCACTTCATTAAAAATAAATTCCGCGAAGGAGCCGGCGGATATCCGGGGGCTTCGGGGAGGATTTGACGCCGCGCTATATACGGGTATGTAGCGTGAGAGAAAGAGAGCGTGCGCGCGAGGCCGCATCCATAACTTCCGGCCCGACGGCTGCAGCCGAGCGCTCGAGGGTTAAAGTGCAACAGGCTGATACTTCTTCTTCTTCGTCTTTTTGGCTATGTATTTGAATATCGGGTGGTTATCGGTGTGAGGATTTTCATTTGGGATGCGATGTTTCCGATATTTGATTATAGAATGTGGATGATGGTGGGAATGTTATTAATATTGTCATAGGTAGAGGTGATATTGATGCTTCTTATCTGGGAGTGCGGGGTGATCCGTCAAATTCATTGACGTGCGAAGCCATGGCTTTAGTTGTAGGAGAAAGGGAATGTTATTAATTGTCAGATTTGTTATCTTGCGTGTTATGATGCACGAATTCGTTTGCCATTCGAGTACAATATACGATACATTATGCAATTATAATGTTAAAAATAGTAAAATTATATATTGTTATAACCGGGTTCAGGGGTATTTAAATAACAACAAACTTTATTATAGAAGAACACGAACTAAGATTATATTTACACTGGCAAATACACGAGAGGGAGATATCATCTCTCAACGAGTGTCAGCGACATACTAATATTGTTGTTTATCTGCGTTACCATGCATGGCAACGCGCGACTGTTAGAATCTTCGCTAGTCGAATCTCACAATCATAACAATATGTAGAGCATTAGTATTTGTTTGTAAAGTTATTCGCAAGGGATCGCATGTTGCTGATACTTCGCGGGGGGGAAGGGGCGACATTACAGAAATTAGTGGAATAGGTATTTCAATATGATTTTGACACAAGGGGATGTCGTGGCCAAATTCAGATTCCTACATTGTACTTCTCGTTATTTCACTTCAACTATCTGTTTTCATTAATGATCTCGGTCATTCAGTATCTGTAATACCTTATGGAATACCGGATGACTAAAATAATCAATAAAACTTAAAAATTGAACAAGAATAATGGAAAATATAAATAAAGTCGGTGAGTACGCAACAGCTAGCATACTGGCGCCGACATCCACTTAAGCAACTTTTTCAAATCTTCGTTAACATACAATTTTCTTACTGGATTTGGTTACTTAATATAGTTTTCAGAATATATACGTATTTTATTGTAAAACAATTTTTAAAATGACTGCCTAACACAGTTGCTAGCATGCGCAGATGACATAGACATTATAGGAAAAACAACTAAAGAAATAGACCTGAAAATAAGTGAAGAGAAAACCCAGTACATGGTTACTAGCAGAGCTGGGCTGCTGATACTGACTTGAAAGTCTCCGGCAAAACTTACAAAAAAATAGACAACTTTATATACCTTGGCACGGTAATAAACCACAAAAATGAAAGAAATCAAGAAGAGGCTGCATTCGGGAAATACATGCCTACATTCGGTACATAACTTACTAAAATCACGATTACTATTGCGAAAGACTAAATTAGAAATATATAGAAAAATCATGTTTCCAGTACTTCTATACGGATGTGAAATGTGGCCGTTAACCAAGCGGGAAGAAAATAAATTTAGAGTATTGGAGAATAGAGTCCTTAGAAAGATAATTGGGGGCAAAATGGGTGAGATTACTAGAGAATGGAGAATGCTACATAACCAAAAAAATACACGAGCTATACGGGAAACCCAACATAACCAGAGTGATTAAATCTCGAAAACTGGGGTGGGCTTGGCATGTAGCTAGGATGGGTAACGAAAGAGCAGCACTTTGAGTGCTCGTAGGGAAGCCCACGGGACCCACAGGTAGACCGATACGAAGGTGGGAGGACAATATTAAAATGGACCTACCAGAAATAGGATGTTATGAGGAGGATTGGATGCAACTCGCAAACAATAGAGAAATATGGCGTGACTGTGTGAACAAGGCTATGGGCTACACAGCTACGGATAACTAGTCCCAACAAGTAGTTATGATAGCTATGATGATGATGCAAGCACGTCTACAGCCGACATAAAGACTATGTGATAGCTGTTGCCATGCGGGCACCGTTGCTGCTTACCATTACTACATGATCTTTATAATAATAATAATAATTATAATAATTAACGCAAAGCAAAACGCCCGGCCAAATTCAGAGTTATTTTTACCGTCGGATGTACAATTAATAAAATCACGAAATCATAGAAAACTAAATAAATCAAAGAGAAACTAAATTCATCATCTATAAAATTTACAATCCTACAATGCAGAACGCACATATAACTCGCAATTACAAATTAATATGTAAACACAGTCAATCGCTCATCGCTCAGTTCGAATTTTCCTCAGTCATTCCCACAAACACACAATAAAACTACCCACGCGCGCGCTCCGAGAACACGTGTACCCGTACATCCATATAATACGTACGTCTCTCTCTCTCTCTCTCTCTCTCTCTCTCTTTCTATCTCTCCTTTTCTAGAGAGATAAAGCAGCACGCCGCGCATATGACAATTGCAAATGGGAGCGATCCCCCGCGCGCGTGCAATCGGAGGCGGAGAGAGGTGTCGTCGTATTACACGTATAGCTCGACGGTTTTTCTTTGTTTGAGCGTGGGGCACCTCGATATCGGTGTCCTTTTATGTTAACAGCTTGTACGTAAATAACTTCGAGCCCGGCCCGATAAGGCGATAAGCTCCGCGGCCGGCTAATCGCGATCAAGCGACGCGCGCGCGCGCGCTCGCGCAGTGGGTGATGTCGTACAATCGGAGCGCGCGATCTGTCACTGCGCGCTGCGTGTATAATATATCGAGGAGTGTTTATACCATGGTTGGAATTTTTTTACGGATTTCACTGATTTACGTTTATGTTTCACATGGGTTGTCACTGGTTGAGAAGGAACGTCGATCGATGCTTTGGTCGATGAGTAATTTTATTTTAGTGGATTCAATTTGCGTTGTAAGGGTAGCACTAGCGTTAAAGGCAATATTGAATTGTCATTAAATATATAGTAAGATGTTGGAACTATACAATATTAATGGTACCTATAACTTGCATCGCAAGGATTAGGATCAAAATAACAGTTTTATTGTCTTTTACGATATTTAGAATAATTAGCCCAAATATTTATTAATAAAACGTACACTAATCCTGGTTTTTAGTATTATACATTAGATTAGACAAATATAAAGCTGAAAAATAATTTTAATTATTATACACAAATATTTATCTATATTTCAGTTTATAAAGAAAAAACTTATTCACGCTGAAGTATATTTATTTATTTCGCAATTCCGGAAACGCACGCGCAGTTAATAGATTGGGCCTCGTAGACGAAATACGATTTTGCAAATTCTATATCTATCGAGTGGCGAGATTAAAATATCACGCGATTTACTTGTCGCATACTGGTATGCGCTCCCGTCACACATCTTTACGCGTACAGATATATCGTTAAGAGTAAGACGATTGAACACACGCCCATCGCAGTGGCAGGAAAATTTTGGACCCAGCTGATAGTTAGATAATTTGCTCGTGGAATGTGATTATGATTCTTAATCTCATTAATTTATTTTAATAATTTAATCCGTGATCTAATGTTAACACGATATTTCGATAAATGTTAGAGATTAAACTCAAGTGGTATAATGTCTCGTTTGAATTATGATGACCACACACAAACTTGTTACGATAAAAAACCAATTTTAAAATATGGGAAAGATCAAACTTTCATTATTATTAGGATTGAAAGTGTCATGGTTGATGCAAAGCAGTCGCGACAATGTCCTCTTTGCAGATAAGCATACAAAACGGATTAATTTTAAAATTTATTGTACAAAAAAATTCTGCATTGTTTACAGTTTTTAGTATATCTTAATAAAACAATTTTTGACTATTAGTCACTTTGCCATTTTTTTATTCCTTCACATTTACATATAAAGTCATTGTAACCCCTTTTTTAGTACTATTCTTAAAGATAACTAATTTAAATAATTATGTATGTTTACATATAACTTATTATGAAAAAAGATTGTGAAAACTATTTTGGTTGAGCTATAATACTTGTACTTTAAATCTCAATAGCAAAAATATTGATTTTTATTATACTGATAAAGTCTGCTATAATAAAGTTTTTCAATAAATGTTTTTGATAAAATTCAAGTGGTAATGTGCCATTTCAATTAGGTACGATGATGAAATACAAATGCGATATGTGTAAATACGTTTTGAAATACGTACTCGGATAATTTGTTATCACTCAAAAAAAAAACAAAGATATTAATATGATCAAACTAGAAAAATATTACTTATAATAAATGCAATACGTTCTACGATTATACTCCATGAAATTATTAAAAAAATTGCCTAATATTAACAAGATTTTTCGATAAATGACAATAGTCATAAATTTAAATAGCACTCGATAACCAAATTTTGTTTTTATACTGGCTTACTCATTAATAAATATATACGTTGCTTAATAACGACTTCTCAAAAAGAAATTCCCATCCCCCTCACGATATTCTCTACGCGTCCTCGCGGCCTTGTCTCCTAATACTTCCGCATCTCGTTGTTATGCGCTTATTGCGCAACAAAGCGAGAGAGAGAGAGAAAGCAAGGACGAGAGAAAGACGGTGCGCTGCGCGTTGCGCGAACGAGATAAGGAAGAGAGAGAGAGGGAGAGAGCGTAGAATCGTCCTGGCGGCCATGATAGCTCGCTTGCTCTAGCGGCAGCTGTCTGCCCGTCCGCGCGCTAAGCGCCATTTTTATCGCTTCTCCCCAGCAGCGCTATACTGCTGCAAGACATCATGCGGCTGCGTGGATATTTATTTCGTCGAATGTATATATAGGTGTATAGCTCTGTTAGCGGAGACGTATGAGCGAATCACGGCGAGTTCATTGCGTTCGAGTACGGATTGGACTGGATTTTGATTAAGGAGTTGCTTGAATTTTGCGGAGGTAAAGGTATTGGTATGAAAGAGTAAATATTAATCGAATCTACAAAGAATCTGTGAAAAAGGTTTCTATATAGAGAAAGACTGAATGTAGATTACGGGGATCTTTTCCCAAAATTATAATATCTATTCTACAGATTCTTTTAATAAAAAATTTATTATACCTACCTATGATTTAAAATATTATAACATACAATTTTTCAAGTTATAAGAAAATATGAATGAGTTGACCATAGCGTACCAGCTTCAAAATACTCATTACGTATGAGAGTTTGATCAATCTGCTTTAAACTTTGTTCTTGAAATTTGAAATACATTTGAAAAAATTTTGTTAATAGTTTTTTAAAAATTGATTAGATCTCTGCACTCGTGAACATAATTTTTTTTAGTTATTATTTTGAATCCTTTTTTAAAAAATTAAGTTTGCACAATATCATTTAAAATTTTTCATTTATAAAAATCGATAACATATATTTAAACATTAACTTAAAATGATGATGTTCTAACAAGAATACACAAGTATTATTTCGTGATAATAAGTCTTCGAATACAGTCTCAAGTGGATTGATGGGCCCATCAACTGAAAAGCGAATGCTCTCTCTCCTACTTTATAAAGTAAATATTTAAAATAAATAGTTATTTTTCAATTAATACATTCTCTGTTATTTCAATAACTAAAAGAACTTCATTGCAGTAACATCTGATCGTTCCAGAAAAACAAATGCTTCTCTATGTAGCTCTTTCAAGGTAATCAATCAAATCGCATTTCCTTCCTTATTTACTACGATTACTTTATAACAAACTTCGGCGCATAAATAACGCACGCAAATGCAATGTCGTCATAAATAAAGCATAATAAATGCAAACGAGCCGCGACATAAAAACTTCGAAAAAAACTTTCAACTCATCTCTCGCGAGAATATAAGAAGAAGAAGAAGAAGAAGTGGAAGTAAAAAAGAAAAACAGAGAAAAAAGCAAAGAAAGCAACAAACTGCAAACGCGCGCGCGCGGAAAATATGAAAAGATAGAATGAAACTTCAAGCGGAAGGAATGAATAAAAAAGAAGCCACGGGGTACAAAAGAGACGTACACGAGAGAAGGTACGGCGCGCGCGGAGCGAAAGAAGCAAAAGCTCCTGGAAAGGAAAAAGGAAGAGCGTAGTCGCGCGCGCGCGCGCGTGCGTTGGAAAAGGAGAAGAAGCGGCGTCTCCATAAATCTCGCTATAACGTCGAGATGGATCAGCGAGAACTGAGAACGGTCACGTCTCCTCTCTCTCCTGCGCTCCCGCTGCAGAGGGCTCGAATTGCTGCTCCGCGAGCGCGCATTCTGCCTTCTTTTACATCTCCTTTCGCCTCATTCTCCGTGTCTACGTCTGTCTTTCTTCTCTTTGCCGCTTTTTCGCGCGTTTCTTTTTCCCGACTCCGCGCGGCCCGGTTTATACGCGGCGTATAACGATATGTATGTGGCGCGAGATGTGAAAAGTGGTGAGAGAAAGATGAGATCGGCGATATCCAACACGAGAGGGTAATTCGTTATTTAGCGATGGAGGTGGAGGGATTGGGTGTGGGCATTGCGATTACTGTTGGGGAAATTATTGAGCTTCGAGATTTAGCGTGGGGAGGAAATCGTATGCAGATCGTGTAGTAGTAGAAATCGTAAGTATTAAGTAAGTAATCGTATAAATAAACTCATTAACTATATAAATGTAAAAATACCAAATTTCTACGTTTAAATTGTTTAATTTCTGGATAATAAAAGGTAGTTTATTTCAAAATATTGAAAAGGGACGTATTTTTCATCGATTAAAAATTAAATAGTTTGAATATAAGAATTTGATCATTAAAAAGTCATTAAACTAAATAACGTATATATAGTATACATATGTATCTATAATTGTAATGCTAATTTGTTGCTTAACCGTATTCGGACATTATCTACTAATATCTACTTTTTGGACTAGCTTTAATTATAATGATGATCAAGGATTATTAATAGTTCTATAACACACATTTACAGACAAACTTATGACTGAATGCACGTGATTTATGGAAAAACTTATTTTTGAAGCTTCCTACGACAAGTTCTTAGAAAAAATAATTCAATTCACGCAAGAAAACAGAAAGATTAAGCAACAACGCATATTTTCATATTTTAAACACATCTTTCGATAAAAAAATGATAAAAATTCATATTTACTCGGTTCATTAATCAACTTTTTCAAATTTGTCACTATCGTTCTACCTTATTAGAAAATACGATTTTCAGACCGCGAGCTATCAATGAAACAAACGAATTGTTTATGCTTCGAAGACCGAAAGCGCCACACCACCCACGCGTCATATATAAATATCCTAGCCGCAGTAGTATAGTCAACTTTGCCCAACTATTCATCTTTTTATACAAATGTATTTTATGGATTAGAAAGGTCGTTTACCTCTCGGAAATATTGTGATTTTGATGATAACTACATTGTTTATAAAGAATACTTCAGATCTCTTTATGATTTGTTGAAACACGCTGCGTACATATCTTTTTAAATTCACTCGTAAACATTGCGTATATCTTTTGGGATTCTTCTCTCAAGAAAGTATAAATACGTGTGAATTTTGTATTCGCTTTTCAACATTATTTAAAACGTTACATCTAAAAATATTATGATTTCTGAGAACCGTAAATTTTAACTTGCAAACAATATCTTTGGAGATTTTAATCTTTCTAGACTTTCATGTAATATTATTTTTAATGCTTCATTAAACTTCTAATCTCAAGGAGTCTTATACAAAGCTCTTTAACTACTCAACGGATTATAGTTCATATTCTTATGATATATTTACTACAAATTGAAAAATATGGTATTTTCTTTATGAAAAAAGATAATTGTGATTGCCAGATTATTACATGATTTAGAGTTATGTATTACAAAACCTTATTACCCTAGATTTGAAACAAATCTGTGGATTAGTAAAAATGTTTTTATGATTCGATTTCAAAATTGACAACAAAAATTGTGTTATACTTGTATTAGTTGTACAATTCATACCAAAATTTTGTTTCTTGCTTATACACCTACCTTTATAGTTATTTATTTTAAAACATTTTTGAAGAATTTCCCTATGTTTTAAGTTTACCTAGAAAATCGTTATTTAGTACACTGTTAACAATTATAACAAAAATAGTGAAACTCTCAAAAAAATATGGGAAAGGTACCTTCGCATAGTTAATCATTATAATTTAGAACTGAAAAACTAACTATCGGAATTAATTAGTATAATCAGTGCAACTATAATACAAATACCGATGAAAAGAAATCCTCGTCGGCATGAGGTATAATAAATCCTGCACGCAATGTGCAGCAGACAGCTCGTCAAGAGCACATAGGCGAACCACCGCTTGCAAAACGCCCTTACGAGGGCCCATTACGCGTCACTCTCTCTATATATACCTAATAACCGCGATAGTCCTCTGCAGGTATTATACCTATATACACCGAACTAACTCTTGACTCTCTCTATCTCTCTCTCTTACTCTCGCGACTTTCCCATCGACTCTCGTATTATCGAAAGTCCGAGAGAGACGATCGAACGTGAACTTCCGCAACGAGCTGTTCCACGCGCGAAGCATGGGAAAAAGCGCGGAAAGAGAGAGAGAGAGAAAGAGAGAAAGGGATATACGAAGCGAGCGAGAGCTGAGTTTTATGGATTTTTTTATCGGTGCGCCCCGCTCTGTGTGGACCCTGCACACAGCGAGTAGAGAGAAAGAGGCGGAAAGAGAGAGAGAGAGAGAGTGCGAGCGCACCCAGTGGGATTCGGATATTCAATGTTGGCGCACCTGTATGGATATTAAATTAACACCCGTAAGCCGCGAGTATTAACAACTTTGCAAAAGATTATACGAGATTATGAGCTCAAGCGGAACACGTGATTTTTAATGCCGGTGCGCCGCCGCGCGCGGCTCGCGCTTTTAGCGAATGTAGCTGCTGCCGAGGCTGTATAGTGCATGCATGAAAGAGAGAGAGAGCGAGAGAGAGAGAGAGAGAGGGGAGAATAAAGAGAAGGACTCGCGCACAGAGCCTAATTTATAAATAGGTTTGTCCGTTTTCGCTCTCTGCACGAAGTCGTTTGCGCGCGACGATTGCGGCCCGCGGGGTGCAAGCTCTCGTATTATGGGCAGTATAGTGATCGAGCACGGCGGACTGTCGCGGTATTGACTGTGTTTGATCGTCTCATTTAATGCGTGAGGGATGTAGAATCATCCGTATTGTGACGCTTTGGAATTAAGTAGTTAAAATGAATTCGGAACTTTATACCTATGCATCGGAGATTTGTGATTAGCTTTGTTATTCTTCAAAAACATTTTTCGTACCGATAAAAAATTTGACACAGAGTAGATCAACCCTTGTTAAAGGTTATCACTGATGTTCCGCAATTTTTCTTCATTCTGCATATGACTATGAAGCAACTATTGTTCCGATTTTTATATTCCGTTTTTCTTCGTTAATCAACTATTTAAATTAACATTTAGAGCTTTTAATTTCCATAATTATAAGTACTCAAATATATACATCCATTTGAAAAAACTGTATTGGTATCAAAGGATTAATTATAAATTTTGATCAATGTTCCTGTATCAAATAAATTTTAATGAGCTCACCAACCTACTGAGATAAATTAATTGGTTTTGACCAAAATAAATGTTACTTTAAACTATTTAAACGGACTAACTTTTCCTCAGTAGCTTGCCAGGTTCATAGAAATTTATTTTAATATAGTAGTCAAAAGCACCCCAGTAGCCGAAGAGACCCCATTTTCTATCCGTAATAAATGAAACATTCAATCTAATTCTACGAATCTGCCACTTCATCCAGCCAAACAACCCCAACAAAATTCAAATTTGCTAAAACTATGAAATCCAACTCACATCTTAACCGTGGATTATTCAACCTTCGAACATCATCGGAATTTTCCCTCGTCCTTCGCCATTCCCTCAATCTCTATATCCTCCGCGCACTAGCCCAACACCCAACAACACACGATACCTACACGCCCACGTGCAGCACATAATGAATCTCTACGTCCTTCGTGGCGCGTTATTTCGCCTGGCGCTCGCAACGTCGATATTAGAATGAATGCGCTGTCTCCCTCTCTCTCTCTCTCTTTATCTCTGTCCGCGCGTTCGGTGCACCGGCCAGCGGCAGCGAGGCAGAGATAGCTGCAGAGCCCAGGCACAGCATCCGATGGCGCGAAATGCAAATCGACGTGTATGCGCGGAGGATCGCGGCGTTAATAATTGATATATACGCCGACGCGGCATTGGGCCGCTGACAGCTGCTAACCCGGCCGGAATACGGATGACGCCCCGCGCGCGCGTAATCCTCAACTCTCATATACCGGTTAGCGCGATCCTGTATATACGGCCGCGTGGGTTCGATTCCGCACACGCACGCGAGTTCGATGCCGCTATAGGCTGCGTCGGTGGGCTGTATATATATATATATATATATATATATATATATCTATATATGCGCGAGTGTTCTCTTTATGTGCTCGCGCGGGAGCGAGGATATCGCGCGCGCGGCAGCTTATAGTCGCGTGGATTGTGCTAACTCATGGCCGACCCGAAATGAATACACATTGTCTCTGCTGAAGGCGCGATAGAGAGAGAGGGAGAGAGAGGATGATGCTATGGGCGTTTGTTGTTTGAGAAGGAGGAGGAAGGGTTGTCTGAGCGTGTGTGGGGCTTTTTCACTGATTTTGAAGGTTTGTTTATTTTAGGGGCTTTTGCTGAGATAATAATATTCTTTGCGAGTGGAATCTGATAATTGAATTATAAATTATACAAATCATTATAATGGATATTTGATGCTTTTAATTCGAATATGTTGTTTAACGGTACATTGTCGTCATGAATTCAGCATTATTCTACTTACATTATTCTCCATTCAACCCATTTGGTCGCAGTCGGTCATCTATGACCCACCGTTATTTAATTGATTTTCTACATATTACAACATGTTATTCAATTACTTTTTCTCAACGTGTGTATGAGAATGGCTTATTTCCATGCTTGAAAAGCGAATGAAAAATTGGGCATTCCGAGCGTCTTGATTACGTCCCGCTCATGAATTTCTTAGTGGACGACTCGTAATATGTATTTCTCCATTCCCTTTGCATGCATGGAAAAGGTCCTTCGCACACTTATAAAAAATACGATGTGTAACACGGATGGAAAGGGCAGTTTCAGACTCGGATGATGATTTGAGCACTCGTGTTCGACGCCCGAGATTTCCACTTGTGCCCAATCATCATTTTCGCTTAGAAAAAGCCAATATCCCCCCTATTACACAATGTACTGTTTATTATGTTTCTGGCTTACTAGGGCATTTATATAGATACATAAAAATCTTTGATAATAATAAAAATCATTAATGGGAAACATTTTATGAAACATTTTAAGAACTATCCTACAGTGTACCTCTGGAATTCGCTCCCGAGCAGTGTGAGGTGCCTACCATCTTTTTGTAAATTTAAAAAGGCGTTTAGCAGGCACCTTAAGCAATTACATGGTGAAGAGTATGCTCAGAGATGAGTCGAGTATTTATTTAGGCTTTTTATTTATTTGAATTATTTATTTATTTAATTTATTTATTTATTTAAACTTATTTATTTATTTATTTAATTTATTTATTTATTTAAATTTATTTATTTATTTATTTAATTTAATTATTTATCTTGTTTATTTATTTATTCGACGTATTTATTTATTAATTTATTTATTTATTTATTAAATATGTTTAGTGTTAGTTAGGTGTGAATGTATTTATTAGCGTGATTGTTAAAGTGTTATGAATGAGTGTGTTTTAAATTTAGACGTGATAGTATACGCAAAGATTTAGCAAAGTATGTGTATGTATTCTTTTATATTTATATGTTATCTCTATTGTATTTATTTTTTATTCTATGTATTATTATTTTTTGACGAAGCGTTTTCTGTGATATTTGACTGTGACTAGTTCATTACATTTAAATTTTATAAACTGACGAACTGATAAAGTGAATTATTATTTTAATAAGAAATATGCAATAAGTGAAAGTTAAGATAACAATTATATTAAATCGACTGATATTTTTAATTATAATTATAACTACATGTACATGAAATTGTAAGATTTTGTCTTCTGATGAATAAAAAGTATATCTATCTATCTATCTATCTACAGTGTTTTTTTGAGTTGCCGATTATCTTGTCCGATTTTCAGATGTAGGGTGAAAATTAAAAAATGATAACGATACAACTAATTCAAGTTAGTGAACATTTTCACTATTTAAATTTTTGAGTGTAGATTTTAAGAAAATTGGTGTGATGAAAAAACGATTCATTAAAAGGATTCAAACCTTCACTTCCGAGTTATATAAAGCTATATTTCAAAGGAAAATTCATCTTCTATAATATTATTTATAAAAATTACACGATACCAGCAACTTTTTAGTTTTCAAGTTTAAGGGCTCGTTTGTCTGCTTATTTCTACATTAAAGGAAGTACAGATAATGTTAAAATTTCTATTACTACGGCAACTTACTACCAGTCGATTTAAATTTGAAAAATTTAAATTTAATAACAAAAGTTACATTCTAGTCGATTTATAGTATACCACCCCTTTCATTAAAACCACCCTCGTTATTCATCTCTACCAATAACTCCCAAAAAAAATTCCCAAATAACTTTGCCCCCAAACCTACACCTCCGCATCCTACTCTTGATCAAACGCCAACATTTCCATATATACCTCGATCTCCTTTTGCATTCATCGCATGCACCAAACCCACACACACACACACACACACACACCTACATAACCAACGCAGACATAAAGGGAGACTGCAAAAGAGAGACAGAGAGACAAACCCTGCACACACACACACACACAAACATCGAGATATATCCACAGAAAGAGAAGAGAGAGAGAGAGAGAGAGAGAGAGAGAGAAGCTCCGCTCACGTGGCGCGCGCGCGCTGCAACCATACTAATCCGCCGATGGATTTATGGTCTTAATCACCGGCGGATTATCTCGGACAGCCCGCTCCGCGCGCGCGCTCGCGCTGCCGCTGCTGCCACCGACCGAAACATACGCCTGCCTTTTTGCAGATAACTGCCGGAATACCGAACCGCACCGGCGCCGAGCCGAGCAGCCTCTCTCTCTCTCTCTCTCTTCTCTCTCGCCCGAATGAATACTGGGTATGGGATGCGGCAGCAGCGAGTGTCTGCGCGAAACTGACCTCCCTCTCCCCTCGATAGCGATGTGCAGGGAATATTTAGGCTGTGGAGGACCTCCGGAGGTGTGCGTATGTGCTTTTGCGTCTGTGCGTGATGCGTCCTGGCGCAGCTTGATTTTTTTATAATATTGTGGGAATGCTTGATCAAGAGAGTGGAAATAACGTGATTTTGTGGATTTTTTTTATAAATTTTAAAGATAAAAAAATTGTATTCCCTGAGCTATATTTTAATTAGTACAGCATGATTTTTTGAAGGAAAAGTATAATAAATAAATTCGAAAGGACTTTTCGAGAAATTGATCCAGGACGACATAACAGATTCAAAAATTGAAACTTTAACATTTTTTATTGTACAAATTGTATGTCGCTTGTAAAAATATAATTCATTGAATGTTGATATAATTTTTATAGTTTTTGAAAAAAATTCAAAATACCATGTTTATTTCGACTTTTAAACTGAATGTTAATATGATGACCCCTTACATATATTATAGATAACCAAGACGTATAGATGTGTATAGTTGATACAAAATTATCAACTTATTAGGTACGCTGTATTGACAAACATATTAAGTTTGGTGCCTGCTACACTGAGAAAACTATATCGTAACTCATGCAATATATATCGTAAATCACACAACATCATATCGTAAAAAATTACGGATCGATATCGTAATTATTCAGCGTCAGATGCGATATGATATCGTAAAATTAGCAATTTGAAATCTTAATTTCTACATTAAAAATACAATTTTAAATAGTTTAATTCCTCTTAATAAGAAATATTATGTGCAGATCCCATGCTCATGATTTTACAACATTGAATCGAAAGGAAATTGATCTACGATATATGAATCGAAAAATGTACGATATCATAATTTTGCGATATGAAATTTACTATATGGTTTTCCCAGTGTACCCTCTGAAAATTAATACTAACTTTTATTATCTTACGTAGACTTGCTCTATCACTTTTTTCTAATCTTTTTCTCTAAAAAAAAAATAAAATCACGCTTACCAGTGCAACCCCTCGGCATTAACGAGCGATAAACCTCAGTCCATCCATATCCCATCCGTTCCCGCGATCTAGCCCGAAAATCACCATTTCCAAAAATGCAAAACAACGCGCGCATCGACGCAGAGCAAAGGCAACAACAACTCTCGCGCCTTAAACCCCGCCGCACAATTATAACTTCTCGCGTCGCCCAAGCACCGAACTCCGCGCTCGAAACTTTTGAAATACATTCAGCGAGGAAATGCGCTTGTGCGGTCCTATCCCAGCCCAGCAAGAAAAAGAGAGACAGAGGGAACAATGAAGCTGAAGCTGAAGCTCTCGTAAAGAGCGAGCGCGAGAGAGAGAGAGAGAGGCAGAAGGTGTTCTCGGAGGCAACAGAATTTGCGGAATTTTGGTACATGGCGTATAACGTCGTGGCGGCAGTAGAGCGCGGGCCATGGACGCCGCCGCCGCCGCCGCGCGTGTGGTTCTATAAATCCATAGGGGCTTACCGGCGCAAAGCCTATATGGCCTCGCGACCGCCCGCGCGCTGCTACTCTGCATGTGCCGCCGCCGCCGCCGTTGCTGCTACCGTCCGGTGCTCTCTCTCTCTCTCTCTCTCTCTCGTGCCATACCTTTCTTGCGCACGTATATATATATATATATGCATGGCCCGCTGCAGCCTCTATAAATGCAAAATCGGGACCGCCGACGTTGACTGTATATGTGTGTGTGTGGCGTATGTGCGTATGGGAGCTTTTGAAACTACAAGTGGGTGGGTGTGTGGGTTTGTGCGGTGGAAAAGGGTTGTATGGGTTGGTTAAATGAAGAGGTGGCGAACTAAACTGCGCGCAAAGGTAGATTTTGTAAAATCACGCGAAGGGATGAAAGTCGAATGTTTTGAAAGGGCACTTTTGCGGTGTTATTAAATTGTGAAGTGCACTTTTCATTTGAAAATTCTTTGTGGTCTTATTACTTTTTTTATTTTATCTTCTTTAGTTTGTCATTTTTACTTCTTTTAATTAATAATAATAATCCAATAATAATTATATTTATAGGCAATTATTGTCTAAAGACTCTTATAGCGGTCGCATAATTCACTCATTATTTATATACTCATAATGTGTAGAAATACTTCTAAGAAACTGGGCATTGTCGTTAAAATATATGTGGAAAATAAATATGTAAACATAATAATACCGAAAGTTTAAAAGAGTTATAGTATATTACATACAAATGAAAATAAAATACTTAGAAGAAATTATTTTGTATAGCTTTCGTTTTTGTATAAATAAGTTAAAAAAGTAGCAAAATAATTTTTGGACCTTTTCGAAGCTACTAAATATTTTCACAAAAGAATATTAAATAAGATTCTGAATTTGCTATTTAAGTTTATGTGAAAATAAATATTCTGATAATGCAAGAATGTAAATTAGATCTGTTCATTTTCACTAGCACAATTATAAACATGTCAGAACGATTCTCAGCTTAACTTGTTTTTCAAGGCATCTTGTTAATCTCACAACGTGCGTGAAAAAAGGTTTCACGACAAGACGGCGCGACCGAATGCTGGCGCTAGGTCGAGTGTCTGATGATTTTTAAGGGTGCGTCAATGCTTCATATGAGCAAGTAAATTCGATGTTTATCTTGTAATTGACACCATCGAGATGAATGAAGCTACTGTCGGAAGCTTATTTTACAAGCTTATCGCCAAGTAAAATACCATCATACTTTTTAATCGTCTTAATTAACACTTGTATCTGGCTCGACTATCACATGTGGTAAATTGTATACAACGTGCGATTTCATTCGAATACTCAGTTGCATCAATCGAATTTCAAGTCATATATTTGATTAAGATATAATTATTTTGTAATATACTCTTTGACGTTGATCAATTAAAACATTTTTAATATAAACTTGCAATTTAATACTGTAAAAACTGAGTATAAGATGAACCTGATATATCTTCGCTAACTGTTATATTAGTGGCTCTTTGAATAACTGTAAATTTTATATAAACTCCTTAGTAAATTTCTTTTCATATAAAGATTTTTTTATGACTTCTAAATTGTCTTTCAAGATATATCTTTATTAGAGAAATTTTAACTATAAGGGAATCTACTAATAAGAATGGATACATTGTATTAAAGAAAATTGCTTTTTCAAATATCTTTTCTTGTCAAAATGACATTTCGAATTATTTATATATGAAAAGTAAAAAGTATTTATAATACTTTTAGTGAAATTATAATTGGGGGTATCAACAACGTTTACAATGTGAAACAAAATTAAGAAATTACTTACAATGAATTTTTTAAAGCTTTTAGTGTATAATCTAAAGTAAAAAGAAGCAAGATTTATAATTAAATAAACTTAGGTAAGTTAACCATTATAATCTAGATAATAAAAAGGCAATTGAGAAATTTACATTATTACGGAGAGTCACCCATATCAAAACCCCATTTTTTATAATTTTCACACCAACACAACGTTATTCAAGTCACTACGTCTCTTTCACCTTTGCAATTGAAGAAATATACAAATGAAAATCTCATCCACGTGATAACTCACCCTGACTCGCGCCTCGGACAGGCTCGTCCACATGGCGATCTCTTCCCTGGTCGACATGTCGGGGTATCGATTCCTCGCGAAGGTCGCCTCGAGCTCCTGCAACTGCTGCGACGTGAAGTGCGTCCTCTGCCGCCTCTGGCGCTTGCCCTTCTTGCCGTCCTTGTCGTCCGCGTCGTTGATCGACACGACGCCCGGCGACGAGAGTCCACCCGTGCCGATCTCGTGCTTCACGTCTGTCGGCGTGCGCCCACCTGCAAAGAGTCATAAGACATCACGTGCCTGCGATTTCAGCAGTGGATCGATCGCGGGTCTGGATGGATTTACGATCTCTGGACGCGTTGAGAACTTTTATTGTATGACCCTTTCGGTTGTAGTGCATTTGTATGGATGATTGGCTCTACTTTTAATTGTTTTATCGTATTCTTTGACGATTTTGTTTTTCGTATTTGTAGGTAGAAATTATATTTGAGTAAAGTAATTTTTTTAGTTGCAAAATGATTAAAGCATGTCAAGTTTTGATAAAGTAACGGAGGCTTTTGGAGTCACTGATACCGAATCCAAATCCAAAATTACAAAATTATGAAACTTTTATTTTTCATCCGACATACTAGGTCGAACATTTTAAATTTTAAAAAATAGATATCAGTTTTGAAATTAGCAAGCCAAAATCTTTTTCATACTATGTTTCACAAAAGTAATTAAAATATAAAATTTATGTCTGAAAGGCTTAGGCAGTTGTAAAGATTCTTAAAAACCTAACACAGTACAAATACTGCATAAGCCTAATTGTATACATTAAAAAAGTACATATTTATTTAATTAACAATAATTAATAATTATCTATTAATGTGCATCCTAGCTTTTCTCTTTTTATTTGCACTGAATATTAAAAAAAAAAGAAAATCATTTCTTAAATGCTCCGCTTTTAAATGGATCGTAATAAAAAAGGAAACGATTATGAACATAAGGGACTGTTGTAAAGTATCCGTTCGTCATACAATTAATGATTCAACTTTTTTTTATATATCTCACTGTTAGAGGTCGTTCTGTGCCAGTCAACGATGTGACAATCAATTTCAGACGCAAGAATGGAAGGTCGGAGTTTTAAAGGATAAAAAAGACACAGTAAACATAAAAAATAACGATGCTGTCATCACAATCTCATAGCCCTAAAACTATCAATAATCGCAGTGTCAGCTTTCCTAGATCTACACGAGCGTCTAAAATGAGAGTTCAGTGGATATTACGTGGATATTAGTTGGTATTACGTGCTCTCAAAGAACAGTTAAACTATTTTTCTCTTTTATATTATTGGATTCTAATTCTCTTATAATTTTAAGTTTTTTACTCAATTTTATCAGCGATATTGAGAACCCAATAAATTCGAGCAAACCTTAAACTTTGATTAAAAAAACTATTCCAAGCTAGCCACCTCGACTACAACCCTATCACTAACACAATTTAAATTCCAACATAAAAATATTACAATAATAAATTAAATTATATCGCCTTTCTTCATGCAAACTGTTTGCTCAACATCCCATACTCGATCAATCACCTTTTCCACAGTCACTTTCTCTCTCTCTCCACCTATCATCTCTTTATTTACTTTTCATCTCTCTTACTGTCGAATTCTCGGCGCAGTATAATCTCGGGTCGCGCCGAGCGTCATTACGGGGGTTCCTTATGAGCATTATCGGCGGGTGGTCGTATATATATATATATATATATATATATATATATATATATATATATATATATATATATATATATATATATATATATACCTACCAAGCGGCCCGTCCGCGTGACAATGACAGGTGAGGGTATATCCCGCCCTTACGACTGGCTTCCATAATGTGTGCGAACGCGCCTCGATCGATATATATCTGCGAGCGCGAGCCCCCTGGTTAGTCTGCGACAGTGACTCGGAGAGCAGCTGGTAAGATCGATGATGCGCAGCGCGCGAGAGCTGTAGATCTATGCGCGCGTGTGTAGGGATGTATAGGTATATTGCCTTATTGGCGTGTGCTGCTGCGTTACGATGGAGATTTCGCGGTGTCTTTGGATGATTAGCAAATTAGAGAGACTTTGATGGAGTAAAATAATGCCGTGTCTTGTGAGCGTTGGTAAATGGGTCTGAATTGTGTTTTATATCGCGTGCCTTTCGTGATGTAATTGTGTTGTAATAAAATAACTGTAGTTAATATTATTATAAGAAATATTTACTTAAATCGAGAAAAATATTACAGTTAAATTTCTATATATAAATTTCTTAGAACAATGTTAAAATAAATAATAACTGGCAAAATATAAAAAAAACATGTCTTGGTTGAATAATGAATAAGCGGTAAACATGTCCGTCATTTGAATCGCTAACAGCAGAACTCGCGGGATACTGGTTAAAGAGAAAGACGATTTAGGGACTTTGCGAGTAAATCCGACTTGCCTAAGAAAGCAACTCAAGATCTCTCGCCCTCATCCCGGGATTACCAAGAACGAAGCGAGATCTGTCCCGCGTTGTTGTTAACCAGAAACGTCAATTCAATTCGTGGCTCACCACTGCTTAGCATGTCGCGAGACTTTGTCTTTGATTCTAATATTTATTATCCTACCGTCCATTAATTCACAATTAGGTATCATTTAAATTATCATGATTTTTTCTATTTTTTTCTGGGTTGTCTATAAATAGGTTCTAGTTCTAGATATATATTTTATATTTTTGTGTTTAGTAATTATTTTCTTTTATAATCAAAAGATGTTGAGTATGATTTTGAAAAAAATTGCACTTTTAGGAAGAGGTATTATATTTGCAATTAGTATTATTCGCTATAAGTTTTGCGTTTTCAGTACTATTTTGGTAAAACAATACATGTGCAGAGTTCGATTCTAATTATTGTACTTATATAAAATATACTCCGAGATCGTTGTATAAAATTCAGCGTTTAAAACTTTTCATGATAATGACTGTCAAACTGATATTCTATCTATCAAAAGTTATTTTCCTAAAGTTAGGTGCATATTAAGTGCAAAAGCCAACAGGCACTATTTTGGTTATATATTAAATGAAATATTCTTAATAAAAGTAGTTTATAACTTTTAAACATATATTAAAAAGATATATATTTTTAAATCTGCTAATAAAATAGTGAGCTGTAGTCGACCATACATTAAAAAAAGAACTACAAATGTAAATTCTTCGATTTGCCTTCAGATAATTAAGTTTGAAAACAATATCTTCGTACTTTCAAAAGGTCTATCCCTAAAACTGTTTCTATTAAAAATTCTCATTTTCCCCAGGCAATCACAATCTACACCCAAAACATCTATGGACAGCATTTAATACCACTACACGACTCTCCCTTATTTTCAATTCAATATCATGTCACTATATATTTCATCCAACAAGTGACCCGACCACCACGAGCCGACAAAATTCCAAGCTACCTCACTGTACACACATCCAAAAGTACACACACGGCATTCCTCCCATCTGAAAACGTCGAATCCGTACCTTTCCTGATGTCCTGCCTCTGCACGGTGTTGGAGCGACTCCTCGACTGCGTCGTGGAGAAGCCGCCGGAGGGCGTCGAGGGCGCAGCGCCCGGTGTGCTGGGATTGCTGCCGCCGGGCGTGTGCGCCCCGTGGCCCGAGGAGTCCAGCCTGGCCAGGCCGCTGCTCGCCTCGTCCCTGAAGTCGCTCTGCGCCCACTCTGCAAGATACATCGCTTTCGTCAAAATTTCGCTCTCTCTTTCTGTGCGTATAGGTGTACGGGTTTGTTATAAATGGGATTAATTTATGCGAATACGATAGATGAAACGTTTTGTCTACTTTGTCTAGATTGATTGAGTTTCGTGTGATACTTTTTTTTTCATGAAATTAGAAGATGTGCGATAGAACTTATAAACAATCTAAATTAGGTATGTAAATTGGGTCGAAATGTGTAAAATAATATATGCGAAACATTTAGAAATGGAATTTTTTTGGAGAGAGGACTTGTTGTCAGTTAAATAAGGTGAAGGAAAAGCAAACGTTAAAGTTAAAATAGGTAATGAGATAGCACTGTACGTATTTTCTTTTATATTTGGTATTATTATATTCCTTTTATTATATTATTCTGTTTTACTAATTTTGTCATCGCTACAAAGTTAAAATGATTTATATTAGGGTCTTATAATAAATAAATTAAGTATTTGATTTGACTATTTCATGCTGTCATGTGTGATTGCTTACTCGCTTGCTATTCTCGAATAACAAGTTAGTATTATATAGGTTTGTAGAAACAGGTTCAGATCATATAATTACTAAGAAATATACTTTAAATGAAATTTGTAAATTTGACAGATGACACAGTAAATATGCATTAATGTTGTGACTATTTTCAATCCTTAATTGAGTATCTATCTAGTATAATACGCATGACGAAGAAGATTATCTAAATGTTAGTAAATTGTTAGTTCACTCCTTATCTACATAAAAGAGCTATTCTATCAAAAGATGTAGTTTCATCAGCTGTATATTAAATGTTTAATTCAAATTTACTTAATTTTACTAAATACATCTCAAAGTAGCAAAATAATGTACACAAATAATCAAAGCAAATTATAAAGTATTTGTACTTGAAAGAATCTATATTAGGCATGATGAATGATATTAATGTAATCAGAAAGTTGCTATGATGTAAAATTAAAGAATTTATTTCATATCGATGTTGTAAATTTGATTTTATCGTTCGGTTAATTTTTATTTATAATTAAAATTGCGTTTATTGATCTTTTAGTCAGATTTGAGTCAAGAAAATAATAAATAAATGAATTTTATTTTATCCAAATCTGATTTAAGAAGATTGATAAACGCAATTTTTAAAATAAATTATTTCATATCGATTTTCCTATAGTATGTTTGAAAAATACAAATTAGAATTATTCATTTTTTGCAAATGAAATATTAGTCTGCATTACAAAAGTTAAATAAATATCTTATTCTTTACAAGATCATCAAAAGAGTCGGAGCATTTATATCACATCGCAAACTCTCGAGTAGTTCGTCTTTCGGTGGTATAACGGTAGTTTCTTTAGAGGACGTTCAGCGATGTTCCGAACGTCGTATTAATCAATCCAGTTATTTTCGAGAACAGCCCCGCGATCGCCTCGGTTAATTTTGTGGCAGTGCTATAGGGTTATTTATCTACTACACTCAAGCGCGGACTTGAAAAAAAGAAGACGAAGCACAAATTGAGGGAAACGCACGTTTGCGTGAAGCGGATATTTGAATCTGAAAAAGCGTAAAAATCAAAAAGTCGCAAAGTGAAAAATCGAGAGTCAACAATGTAGGAAGCGAAAAATGCGAGAAGGGAAAGAGAATGTAGACGTGACGAAAAACTTCCGTCAGTTAAAAATATACCTTGTGAAAACCTTTTTACTTGTTTGTTCCGTGTTTGTATTTTAATTGATTAAAACTAATTACCTTGTAAAAGTCCACGAATTCTATTTTAATTATATTTTAATTTTTTAGAAATTACGATGAGTAAACTTAGAAAATACACTAAAAACATATATTTGAAGATAAAGAAATATATTTCTATTCTTCATAAAAAATAGAAATCGAAATATTTTTATGATAAATAGGACTAAAAACAAGACGCCATAGAACCGCAGCAATGCTATTGCAGTTGGGAGGCAAAAATCAAGAGAGACGCAGACCTCAAGAAAAAAAAGAGAGAAAGAGAGAGAGAGAGAGAGAGAGAAAGAAAGCCTGTAACGAAGCCCGTCGTCGCGTGGCTGAGACGTTAATCGGCCGAGTCGTTTAAGCATTCGTTTCGTTTAGTTATATTTGGTACGGCCCGAGCGCGGAGGAGGAAGGGAGAGCCCGAGCGATTAGTCGGCGCATAACTCCCGGGCTGATTTAAAGCCGCGGCTACCACGAAGTGTTATATACCCCTCGCGCTCTCTTCTTTTTTTCTCACTCGCGCTCTCTCTCTCTCGCTCTACTACAGCTGTCCTTTTGAAAAATGCGCCTCACAAATTTTCGTATGCGTCGTCGTCGTCGTCGGGACTAACGAGACGAGAGAGAGAGCGCGGCGTGCTTTTTTGCTGCCCTTTTTTGAAACAATTTCTGGCATTTTAATGCTTCCCACTTTTTTTTCAACTGGAAGAGGCAGCGAGTGTGTATCAATAAGTTAGGTTGTAAGTCGGCGGCGATTACGAAATAATCTGTTGAGTTAGATGCACAGGAATATACTTAGACGACTTTTTTATTTAAAATATTTAGAATTTTTTCAGTTATGGTATTTTTAACACGTACCGACACGGGTATATACAATTGTGAATCGCTTATGAAAGCAACGGGGCAATTATTTTAAAACTCGATAAAAGTATAATTTAACAATGTAAGACTCCAATTTTCTGCAAATATAAATATTTACTTTCTAAATAAAAACAATAATACAAATATAGTTTTCATAATAATAATTTGAATAATAGAATGATCTAAATTAGATATAGTGATTCACGTTTAGTCCGTAACGGTATATATTTTATAAAATTATAAATATAGAAAAAATTCTTTTAGAATCATGAAGTTTTTAAATTTTCTAAAAAAAATTTTAATTGTAAACAAACATTTTAAAATTGAAAAGGAATCTTTATTACAAATACGAGAAACAACTAAAACGAAATATGCTTAACCACACAAAGTTTGTCCAAACCATTGAAAAATAAATCATTGCACAGCCCACTCCGCAAATGCGACTAATGCCTTATTTTGTCGGATTAGCGAAGCAAGTGAATCAAATCCTCGGCTAAGGAAAGCGAGCTTACGTGGGAAACACAACTCCTTGTTGCCCGCCTATATCCGCATAATCTTCGAGAAACAAACACAGATCGCTTACGAGCTCTCGCTCTCCGTATACTCTCTCTCTCTCTCTCTGCTCTCTTCATTTCGGGGCTTTCGTTCGAGTTTTCGAAACACGTGTAAAAGTGACCGCGCGCGCGCTTGTGTTTGCACAGGCCTCTCGAAACGTCGTCGTCGTCGGCGGCGCGCGATGAGACACATCGTGTGTATGTACACCTCCCTTGAGGATCGTTCTCATGGGTACTCCCGGAGACGCGCACGCACTTCACGATCCACTGGCTGCGTAAACAATGCTCGAGAGCGTGCTTAATGCGCGTAGGTGCAGTGAGATGTATGCGAGATTCGGAAAATTTATGTGGCCGGGGTACGGGGAAGTGGGAGAAACAAGAGGCAATCGCAACTGTTGGTACTTGTCATCATTTAACGTTTTTAGATTTGGATTGATTTATAACTTTAAGTTAAGTTAGTTTGATCGCATGTATTTTATACTACTTATGAAATTTGCATATTCAAAATTGATACTCGATGCAATTAAGATGTATGTATTTATTTATCTTTAAGGTTAGTAATCTTTTTTGCATAGTTTAAATAAACATAAGAAGAGTTTTATTTGATAAATTTATATTTAACGAAACTATATTATTAAACATGTTGTTTATGTATTTTAGAAAGTACTAAAAAAGCTATACCAAGTGAGGTTTTCTTTTATAGTATTCACTGTGCTAGACCCAATAATATGTTTTCTTTACATTTTTTATGTATTAATAAAACAGTAGATATAAAATAACATAAAATGATAAAAGTAATAATTAAAGCATATGGATTATTCAATATCTCGCGCCCATAAAAATATAAAAGATGCTATATGCAATAAACTTATGCTGTAACCGTAATTTATTGTTGCACAGCGCACTTTTGCTTACTAGAACGATGTGTTACAGAAGCCATATACCAGTTATACACTGCACCCATCTAAACTATTCGTCGTAAAGTAGAATTCAGTTTCACCGATACATGATGAATATCATTCTATCTCTTGGTGATAACCTCTACTTCTTCACCGAAACTTTCCCCATCCATAAAGAGCCCGGCGAGCATCTCTTCCGAAAAAGAAAGTAAAAAAGAAGAGCGAACAACTCGTCGGAGAAGTGAATCATACGCTCCTACCGAGAATCTTCCTCACTCTCTCCGCAACCAGTATAGTAACCACAAATCGAAGTGAAGACGAGACGGATCGAATGACCGAGAGCACGTGGCTCGTAACCGATCCTCATACGCGTGCATTATAGAGAAATTAGGAGAAAGGAGGCGAGGAAAGTGTGTGGAAAACAACCCGCCTTCGGGAAAGCCGCAATAAATACGTCATTGTGAAAGGGAGAGCTTGCTCTTCTGCGTATGGACGCGGGCTGGCGCCGCGGGGATGCTCGTGCGGTCAAGGACTCGATTATTGCGTGATCGAGGATTTTGAGCCTGTGGAGAGTGTGTGCAAGGTATGTAGTTCAAGGATTTAAATGGAGAAGTTTTGAGTCTTTAAAGCACCGCTGTTGGAAAAGATTTCGTAGAATTTTTACCGTGAAAAGGCTTCTTTAAGTATTAGGAGACAATTCGTATAAAACAGATGTTTCATAACATGGAGTTCCCTTAATAATAATAAGAGATATATTTTAATTTAAAATTATATGTTTTTAAAAGATACTGTAATATCATGAAATTGACTTTAATGTATTCTTTTGAAACATCATTCGTGCATTTAAAATGTATTCACGTTATTAATATATCACTAATTCCAGGATTTATGCACACATTCATTACATTATGCAGTACAAAAATTGAAGGTAGTTAGTTCTACCATAAATTAAATTTTAATCAGCAATTAGCTTCAAATCCTAAATATTTGTTTTTTAATTAGTAAACCGCTATCAATCATGATTAAATACATTCGACAATAAAAAGAAATAATATTAAACATCGCGGACAAAATAAAACCAACAACTTAGTGCCTCACCAACTTATGACAAAATCAGAACGGATCGTTCGTTCCCAGATCTATAAAAATATACAAAGCGTGAAGAATTCCCGGCCGAGAACCACCGCGGAAAAGAAAATCATACAAAACGAACGGGACAGACGTAAGAAAAGACTGTCGCGTCTCGACAATTCATTACTTTTTTTCCCCCCTCGTCGCGCACACATGCGCACGCGTCTCGCTCGCGGCGAAGAAAATCAAGAGCGCGCCCCGCAGGAAAAGATCGAGCTTGCGGCGCGCGCCTCAGCTGCTCGGCGCGTTTTTATCCGCGAGATGTACATATTTTAGCCGCGGCTTAAGCCCCCACGGATTTTACGGCCGCGCGCGACACTATACTCGCGTTTCCGTTTTCGCTTCGCCTTTTTCCTCGCGCTGCTCGATGGATTCTCCTTTTTTTCTCTTCGGGATGCTTGTGTGCAGCGACTGTCGTTCTGGTATTCTTTTTCTAAGACATGATCGTCAAAACTACTGTAAGGCGTAAGTTGGAAGGCTTGGGGAAAAGTTTACTTTGTCGTGTGAAGCGAGCTGTTTATGCCTTGCAAAATGCGAAAGTGAGTTGAATGGGATTATTCTCTTTTTATTCAAAGTTAACTTACGTGTGTCTAACGCTTTAGAACATGATTTATAGAAAATAAAATACGGTTTTCTTTGTGATTTGAAGTTTGTAAATTTATATAGACGTGTGAAACATTTTATTCTCCGATAAATATTGTTTAATAGTTTTCAACAAAAATCAGATGATTTAAAGGAACTGAAAAAGCATGTAAATAGTACTATAAGATGAATCTTCTAATTTCTATTCATTTAAGCACCAACGTATATATAAAAAGTCAACAACCTAAAGCGGTATATAAAAAGTTGAAAAAATTAGTCTGAAATCTTTTTCAAAACATGGACGTGGAAATGATAAAAAGTATTTCAGCTATATGTGTAATATTAACCCATTATCTGTTTCGCTGTCTGTAATAATTTCAAAATTCAATAATCTTATTAATCAAAGTTATTCGTCTTTCTAAAAAGACTATAATAACATGAAATAGGTATATAAAAGATTACAATGCATTGTCGTTAAATAAATAATGTTAAATAATAACATTCCATTCACATGACAAAACATCTATTTCTTCAACATATCAGAACAATTGAAATAAGAAAAAAGCTAATTCACCCCACGAAGCTCCAAGAAACCTGTCGAAATTTGTATCCCCAACAGAAACCTATCATACACTTTACCCCAGGCCATTACGCTGCGCATTTCGGCAGATTGCGTGAAAGGAAAGTCTCCGTGTCCGGGGGGCGCAAGCGTGAATAAACCGTCGTCACGTGTCTGCACTGGCGTGCAGGCCGAGGCCCATCCATGCGCGCGAGCCGATGGGTGTTTAGTGGCGCGTGTCGTGGCGTGACGTATATATATACCACTGCTACTAACTCGCGCGCAAAAGAGACCGAGAGAGAAAACGAATTAGGGTCGCTCGCGCCCGAATTTCCCTATACGATTTTTGGGGAGGGGGAGCGCGCAGTCTCTCGGCAGCTAAAACAGACGTCGTCTTTGGCGGTCCCACGTGTTTTTCCGCCGATTCGACTGTGACACGTTTACGCTGGGTGCAAGCGAGAGCCTGAGGAGAGGCGCGAATCAGTCGACCGTGTGATGCGACCTAATTCGTAGGGAATTGCCCTTTTATGCGAAATGTTACAGTCGTTAATCATCCACGCTCGCGCTCTTGTGTGTGCGAGTGTTTTTTTCTGTCTTTCTTGAAAAATACAGGCAATAGACCCCCCCTGTGTATATATTATGTTATTGTGCTGCCAAGTGGCGGGAATTATGGCGTAATGGTATATTAACTTGATGATTCGGAATGTACGCATATTTAATACGTATAAACTTTATGGATACTTTCTTTTCAGAGGTAGATATATGCTACAGTAGAAAATTCATTTTGTTATTTTATTTGTAGCCGTGTGCATTTAGGTTAAAAAAATTATTATTCATTTATTTATTTTGACTATTACTGATTGTACATTCGGGATATACTCGATTTTCTAGTATAAAAATTACCATACTTATTGGAAAGATTCATCCTCATATTCATAGTAAACTGTAATATTCAATGGAAATTTTTACTTTAAACATGACAATTTATACTATAAATATTTCCATTTTCATATAAAAGTACGTTTCAATGTCCAAGTAGATTATACACACAGAAATAGTAACTTTTACTATAGTGTATAAGTTTGTATTTAAGTTTTTATGAACGCTTTTAATAATTAATTATCAATTTGTAATAATTAAGTATTGAGTTCGTAAGTATTTAGAATTACATTGCTATTTGATCTTAAAACAACTATTTATAATATTCCCAAAAATCTTTTTAACTACGATTCCTCAGTTTCAATCGTCGCTCATAAAAATGCACAAAACTAACAAACTTAAAAAAAACTACAAGTGTCCCAAATCACACCTCATCAAACCCAACCTTAAAAAGACTTCCCCCACAATCTAAAAATGGCACATCTTATCCCTATACTGACAAATCGCTCAATAAAGAGCCCCCCCCCCCATCCCCCTCAAAACTCGAAACTCAAACGCGCCTTCGACATTACACGCCAAATTTAGAAAACTCGTATAGCTCGTAACGCGACTATAACCCACACGTCCCAGCACCAACTTTTTTGTCGATCGATGCACGCCGCGCACACGTCTCGTTCGGTAATTAGGATATACACCGAAGCGCGCAGCCCCTCTTCGAGAAAAGAAGCGTGACGCGCGCGCGCGTGAAGACTCGAGAGCACCTGCGCTGGCGCAGCAGCGAGTCAAGAAAAGCTCCAGCTCCAGCTCCAGCGCGTGCTGCGGCTGCTGCTGCTGCCCCCGGACACCCTAATCTCCTAATCCTTCGCTTCCTTAGGAAGTCGTTTATTAGTTAGCTGCTTCGCTTCGTCGTACGACGACGACGACGAAGACCACTACTACTACTACTGTGTGCTACTGCGGCGGGGCTGAGGTTGTACGTGCGTCGGACGTTCACCGGAAAATTTTCTCTTTCTTTTTTTTATTGCCTCTGTTGGTTCGCTTTTTTATAGGGCTGTGGAGGTTTGTGGAGCGGCGTACAGTGTCGTGTATTTACGCGGTGAGAGTAATTAGCGATTGAGCGAGCAGTTTAACGGTGCATTGTTCGCGGTAGTTTTGGGTTTTATGATTTTAATGCTTATTGTTTCAGGGTTTATATATTATATATAAATTAGTTTACTATTGTAAGTGTAATAGATGTATATTTTTCAAACAATTTCATCAGCTTTTTACAAATTTCAGACGTGATTTTAAAAAATGTTAAATTTTATTACTAAAATGCATTTTTGAGATTATTAAGGCTTGAGAGAATGCATCAGACCTTTTTTTTACACGACGATGCAGTATAGAAAAATTATGCAGTAAGAATAAATTTCATCTTCAGGAACACTTTATTTATTTTAGTTATTACTTGAGTTATTTCAATTCTGAATTAATTCAAGTGTTTCGCCCTTCATTTATTAGTAAGCAAAGCTTTATTTGGAAGGAAATTTAGCTAATTTAAGAAATTAAAACTTTTTGATAAATATATTGAGAAGTAAAGTAGATCTGATGCATTTCCTTAAATAATGTTAAAAAGGATGATAAGTCTACAAATTAAATGAGTGGTTCACACTCTAACTATTTTTTAACTTTTTAAAATAGAGAAAATAATTAGTTTTGCAAACCGAAAGCATTGTTTTGATAATAAATATTTTTAAAATTTTTTAACATAAAAACATATTATATGTCTTAGGGTATACGAATAAGCTACTACTAAGAAATGCGATCCAAAATCACATTTCCAATAAATGTATACTTATCTCGAGTTTTTAAATGTAATATATATTTTCCATTTATATCTACTTCCGTTATGAAACCAAAGTAGGATAGTTCTAATTTCCCTTTAACACGAACACCCTGACGATTATAATCTCAGAAGAATAACCCTATCCACACACAAGGAAATAAACGAAACACAGAACAAACATCCTTCCAAAATTCGGAAGCCCGTACCTACAACATCCGACCCCAAGGCAGAAAGAAGAAGACCCCGTGAAAGAGATGATTCTATCGCAAACGAGCCGAGGACAGGGTTCTCGAAGACTCTCCCAGCATCTTCGCGCTACACAAGAGGCCAGTGACTTTGCGGGTCCTCGAGGCACGCTCGCGCCCTTGTCCGGCAATTTGTTTAGTTTCAACTTGACGTGCTCGCGCGCGGCCCGAAACACGTGAGGGCTATAAGTAACCCGAGAGCGTTGTTCCTCTCTCGGTTTTTCACACCGCGACTAGACAGCATCGATGCTTCTTTTGCCTCCTCTGGTAAGGGGAAAATCGGGAACGAGAAAGGGAGAGAGAGAGATTCGTCGCAGACTGCCTGGCGCTGCTGACCCCACGCTGGAAGTCGTTACACTCGCCGCGCGTGTAGGGCCAAAAGACGAGGGGATATCGCCTTACAAGTTCCTGCGGCGAGCCGGCCCCACCCCCGGAGATGCGGCAAAATTTTACTGTACTATCTCCCTCTCTCTGTCTGTCTAAATGTCGCTTTCTCACACATCGGCACGCCCGATCGGTCTCAAAAGTTTCCGTACGGTTTTCCGGGTTTCCCGAGGGTTTTTAAGGGGTGTGCGAGTTCCGTGTTTGTTTGGCTGCTGCTGGGTGAGAATTTCTCACCATTTTATATTGTTTGTTTAGAAAATATTAGTAGGTTTGCTAATGAGATAATGGATTCTAATAGTGGTTTTGACGCGATGAAGGTTTACTGAAGAAAAAGTGTAGACGTTGTATACAACTTTTTTTATATATGTCGCATTTTCAGAACAAGACTGTGACAAGTCATAAGTCCATACTTCTCAAACTGAGCAAATAACGTTAATTTTTCATGACATAAAATCTTTTTACTTCAAATTTATTATTGCATTATAGTTTCTCAACCTCGAGTTAAAAATCTTGATCTGTCTTGCTATGGGGTGCAATGTCTACTGATTGCAACAGAAGAGTGTCTTATTATTTATTTTACATATTTTAAAATTCATATACATTATACGCTGAAAAACAGTTCAATAAATTAAAAAACAATTTTTTCAATTCTGCAATAATTTTTATTTGAATTTAATAAATTCTATACTGTGCATAATTTATTATAAATACAAAATTTCATTGGATCTAACACATTTAGTTTCGTTTATTAAAGAATCGTTTTACTTAATAAAAACTATCATTTAGTAAAAAAGAAAATTTTTAATTCTGCAATAATTTTTATTTGAATTTACTAAATTCTATACTGTGCATAATATATTATAAATACAAAATTTCATTGGATCTAACACATTTAGTCTCGTTTATTAAAGAATCGTTTTACTTAATAAAAACTATCATTTAGTAAAAAAGAAAATAATCAATAACACGATACATCAATATGCTCGTAAATTTCAACATTTCTGCTCTCCGATTAAATCGCGAACAAAATGTTATTATAAACACCGGCATCAAGCTCGTAAAACGAAATCTCCCATACACGTATACACATTACACACTCTTCTCTCTCTCTATCCCCTTTCCACTTTCCCGTGGCCTGCCGCACACGTCTTTCGTCCCAGCCGAGATAATGGGAAGGAAATCAGTTCATTTCTATGTTGATCCTGCGGCGACGTAGCGCAGACGAGAGAGCCGCGACATTGCGTCTCACCCTCCGCCTATTCTCTCTCTCTCTCTCTCTGCTCTCCCTTCGAGCTTGCAGAGCCGGTGCAGATTGACCGCGTTATCGGCATGATCGCAAAACCCGAATCGATCGCAAAAGACGACGACGACAACGACGCATCATTGATGTGCCCGCTGCGCGAAGGACGTGACGGGCTTTCCGCCCCCTGCGGACTCGACGCCGCGTTCACCGCACGCTTATGCTCGCGGTGCGAGATTCGCACGAGTCGTTTTTTAATTTCTTTTGGGATTGTATGGAGGAATATGTATGTTTTTTATTGTTTATTGTTTAGTATACAATTTTCTTCACCACTCATCATTTTTCAAATTATCGTGGAATATATATTTGAAACTGCTATAGCTACAAACTGTCAACTGTGATATTTTGATATTTCGTTTAAGATTGGTTTTAATTTTTTTTAAGTGTCATTCATTGTTCTTATACACTATCTTAACTATAAATATTGTCAATGAATTTTAATAACTTTTTTAATTTGATGTGATTTTTGAAGGTATGTATGTGATTATTTGAATTATGCGAAAGTTTTATATTTAAAAAAAATGTTGTTATTAACATATATACTTCTCAGAGATTAAAAGATCTGAAAGTCAAAGATCGATTACGAGAACATCGTTGTGACTTTATTTGACTTATAGAAATGATGCGCAATACTTAGGTACATAATATGATTTATATTATATAAAATCGCATATGCATATATACTATGAATGTAATAAAGAAATGTCTTTTGCAATAAACACAGACTCGTAAAACGCAACAAATAAGTTGCTGAAACGATGTAATAAATTAAAAGATATTATATTAATATATTGACAACCGAAGATTATTTGTTAATACAACAGAAAATATAAACAATTTTAACATAATTTTGATGCATATTGCACTTATTTAATCAATTATTAACAAATAAATAATTTAAGTAAGAAAGAAAGTTGTATTTTTCTTATTCGACTATAAGTCAATAGAAGTCAATATTGCTTAGTTATCTGCAAAATATCTAACGATGCAAAAGTAAATTTTGAGTTAATTCTAGTTATTCCGTACACAATTGAAGTCTATTTCGTATCGACACGCACCGAATTTCATCGCGCCCATAAAAAACAAAAGCAAAAATCTCTCCCTCCCAAAATCATCGAACCACTACCACCGCCGCACAACTATACACATAAAATCGTACCTCGCGTCGATATAACTCTCTATACACACATCCCGTCGCACGCGCGAACCCATATATCTCTTTCGCGATCCATCGGCGGGGTGACTTTTTTGTCCCCCCCCCCCCCATCCCATAAACGGGCGATGAACGTTTTGCGGGCGGAAGGATGCTGTTCCCCGGGGAGGCGCGGCTAGCCGAGTAATTTGTCAACACTATTAGCCGTCGCGCGAGCGCTAGCTGATATACAAGGGGTTGCTGACTTTGGGGAGCATCTGCCGCGGAATGACTAGCGACGACTGCCACTGCCGCGCGCACGGCGCATGGATACAAATGGCAAAAGGGGTACAGTTAATGAGAGAAGCCAGGGAGAAAATGGGATGTGTATTATGGTGGTGCGCGGCGAGTGCGATCAGGATCGACCGTATGTTGGCAAAATATTGGCTTTGCGAGAGCCGACGCGTTCGTGATAGGTATTGTATATATGGTTGAAGAGGACAGACGGACGGGTTTTTCCAGTTTTCCCGAGGTGGACGGGAGATTGATGGCTTTAAACCGACTGCGCGTGGATTGGCGACTGAGGTGGCGCTATTGTTATGGGGCGGGAATGACGTTGTTGACGAAGAGCGGATGTGCCGTTCAGATGCATGGGTTTGAAATGGGGAAGTTGCATTAAAGATTTATTTAAAGTTCATTATATAAGTTTTAGAATTGTAGACATGCATTATTGATGATTGCAATTGCGTTTATTGGTGGATTTGTGTCAATTTTGGATAAATAGAAGAAATACAATTAAATAATAGTAATTTCCTTTGTGATGATATTTGGACAGTCGATATCACTCTTAAATACTAAAAACATGTATTTTTTATACAAATATGTCATGTTACACTGATTAATATAACCAATGCATAATATATTGTCATAATCTGTAATAATGTTAATAAATTTTGTCAGTTCTGATAAAGATGACATTGATTGTTGAAACGTCAACAAAACGGTCTTATTATACAAACTAAATTAATTGTTCTAATATAACATTTTTTGTTCTAATAAATTAATTTTAAATTGCTATATCTCTTTTTAATAAGGAGCTCAAAAAATGTGTGCTGATTTATCATTGATAATTTAATTCACAACAGCTAGCTGTAACCATAATCTTATTTTTATTGTACATTTATATTTTTAATTTAAATCTATATATAAATTAAATCTGTTTTAAGCAGATTTCGGTATCATTATTTTTTTTAATTAATAAGTTTAATTTTATATATTTCACTTCGAATTTAAATTCAACGACACACATAAATAGATCGTTCATGCGTACTATTTTTACCTAGATTTATAAGAAATAATACATAAAAAATACTGATACACATTATTTCATTAATCTTCAAATACTTTTTCAATCAATATTTCAAAATATCAATGGAAAAATTATAAAAAAAACAGAAATATCACGTTTATAAGTAATTTTATATTCTTTCAAATGTAAAATGAAGCGATCATAAAGTTCCCCTTGGCTCAGTGGGTAAGACGCTTGCCTACCGATACAAGATGCTCAAGCTATCAAAGGTTCGATTCCCGGTGAAAATTTTCGAGAATTTTTTCTTCGAGTTTTTCGTTTGGAAAAGATCTCCGACTACACTTTGTGCTTTGGAGCAGGACGTATGCACCCATATAGCCTCCTCAAAAGTATCTGAGACGCTAGTAAGCAGGTGATGGGTTTCGCTCTACCAACAGCGCAAATTACAATAAACAAGTATATAAAATGCAAATGTAAAATACAAAATTACATATGCATTGTGACATATCGGAGTTCAAAAAAATAGGGGCACATGGCCATTAAAGACAAAGAAAGAAAAAAATAAACAAACATATTATTTCTAAAAAACAAAAATAATTTACCTTATCGATTTCAGAATATCGTAAAATATCCTAAAATAAAAAAATCATTATAAAACAAACAGATCGCTGAATCTCAAAATTTCTTTTTAATTCAGAATCTTCATTAAAAGACGGAGAAAATGAACCCTGGGTTGCAAAAAATGACTGCGCCGTTCTCGGGATATAAACAAACAAAAAAATTTTAAAAAACATAACCTCAAATAACTCGGAATGTAAAGGTCGATATAATCTGGGCTTCTAACAGTCTCAAGAGAAGGAAGATGCTACCTTTTTGGAATTTTTCAGAAAGAATAATGACGTTTTACTTATTGTTTTCCAAATAAACGATTTTTTTTACAAAATGATTTTTTTCTCGAATAATGAAAAGAATAAAGGCTTGAAAATTTTACAAAATATTCTTATCCATATTCCTGATCACCTCAAATTTTTTCAAAAATTTTCCGTGTTATATTTCCCAGATATCACATTTTAAACAGAATACGACGTTTTCGTGTATATATATACGAAAACAGAAAATATCTTATTGAAAATGTCGGATCGGAAAAGATAGGTAATTTTATGCTTTTTCAAATACAATAAAAATGAATTGATGATATTATTTCAAACATACCAAAAAACCCAAAATACTAAACCCCAACAATCAAAACCCGTAAAAAAAACAAGAAAATATCCAAAAAGAATAAAAATTTTTTTACACCCCCCTCCTTCAAAAAGTACAAAATTATTGAACACTGAAAAATTAATTTTGACCGTGAAAGTTCACAGTAATCTTCATACACGTCTGTCCACACACACACACACGCGCACACACACACACGCACACACACACACATACACACACAAACACACACACACATCCATCGAAACATGTTTCTAACATGATTTTAGCAAAACTTTTTTTTGTTCTTCTCTTTGTTTTGAATGCAGGTGCATAAAGATATTGGAGCAATCAATGTGTGCATTCAATGTTTTGAAGCCTGTCATTGATGCTTTACGAAAAAGATAATCGAATTTGTAATCAATTGTAGCATTATATAGATCGATCAAAAGCAGGAACTTAATTGCATTGAGATATGGTTCAAATAAAACTCGATTGTATGTAAATGAACAACTGTTACATCATGTTGCATATACCTGTTAATAAAACATTTGAACTATTTAACATGCTTAGAATCCAAGCAAATTGTAAAAACCACATGTCATACGTATATCTGATATCTGTAAAATTTAGCACTTACGTCATCGAGATAAATTCTAAAAATTCTAAAACTGATATGCTTTTAACAGATCTACTTACTGTTCATCAGCTAAAAGACAAGTAGAAATTTATCTTAAAATATATTATAGAAATATACGTCAAAATATTTTCACTGTTTTATCACTCGAGGCAATCTTCGCAATATAAGATAATCATATGATTCGTCATTCCGGATACGTAGTTAATTAATGAGATTTTATCAGTGACTTCTCAATAAGAAATGTTTGGAATAATCGAATGATCGAACGGTCATATGATCAAAAATAAACGTTCTGACTTCTGTCCGACGATAAAACGTGAATGTCAATGCTATCCTTTTGTTTACATTTGACATCGCTTAACATTTATTTATATGTTCAAAACGTCTACCCAACGTTCGAACCAATAAAGTCCAAAAACAGAAACGGAACGAAAGAGCAAACTCAATGAACTTTCATTTTAAACAATTCTAAGTTAAATTGCATTAAGGAAAAGCTGTCTTTAGGAAAGTTTACAAATCTAGGAGAAATAAGAAGTTGCTCGACTGGGCGGGAGCCCTGCGTGGCAAGAAACATAAAGGAAAGAGCGGCTGCGCGGGCGCGAGAGAGAGAGAGAGAGAGAGAGAGAAAGAGAAGAGAGAAGGCAAACCAAGTCTGAAACTGAAATGGGAATAGGTGGGATGCCATTGGAATAAGATCGGGTTTAGCCGGCGGTGTCGGGTTCGAGCCCCGGATAAGTCTGCCTTATCCCGATAAGCCGGTGAGTTAATGAATCACAAAACAGGTGGCGGTGCGGCACGGCGGGTCACGCGGAAGAGAGAAAGATAGAGAGAGGGGTATGCCTGTCCACCAATTTCGCAGCCGAACTACTTAAATCGTTCGAAAATTATCTTTTTAATTGCGTGTTTGGACTATAGCGATGCATTGCGCACTTGCGATAAATATGTACTGGGTGTGGATTGTTTGACTGAGGGATTGATTTGAGATATCATTTCGTGTATTGCGTATTGGAGATTGAAGTATGCTATTTGAAATTTTTACAATGAAAAGTCACTGTGTGAGAGTGGCGTTTACAAAGTTAACAAAATTACTCTTAACGCAAGTGAGATATTTACTTTATCCGAGTTAACTACTGAGATGTATTGACTGAAGGTGTATTCTAGTCAATTGATCACTCTTATTCAGCTTAAATTTACTCGAGTTTCCGAGTAACAGTTAACTCTGCGCATTTTTATCTCGTAGTAGTAATTGGAGTCAAATTCTCGATGAACAGGTGCAATTTTAATGAAAATGTTTAAAGTGAAAAATTATTTTTTCTTGAGTAATATTTTAACTCCAATAAAATTGTTCACGCAAATATATAATAAAAAGACATACTATAAAGTGGTTTATTTGACTTTAACTTGTATTAATTGGTCTTTTAATCAGATTTAACATAGTCACTTCAGTCTAAGAACCTAAGATAGTCAGAGCCGTATAAGACTCGAAAGAGAACTTGGGTAGGCTATAATAAAAAAAAACCTAAGATAGTGTACGTATCTACATCTTACTGAAATAGATTTTCATAAGACTTTTTTAAATTTCGCGCAACAAAGATGAAACATGTTACAAATTTTATCATGCGTAACTGTATGTGAGATATAAATTAAAACGAACTTCAGTGTATAATTTTTTAGCGCAAAAATTATAAATTCTTACAAGAATGAATTATAGCATGTATAAAAAGGTACTTGACATGTTATATGCCAGACTACAGATAAGAAAATGGCGATATTGTGCTTTGAAAAATATGTGATTTCGGCACGCAAGTTTAACTCAATGAATGTCGTTTCAATTGCTAATGTATCTTAAAATCTAAATTCTATATTGCTATTTATTCTGGAGAATTTCTCGTTTACTCGAAATTTAAAAGTTTGGATGGTATTAATTAATGAGTGAACATGACTAAATATTTTATTAAGTTTTTGTTTTCCTAAAATATTTTTTTCTAAAATAGGTTAGCATCCTGAAAGGAAAATATATGGCTGAAAACATAGTAGTACAATGTAATTGTATTCTAAATTACCCTGGTAGAAACGTTCCCCATATGTTCGCCAGATTTTACTCTATTTTATAGGGAATGGCCAATTTCTGCTTAAAAGTCTGGCCAGAAACCCTGCTACCTGTCGACGTTTTCTCGTCAGAAACCTGACCAACTTATGGTTAATGAATAAATAAATAAAAAATAACGTTTAACGAATTTTTATAAGTTAATAATGATTATTATGTCATGGATTTAATAGCTTATTATTAATAGAATGCTAAGATATATTTGGGATAGATTCGAAATAAAAACTAAAAACTTATTTCATTAAAAGTTTTTTTAAGGTTAGAGTTTTATAATTAAATAAGACATAAAAAAATCAAATAAATAATCGAATAAAAATTTGCATGCTGTTTTAACGCAGAAGTACTATAATGGGATTTACATTTTCAATAATTTTTTAGGGTTATGTAAGCTATTTAAATTTTCTATAAATTTCTGGTCAGATGCTGGTTTATTTCTGGCGAACTATTAGGAAACGGATCTGCCCAATAGATCGTGAACCGACCATCTAATATGCTCAATTTTCTACCAGGGTAAATTATATTATAACATTTTGGTATTAATGTTAATGTAGTTTGACAAGTATTTCGTTAAAGAGAAATCTAAACAATTTTGTCTATTTGCAAAATGTACGAGTCAGTCATTTTACTGAGTTTTTTCATTGTAGAACGTATGAGTTTCAGCCGTAGGGGATCTTGAAATGATTGTAAGTACGATGATTAAAATATCATATTTTTCAACGTAAAAATTAATTAGGTACTAATGCGATAAAAAGGAATGTCGAAAATCCAAGAAGCGTGATAAGTGCGCTAATTTTTTTGGAACAATAGGACGCATGATAATGGATCAAATTTTTATCGGGTGGTATGTTCCTCTGTGATGTTACAGAGCGACGGGTACCGCAGCCTTATCGGTTTGTTGGTACTAAAACTTTATCTATATTTGTCCGACATCTAACAAAAGTGTTACACTCAGTCGTCGCACGCGCATGTTGCAATGGATTTTTTTTCATGAACGATTTAAAGTTTTGTTGTTCTTGATAACAATCTGCTTGTCTTGTACCTACAACCTAATAAAGCGCGAAAACGCGAAAATGAATCATCGTTCTTATTACATGTTTTATCATTATTTTAGTGCTATTAGGAAATATTCACAAATTTTAATTGTCTAAATATCTTTATGTCAATCTCTTTGAAAGACAAAAAAAAGATCAAACCACTTAAAAAGCAGTTTAGTGTAAAATATATACACTTGGAGTTATACACATTATTTGAGAAATTTAAATTCTGTTTTTTTTAGGAATAAACGCTTTTTGTCATGAAAAGTCACTATGATTTGATTTTTTTTCTAAAATTTGTATTTTAATAGATAAATTGAAGAATTTTACGTTTAAAATCTTGCAGGCTTGCTACCGGATACCACTGTTAAGAATTTGGCATCCGATAACGATATGTCTTAATTTAAAGTAGAAACTGTTTAGATATGAAAATACAAACAACTTTATGTAATCAATTTTGGAGGTGTTATATTTTCGCAATAATTTACCGAAGACCTATCTTTTAATGTCTTTCTAAAATTCGTGAATTATAATAAACCGAAGGTATTCCTAAATTTCGCGGAAATTAGACGTTAAAAATAATTGCTCCCAAATTATTTGACTTCATTTAAATTACCGTTTCTAACATTAGCGAAAATTGGCAAAGTACGTACATTTCGGAACCGAACTTCTATTACAGCATCGCTGCAAGAACTTCAAAGATGGAGTAAGAGTTAAAGGAGCGCGAGCGCGTTCCGTCGGCAGGTATACTAATGCTCAGGAGTACCAAGTATCGGTTTACTTTTGATCTAAATCTTTATTACTTATTATCTTCTCTGAATATTGTTTGAATTATTAATATATATTGTACATTTGTTAAAAAATAAAAATAAAACCAATTCTCTTAGTTTATAAAAATTCTTACGTTGTAGATAAAAAAGTTTTAGTGATATATAATTTTGCCATATTAGATTAAAATTATGAGTACCCAATAATCTAAAATCTAATAGACAACCTTGTACAATTTTACAATTACATTTGACAATATCTTGAAAACTATTCTATAGTAGAAGCTCATAGACAATTGTTGCTTAATAGTAGCCTACAAAAGCTTTAATTCTTGGTATTATTTTGACAAATAACCTATGTGCGAGTTGAAAAAAGTTTTCCTTTTTATTATTATGTTAAATTTATGAAAATATGTATTTTTATATAAAAAGAGGCTTAAGTAAACTGAATCTCTAAGTACAGTAAAACATAGCATTTAATATGAAGTTTTTTGTATTTCTGCTAAAGTTTTATTTGCCTTCTATTCATCATTATAAAATTAATACGCAGGAAAAATATCATGAGTAAAAAGTACGTACATAACTCTATGAATCTATCTTGCAGCACACGCGTGTGTCGCTCACCAAAACTTGTGGAAGCCACGTAACTAAAAATCGCTCTAAATAAATTCTGCTTAACAAATTTTACTGAACTTTTCAAATAAATAATAATCCAGTAATTTTGTACTCAAACCTTATTCTTCTTGTGGTTATTAGTTTCTCAATTATGAATTATAATAATTATTATGCAAAGTTCCATTTTCTTTTTTATTTTAATATAACTGTGGAGAATTGTAATTCGAATGATACGAGCTTTGAAAATCATAAGTCGAAGTAGAATTAAGAGAGTAATTATTGTTAATAAAATCGTCCAAATGGCACTAATACTGTTTCTCGTTGTTCATATTATTCGGAACAATTCTCCACAACATTTTGCTAAAGAAAACATGAAAGCACCGGTATGCACTCGATAGGGAAAGATACCAATTTTTAGTAAGAAACGTGTTCGTATAAATTTCGTATAGATATTGTGTCTACGTTAACTTTTCGAATTTTTACGATGTCTTCAAATTTTGAATACAATGTCACGTTACTACGGTCGGCAACTTTTGATATTTTACCGATGTCACATAATAATCTATCACGTATGCCGATCAAAAAATGAATTTTATATTCTACCTTCTTATGAATCAGTACCCAAATATAAATAATTTTTTTTGTTTAAATTATTATTATGAAAATGTTGAGATACAATCTAGTTTTGAACTGATAACATAATTTTTATTAATTACAATTAAATATTCCGTATTTGCTCTTTGATTTTCTTAAGGCCTATTCTGCGCAGAAAAAGGAATAAGAATAGATCTCAGGATTAAGGAATCAATATAAGGAGCAAGATCAGTATGTATGATCTCATAAGCAAAAAAGGAAAATTGTCGTGGAATTTGACAGAGTAAGTAAGAGGATTTACTGCAGGATTATAAATTCAAACTTATTTGTTTGAAAGTACCGTAATGTTTCTTCTGCGTTAGTACTAAATCTATAGGTTATGGCGTCCGATCATACACACAACAACCTTGTTGCTTATATTTATTGTTTATACCTAACATCTGAAGAGTGTCAAAACAAAACTGGATAATTCTTGATAATACACTCGACGTTAAAAATGTTTGGTCGAATTTATTTGAATTTTTTAAAATGCTGCAATTTTATTGGATCAAATGCTCGCTTTTGCTAACCTCATTGGAGGATTTTTAAAAATTTAACCCAGTTCGACCAGATATTTTTACGCCTATTGTACATTTTTTATTTCTTTTTGATTTATGATAACGTTTAATAAAAAAAAATCAATATTTGTCCATTAAAAGAATATCTTAAGTTTAATTTTACCGTTAAAATCTATATGATTTACAGAGAAAAGAAATTGTTCATTCAACCTTATTTAATAAACGAAAAATACAATTATTCAGATTTGTTCCTCTACACCACATTTATTCCTGTTCCTTTTCTGCACGTACGCTCTTAAGTGATACAACATTGCCTCCTAGGCCGTACACCTCGCGATAAATCCTTCCAGTTCTCAACCGAAAACCTCACTTCCAACCTGCATCGCACATCGCACCCAACCTCAAAGCCTCCAGCCTCCCCCTACACCCATAAGCTCTCGCATCACCAGAATCGACTCACCACGTTTCAGCTTCTCCAGGGGCTCGTGGTGTATCTGATGCGCCGTCCCGTTGTGCAGCATCGCCGCGGCCGTGGCCGCCGCCGCGCTCACGTGATGATGATGATCGTGATGGGCGCTGTTGGCGTGGTGCAGGTGCTCGAGGTGGTGGTGGCCGGCGGCGGCCGCCGCGTGATGCTGGGCCATGGCGCTCTGCAGATGATCGCTCACGTGCTGCTGGACGCTGGCTATGTGCTGCTGCTGCTGCTGTTGCTGCTGCTGCTGCTGCTGCTGTTGCTGCTGCTGTTGCTGCTGCTGCTGCTGCTGCTGCTGGTTGTTGCCGCCGTCGCCGCCTCCACCGCCGCCAGGACCCCCGTTGCCACCGGACACGAGGTCCTGGAGGCAGAGGTCGCCGCCGGCGAGTTCGAGGCCACCACCGCCCCCGACCCCGCCGCGCTCCATGCTGTAGTAGGCCAACGTCGTGACGTCCTTGCGTGAACACGCAGCGCGATAATAACAATCGCCCACGGCTGCGGACGAGGCCGGATGGGGCTTCCACGTGCACTTACTCGACAAGTGCAACGTGCTCGCGTCGAGGGAGCTCGTTGTTTCGCGCGACTCCGATGCTGCGTGTGGCTTGTATTGTTCGTTGGGCTGTTTGCGCTCGATTCTTATATTGTCACCACAATTGCGCTGTTGCTAAGTGTACACTTCAAAGTCTCGTATACGTTGTCACAACGTTAGATCGTTTACCATACTTTTGGTCTAAGTAAAGTAAAACGTGGCGTTTGATTTCTACTCTCGATACTACGAGCAAAAATTTGATATATATATATATCTTATTTATTCACAAATTAGCTGTACGAATACATTGCACTGTATATCTTTGGTTTACAATCTCTTCATCACCACTGGTCTGGAAAACGGCAAACTCACTCAAAACGACACACGCGTATACTTGTCCCCGTCCGTCGGGCAACGGATCCGTATCCGTCGCGCTCGCCTGCAACAATAAACTCGGCGAAGCTCGGCTCCGACTACTCCGAGTGCGGCGCGGCCGAAAATACGCTCTCGTCGCCGTGGGCGCTCGCTCTCTCGCGCGCGCAGTCTTCGCTCTTCCGCGTCGGACGCGTGACGGGCCCACCTGATAAAGGCCTCTCCTACGCTATACACCGATCTATCTCCGTCTCCGTCTCGGCGGAGCGCGGCGTTGATAAGCACCGGCGCAGCTCCTTCTCCCGACTCCAGGTGGCTCACGTAAGTGCGAGCGAGCGCGAGTGCGCGAGTCTCCGATGACGTTCGTCACTTGTTGGCCAGCCGGACACACTCGCGTGAGTAGCTCGCTCGAAGCGCAAGCGCTCCCGTCATCCTTCCCGCGCGCGAGCTTGCACTTTTCTTGTTTCTCCGGCGCACTCGGGTGCAATACGCACCTTTCTTCCTCTCCTTCACCCACACACTCGAGTCACTTTGTCGCTGGCCACGATCCAGCTGCGGGACTCAAAATTCAAAACAGCTCGAACGCGCGAAACGGAGCTACGCGAAGATATAGACAGAAGAGAGAGAGAGAGAGAGAGAGAGAGAGAGAGAGAGAGAGAGAGAGAGAGAGAGAGAGAGAGAGAGGAGTGGAATAAAAAAGGGTTTACAAGAGCACGCGCACAGAGGAGTAGGGCAGGTCGGCGCGCGGGCCGACTGTACTCGCGGCGATTCCGCTGCTGCACCTTCGCGCGCGGGTGTCTCTGCGTTATTTCGCGCCGCCGCTGCCGCGCGAGGCCCTTAAGCCACCGTCGCTCGGGCTTGCTTTTCCCTCGTGCAGAGCGAGAGAGAGAGAGAGAGAGAGAGAGAGAGAGAGAGAGCTTAAGTCCACGGTAAGTCCGGGTAAGCCGAGGCGGGGACTGCGCGGATATCTGGGCTATACTGGCAGCGGCTGCTGGCTGCGCGCTGCTGGTCTTGCGGTGTAGTGCGGCCGGCGCTCCTGGCCCTGGCTCCTCTATCCCCCCGGTGGTACACTCGTCGCTGCTAGTCACGAGAGAGGAAGAAGCGGCGACGGTGCTGCTGCTGCTGCTGCTGCCGATGCAGTCGCTCAGTGTAGTATTTGCCGCGCGCCGGCCTGACTGTCTGACTGCGCTGCTGCTGCTGCTGTGTCTGTAGCTGTAGCTGTGTTCTCTTCGCGCGCGTGTGTGTAAGTGTGTGGTTGGGGGATGAGAGAGAGAGAGAGAGAGAGAATGCGCGTAAGTGTGTGCGTTGGGCCGCTGGATGGATGCTACCCCTCCGATGCGACGGTGTGCTTCGATTCGGGCTTCGAGGAGGGGTGCCTCTCTCTCTCTCTCTCTCTCTTTCTGTCCGTGTGTACACGTCGGTAGAGAGATAGAGATAGAGGTAGACAGAATGGAGAAGAGAGAGGGAGAGAGCAGCCCCCACCACAATAGCGCGAGAGCCGTGTAGCGAGCTGCGTGTATGGGTCGACGCCCCTCCCGGGAGTCGCTATATAGGAGTCAGCGTGGGTGGGGCTGGCGCGGAGGACTGCGGGAGAGAGAGAGATGCGCGCGGTCCGATAGGGGTTCCACCGCGCGCTTCCCCCTACCTCGCGACGTGCGGCACTGCCGCTGCTCGCTGTGCCTTCGTGTGTCTTGCGAGCTGGAGAGAAAACCGAGCTCCGAGTTTCCAGTTTTTCTCGCCACTGTTTTTTGGCTCGAGTTGCTGGTGCTGCTGCTGCTTCTGCTGCTGGTGAAGCAGACCCTGCACGAAACTCTATCTGTGTAGCTTTATATTTTCAATGGTATATTTGTGCGTGCGTGTGTGTGTGTGTGTGTGTGTGTGGGTATATGTGCGCGTGTATGTATCTGGTATGTGTCTATATATGTATGTAGGTAGGTTAGTTACTGTTAAAATTTGTGTCTGTATTTTAGTTTTTTTGCCAAGAAAGTCTAGTATTATTGTGGAGAAATATATGACCTAATCAGAACCAATAAGTCATTTCGAAATTTACGTCATTTTGAATAATAACTTGATTGATTTAATTATTAACATTAAAGATACATATTCATATGTCAAGAATCTTAAAATGATCATTTGATAGAGTTTTAAAATGGACTTATTCTACTTTGGTTCTAATCAGCTGTTCATGCATATTTTCTATATAGCTCATTTGTATAAATGAACATACGATGTAGAATGGCTATAAATAATACGTAGATATATGCATTATATTATTTCTAGAGTTAAAGAATTTAGCAACTACGGTTACGATATTGGAAGACACTTCCTATATCTAGGGGTAAGTACATAAGAGAAGGTGTACATAATTTTTCTTCTTGGTCACACTTAAGCTTGTAACAGGATGAATGGTGCATATGATGCATGTGCGTGGCCAATTGAGAAAGTAAATTATGATTAGTGATATTAGTGCTGGATTTATACTGTTACTTTTGTTCATCCACATTAATAAATTATGACAAATATCTTTTTGATTTCTTACTTTCGTTGATTTAGACTCAGATCTTTTTACGCAGATTATTACATAGGTAGATAAATATCACGTATATTACACTTTATAGTGTTCATTTGACGGTTATGGTAATATGTGAAAAGCTAAGTGACCATGGAATTTTATTCAACTTAAAACATAAAGAAATGAACAAAGTAAACTTGTTATTTTTAGTCAAAATCGAGTAAGAAAGAATTGATGTTAAGGAATATAAGGAGTTCAAGCATCTTCGAATTAGTCTTATTATTCTGGACTTGTACTACTTAACCCTTCTACTGTTTACACTACTTAAAGTATTACTGCGGACTTATACAAAGAATAATTTGTGCTTGTATGATATTATGATATACGTTTCGTTAAGAAGATTCGTGAAAAAAAAATCAAAATCAACGGACTATTAAATCTCTGAACCCAATTTGAAAATGAACCACAGTTATTACCATGGAGGCATTTCTCTAAGAGTAATACCTCTATGGTCATTACACTGCCCAACGAAAAAAAGATTCCAAATAAGATTTCCTGGGCAAGCTCAAAACACTTTTTATATAACACTCAACGAGAAGGACTAAATTCCGAAAGTGGATCAGTCCGGCGACGTTAATGCGTATAGGAGAGATCCTACGTATATGGTTTTCCCGCCTCGTGAGATCCTCAGACAAAAGAAACCGCTGGCAGCGCAGCATCAGGAAAGAAGACATCCAGCCCTCTTCTCGGAGAGGGGGAGCAGAGCGAAAAAAGCTGGAAAAGCGAGAGAAGGAAGGGAATACCGAGTATAAAAACTTGGTTAACAGAGGCTGCCCGGAGTATAAGAAAAAGAGAAACCCCGCGAACGCTCTACAGTCTACTCCACCTCGCGTACACATGCATGCATACACACACTATATATTATATATACACACATGAACCTCCCAAGCTTGTGCGCACACACATACACACATACAACATGCACACATGTGCACGTACACGCGCACAAATATATGCGCAAACCTCGCAAGCTCGCTCGAGAAGAGGAAAACGAAACGAAGGAAGAGCACGAAAGCTCCAGAGAAGGTTGAAGACGAGCGAGAGATAGAGAGAGAGAGACAGAGAGAGAGAGAGAGAGAGAGAATCGGAGAGCCACTTTCGGGGATGGAAGTACGTTCGTCAGATCTCTTTCTCTTTCTCTCTCTAGGTATCTCCAGAGACGCACACGCACACACGCGAGCGAGAGGTCGCGCTCGCGCAGCAGTGGAAGGGGCTGCGCAGTGCCGCGCGAGAGCCGCAGTGCGCGCGGCGGCGGTGGCGGCGCCGGCAACAATGCGAAACCACGCCCCCCGCTGGCTGCGCGTGGGCGTTGCGGCGTCGCCCTTGCCGACGACTGTACACGCTATCGCCTTCTCTCTCTCTCTCTCTCTCTCTCTCTCCCCTTTTGCTCTCCTCAACGTAGGAGATGTATAGGTATATACACCGTAGTTTTCTCTGGTGCGCGCGCGCAGGCAGCTGAGCCAGTTCGCTTTTTCTCCTTCTACTCCTCTCGCGGCTCTTTCTCGCGAGCGCACGGAGTTCTTATTTCTTCGTCTCCGTCGAATTTCAGCGGCACAGCACGTACGTAGGTATAGAGGTGTGTACGTATAGGTATACGGAATAGGAGAGGACGCGGTGGCGCTGATTTTTGAGCCGCGCGCTCTGCGTAATCTGTATCTATGTAGGTGTATGTATATAACGGACGAGGGAGTGCGCTTGTAATGGATTATATGAGAGGAATGATTCAGGGAAAGAAAATAGAATGACAAACCTTTGATGTAAAGTGAAGAAGTGGGAGAAATTTGATGAGAGAGGAATTATTGCCAAAACTAGGACTCGATCGCTAAACACCACAGTGTGAAGACGAGCTATGTTTCTCGCTCGCGGCGCGAGCCGTTGGCTCACTCGCAATCCTCTACACTGCAGTTACGTACATCAGCGCAGAAGTTGAATATTTTCCTTGCTTCGTAAAACCTCATGAATCCGAGGGACGGATTCATTTCAACGCAGATCTGCTGCCTACATCACCCTAAATTCTGGGTATTCATATCAAGATTATAAACTAATATTCATCATCGAAGACAAGAAGAAAGAAGAATTGTATGAGTAGTATGTGTGAATTAGCGTTCCTCTATTTATTTGTGATATACATGTATATATATGGTTTATTTTGTTATCGTAATCCACGACCCATTTGGGATATTAATTAATATAGCGATTTCTTTTCATTAATATAAACAAATAATAATTTATTTATTTCCTAGTCATCTTACCAATTTTACCTTACACGCTGATGGAGAGTAGTTTCTCTTGTTGCATTGCCTCGTTTCTTTTGCCCTTGCGCTTTTTCTCGTTCGATTTGCTCGCGGCCTCCCACCTTCGTTGTAGAGCGTAATTTGATAATCGGAGGATTATCGGAGTCGGAGGTTACACCGTGCAGGGGTATAAGCTGCGCACAGGTGTGCGGAGGCTGGAGGTGCAGCGACGGCTCGACTTTGCGTTGCGCGCCACACGCCTTCGACACTGATTATTATCGAGCGATTGGGTGTGGAGGATATGGTGGATAATGGATGATAGGGAATGCGCGTGGATTGGGTTGTGTGGATTGGACGACTGCATTGATATGGAAGTGATGAGCTTTCATGTGTATGTTATGCAAAATTTTGTGCGCTTTTCTAAGATACTTATGTGGCGTAGGGTGACTGTAACTAAATTACAGTAGTAAATGAGAAAATAAAACAGTAATTATATTAAAAGTCTTGCAAGATTTTTTACATTAATATTTTGCTTTAAAAGTTAATATGCGAATAAAATCAAGTACTCTAGGATCATTCATAATCTGTAGTAAATATAAACGCAATTGTTAAAAGATATGGAACAATGCTAAAGAGACATATGTTTGAACGATTTCTATATCTTATATGGGTGATTGTCAAGAAAATGGTAGTTTTTCACCTAATTTTCGACCAATCTAAAAATATCTTTTTTAGTATTACTCTGAGGTTTACGTTGTTATATATGATAAAATGAGACAAAGTTTTCTTGGAAACAGCTACAGGTGACAAAAAAGTTTTTACATGTATTTCTTCTGGGGATTTTACCAGATCGGCCATGGTAATTGCGGCTCCGGTAATTACTTTCTGCTAGAAAAATCCATGTAGTTTTATTTTAGTGTAACAAAATTATTTTACCTCGTAGTATGTATATCTGTGGTTTCCTGGAATAACCATTTAAGTCCAATTTTTTGAAAATCGAATTTAATGTGGATTTTATATATTCAAATGCACCTTTTTCATATAAAAATATAAAAAATGTCAGAAATATCACCCTATGGTCGAAACCAGTACAGTACATAACCACTTAAGTCCATTTTATTGAAAGTTGTTCCCGGAAAAACAACTTAAGTCCATGTTATTGAAAGTTGTTCCCGGAATAACCACTTAAGTCCCTGTTTGATTACTCTAAACATTTATTAAGGTGGTTATAAAACTTAATTGAGTGTGAATTGTACATAATACAAAGTTTATGTCGTGGTTTGTAAAAAGCATATATTTATGGGACAATAATTACATTTCAATTATACTAGTTTTATTACGTGGTAAGTTTTATTATTAATTATAACAAAATAATGAATTATTACAAAATATAACGCTTTTATACACATGTTTTTATATTACATCATGTACAAGTTTTTATTTAATATAGAACATTTGGAAATTAATTTATAATAATCCTGAACAAAAATATTTTACTGAAAGTAATGAAATAGCATTAATAGTAAAACAATTAATAAAATTTAGTAATAAACACAAGAATTGAAGGAAATTATTCTCTTATTATAGTAGCTCTTGGTGGTTGTCTTCTAATTTCTTGTGATGTTTTATTTATTCTTGGATCTTCTAGAGTATTTTGGCTATTTTCAGATAATTGCAATTCAAGCGCAACGTTCATTTTCAAAACTTTAGAACAGTAGAAAACTACAATAAGAAAATTTTACACAGATGGCGCGCACGATAGCTTTAATTAGCATTAACCAAATTAAGGAGTATTAGGACATTTTCAACTGCAAAAAATTGAGTAAATTGAGTAAATTGCGCATATATACATACACTTTATAAGTTAAATTTGAATGCTAATTCACGTTATTCGGACATATACAAAGTATAGAATGAGTAGAATACGGCTAAAGAGTAAAGTTCCAGACATAACAACTTAAGTCCATGTTCCCGGAGAAACAACTTAACTTATGCTATTTACTCGTTCCTGCAAACGTAACCATATAATTCCTTTACTTATCAATATGATTAGAAAGGTATATTTTGACCCATTAAACAAGCATAGTATTGCGCTGTATCTCTTTAACTACGATCTTACAGATCAGTGCAAACATTAAAACCTGTTTTTATTGAAAAGCACAAAAAGTGGACTTAAGTGGTTATTCCGGGAGCCACATATATATACACACGTTATTACACCAGAATACCGCATAACATTTTTTTATATGTAACTTACCAATAATTTTGATGACCTCGGTAATTAGCTTTTGGAATTTTAAGACGAAAAACGTTAAAACTAAGTATAAAAACTGCAAATAAAACCGAGTCGCTCGCTTACGTAGTGATTTAAAGTTCAAACTAAATAACATCATAGGTTATATGACGCTACTAAGCTGATGTACCGTTACAATACGATAAGTTGAGCTGAGATTTTAAAATTCAAAAAGTTGACGACAACATTCGTAACACTCCTGTAGACAGATAAGTTTAAAAAAATATTCTGAAAAAAGTAGAACATATTGTAATACGTATGATGTACTTTAAAGTCTCATTGGTTAGATATAATTAAATCATAAAGTTATTGTCTAATAAATTCAGAATTACGCGAATTGTTCGATAGCGACATGCCACGGTAATTACTTTTAGGCTATACATATATTTTTTTTAAATATATAAATATATATATATATATATATATATATATATATATATATATATATATATATATATATATATATATATATATATATATATATATATATATATATATATATTTATATATATATAAAGTGTGTTAAAAATATAGCATAGTTGTCTTAGTTTTGTGTTTAACATGTTCAAATGCATCGTTTGTAAGAACTTCAAACGTTTACCAGACCGTAATAATATCTCCTATTTACTCAGTGTATTGGCAACACTAAAAATACCGTTTTTTTGACAATCACCCTTATATATATTGACGCATACATGTTCATGATATTATGCTGAAAAGTATTTGTTAATGTAGACTAATACTTGCCATATAAACTTATTATTATAAACTTTTTACATAATTAAATCTACCTTATAAAAAGTAGTATTGAAACGTATAAAGTTTGTATTCACAGATAAATAAGAAAGCTGAGCGAAGACAAAATTTATTATAAAATATACCACATTTACAGCAAGTTAATTACATTTATTGATCTCGTATATTACGTAACATAAGAAGCATTCCTAGATTTTTAAGCACAAATATGTAAAGTATTATACATAAGCTAGGTCGTCGGTATGAAATTTTGTAGGTGCATAAACGTAATATTCTAATTGACCTTTTCCACGTAGAAGCGGCTATTTACGATTGTTGTCTGCCCGATATCGAGGGAGAAACGCGACGTCCATAAAGCGAGTTATGGCCCGACTGCCATAAAAGGATAAGGCAGACATTTATCAGCTACGTAGAGGTAAGGCGCGTTTAATGCAAAAGAATCCTACACTCCACTACCGAGTTTGATGTATGCTGAAACTTATTATAAAGTTGATTATCGATAACCTTCAACTGTGAAATTCAAATAAAAACTTTTAACGCTTACTGAAAAACAAATGAATTATAATTATATAAAAAAAATGATCTTATCTAATAAATAGATTTCTGCAATATTTGTATTCAATATTCTACGACTGCGTACATAGAATATAAATATAATTTGTTTTAAATTAAAGGTTGTTTTCTGGGAACTAGTGAAAAGATTATAGTGAATTCGATAAAATGAATAAAACGTCAATCTACAGGCATTTTTATTCCGATTGATTGAAACTGTACTTTACAAAAGTAGCTGACATTGAAAAATGCTTTAAAGTGACAAGATAAAGTGTCTTGATTGTTCGAAAACCGTAAAGATTTATTATTTTGTTATTATCTTGCTGCCGATAAGCGGTTTTCTTCTTTCGTGCGATGAAAATGAAATTTTTCTTCCGGAATGGCACTTGTGATGTCGGCAAAACGCCTCTGTACAAAGGATCGGCCTGTGTGCGAGCCTACGCAACGTTTACGAGACGTCGATTATCACTTCTGACGGCCAGTTCGATGTTTTATTAGCGATAGTGAAAACGAGACCCTGGAGAGCAAACAATCGATATTCGTGCAATATTGTTTTCCATTTTATGAATTGCCTTTCTGTCACCTTGATGTACATACACTACACGTGAAACTAATACTTATGACATTCTCGATCTGAAATATGTTACATATATAGGTATTTGAAGTATAAAACATTTCGTTTTTTTTAAATAAATTTAATCGAATGATATTAAAAATATTAATTACTTATATGTACTGTACGATAGTAGAGTCTATGAATATTCAAATGTTTACTCAATATGTTTATCTTGATAAAATTATTTTCCATAAGATTCTAGGGATCCCTCCTTCATTTGTATTATCTTTTACGATTAATAATATCATAGATCAAAACTAAAGAGCTTGAATATATTTTAATAAATTAATGTTTGGAGCTATTTTAATTATTTAGTCATCAATATTTTCAAAAATTTTTTTCTAATTTATCTTACCTTAAAATAAATCACAATCTTTTGTAATAATAAATGTTTACATTTAAAAAAAAATTACAAAATTAAAGACTTAGTAATATAAAATAATATAGTATATAATACCTAATCAACTTTAAAATAATAAAAAACTAACTTTTGCAAACAAATTTTCCGTAAAACACGTTTAGCGATATATCACTACAAAAAAAGAGAATAATATCTGCATACAAATCTGAAGTACACTTTTGTCGCATAATTCGCATTCCGAAATGGAGAAACTTCTTTATCTCCTTTCCCCAGTATAAACGTCAGTACCCGTACACCACGACAAAAAGAAAAGCAAAGCTAAATAAAAGAACAAGAAAAAAAAAAGAGCAACACAAGAGATCGAAAGCAGAGTATATAACCTCCCTCTCCGTATTTTCGCCATTTCGTTCTCTCTCCCCTTGCACTCTCGTGTCCATTCGTCTCACTCGTACACATCTCCTGCTATATACACTCGCGCAAAGGTCCTGGTCCTGAAGCACAGACAGAGAAAGAGAGGGAGAGAGAGAGAGAGAGAGCAGCCCTCTCATCTCCCACTCCATCGTAGCAAGCCGTTCGGTCGTTACGGGCGCGCGCTCTCCGTCTTTACAAATTTTATATCATTTTTATGAGGCATAAAGTCGCCGAGAAGCCGACGGAGACAGCTCTCACCCAACCCAGAGAGAAAGAAAGAGAGAGAGAGAGAGAGAGAGAGAAATAAAGGTAGATACAGCGAGGTTAGAGAGAAAAAGACGAAGAGAGTGCGGCGGCAGAGCGAAGAGCGTGGGAGGACTCGGCGCAACGGGAAAGAAGAAGACTCCGCGTGTGGCGCGTACAGTGGCTGCTGCTGCCAAGTCGCGAGCTTCGGCGAAAAAAAGAGAAGGTAAAAAACACGAGCGAAAGACAGAGAGGAAGAGGGAGCTCGTCGAGAGCAAGAACAAAGAGGAGAGCCGAGGGAGACGGAGAGAGAAGAGAGAGGAGTAGAGATCTTCGAAAGTCACGTGGCTGGGCGGAGCGAAATTCGCCCTCTCGAGCTGCTTCTGCACGCAGTTTGTATATATATATATATGTATATATACACGAATACACTCGCGTACGCGTGTATGTGTACACGCGAACTCGAGGGGCCGTGTGCGCGTGCGAGGGTGGGGTAGTTCGGAGTTGTGACGCGAATGAGAGAGATAGAAGGGCAAAAAGGGTGAAATTCGCAAGGGACGGCGATGTCACCCCGAGGGGGGAAAGAAGAGAGTAACCCGTCGGATGAAGCTTCTACTGTTCTCTCTCTTTTTCTCTCTATCTGTGCCTTTTCGATTAGATATTTTGTTAGCCGCGATAAGGGGCTGCCGGGGAAATCCGGTTTACAGTTATTTCGCAAAATATTGGGGAGCGCCGCACCCCGCGCACGAAAATGATTCTTCCGAGAGATGAAGCATGCACGCCGAGTGCGTAAGCTCTACCTATGGTGTATGTGTGTGCGTCTACTGCATGATTGGGGTTTTCTTTTTTTGCTTTTTTGTTTAGCGGGTGGATTAATATTTGTTGGCTTTCTAATTTTTCGTGCTGATTTATATTTAGATGAGGGGATTAGAGCGAGATTAGGTGATAATTTATGGTGAGAAAATATGATTTCTAGACTTTGAGGTCGCTGAGATTATACCCCACCCTCAGAAAAGAAATATGACAACCTGTAATTGTATATTTTTATTAAACCGAGTAAGTAATGTACATACATTTTTCTTGAAACAACATTTCTTACTTGCAATTTATTATTTTATTATAGTTTCTCAACCTTCTTTCTAATTTTTGGAATGCACAAAGGGTTTTTACTTTCGTATGAACTATTTTTTATAGAAACTTTTAGTTGAACAAATTTTGAATGGCATAGTCTTGTTCTGGGGGTGCTATATATATATATATATATATATATATATATATATATATATATATATATATATATATATATATATATATATTATTTGCTATATACGTATATCTTCTAAATGCCAAGATGAATTCTCCCAAAATTTTACAATAATATTACATGTTTCAAAAAGTACAACCTCGACAAAATCCTCGAGGACACAGGAAATGGTTTCTGGTACCTAAAAATCATGCCTAGCATCCGTAGTTTCGTCTCATAGGCCCTTGGGGTCAACATATGACCTTTTGTATTCAAAATAAGCGTTATTTCAGTAAAAATGTACCTATACTTCGAATCACAACTCTGAAAGTTTTTTTGCTAGAGACATAATGCAATAAGATAAATAAAGTTTACTACAAGAGCTTTATATTAAGCTTTATTTCATATAAAAATATCATTTTATTGCAAATTTATGATCAATCAAAAAAGATGATGAAAACTGCTTGAAAATTGGAGGATTTTCAGCTCTTTAAATTGAGTAGTTTTTCATGAATTTTTCGTCATCGCTTTTGATTGTTCATAACTTTGCAACAAAATAATATTTTTATATCAAACAAAGTTTAAAATAAAGCTCTTGTAGTACTTTTTTATCTTATTACATTATTTCTCTAGCAAAAAAAATGCAGAGTTATGATTTGAAGTATAGGTACCATTTTTTACTGAAATAAGGCGTATTTAGAATACAAGAGGTCATATCTTGACCCCAAGGGTCTATGAGATGAAACTACGGGTGCTAGGCATCATTTTTAGTTATCATGAGAAACCACTTCCCAAAATCTTATCGAAAAACGTTTCCCGCAGGCCGTAGAATCTCCTTATTAGACAAACACTTGAAAAAAATACAGAACCTCAGTTATTTCCGAAACTTACTAATCAAATGAGCTGTGCGAAGAATTCGCGTAAAACATTTTACTTCAGTTGAGTTCTACAAAAATAATTTTTTTATTTTATTAAAAGTACTTTTCCTTAGAAACGTATGTATCTATAGAAAGACAACATTTTCACTAAGTATTAGTTAATTATGCGATAACATGCCTAAATACCACCAATTTTAGAGTTGGGTTATCATTATTCGTTTCCAAAACCACGATTTCTTTTTAAATTATGTTTTTGTGCATAATAGATGACTAACGATAACTAATCCAAACATTTTTGCAAGAGAAGATAGATGAAATAAACCTAGATAATTTAAAACTTTTTTATAAATATATGTTACTACAATCGTTATAATAAATAAAATAAATAACCATCAAACAATAAAGTATGTTGTCTCAAGTCTAATCAAAACCTATCAAAATCTTCTAGAGTGTGTAAGAATATTCCGGAGTACACCAAATGTTGAAGAAACATGTCGAATTGGCGTATCAGGTATACTATAATGACATATTTTGGCACACGAATGGTATACTGATGTTATGCTTTGGCAGACTTTGCCCAAGTAAATTGCAATGTGTAAATTGTGTATGCCTTCAGTGTGCCAAATGCACCAATTTGACATGTTTTCCCGATATTTTGCGCACTTAAACACACTTTGGCAGAAAAACAATTGCCACTAGGAGAAACGAAATATTTCTCAATACTATTAGGTGCCTAATTTATGTACAAATGACACTCATTAGGCAGTATAGGTATTTTCCGTTAATGAACGAATATAAACTCTAATCAGTTAAATCCAAGCACAACACGTCATATCAATACCTACGCATTCCCACGATTCACCTCCCTCCTCCTACTACCCCGCAAAACGACACGCATATTTATATCCACACGCATTTCCATGACGAAGAGGAAGCGAAGCACCTCGGTATACCATCGCGCGCCCGCAGACGCCACCCTTTCGTTTTCTCAGCTTTGACAAACGAGCGGCCTCGAGCCTCCCTTCGAGCCTCCTCGCTTGCGCGCTCGATTCCAGTCCATCAATTTTCAATCACAAAGAAGTCCTTCTCGCTCCTCTGCGCACCCGCGTGCCGCGCGATGCGCGCTTCTTCTCCAACTTTTTGCCTCCAGCCACCCACGCGCAGCGTGTTTTCTTCTTTTTTCGCGGCCGACTACGGAACGGTTTATAGACACGGGAGTATAATGCTCTTTCTGTGTATTGGAGAGGGGGTTTGAGGTGAATTGGAAATACTGGGCAATGGTATACAATGGTGCGAGGAGTATCGATGAAATTGTTATAAGTTTTTATCGGTTTAGAGTGAAATTGATGAACAAATTTGCAAGAACACAGATGGGAAAGGTATTAATAAGTGTAGATATAAATGTATTAAGGGCATTAATAAGATATTGACAGCTATTGATTCGTGTTTTAGATTTAAGACAAGCTTGGTTTATTACTTTTTACAATTTTTGTGACCATCAGAAATTAAATTGGAAATGAATCAGCACTTTTGACGATATAATTTTTATATAACTATAAACATTAAGCTTCAAGTAATGATAAACAAATGAAAAAGAAGTAAATGCTAGTTTATTATCCAAAATTTTCTTAATTAAATATTTTATCAATAAATCGAAGATTTTACAGACGTTTACCTATAAATGTATACTATTATATACATATCCCTAAGTATAATAAAAACTTTGTTTGCTCACGAACTAAACATTTATGTCTAATGCTAAGTCAATACATATTAATACCTTTTTAATACATATTGCAAGATACGAACTACGAGGGTTACTTAAATAAAGAGACTGAGGTTTCAGAGCACATGGGTTTCAAATTCCATATTTGTAACAAAGTTTTTCAACATTCATCGCACTGAACATATCTACATTTATGTGTAAATTTAGGTCTAGTGTAGGTATCACTATATTTTATTTAGCCATCTAAAATTATTTATAAAATTATATAGCATGGAGAATCTGTCTTTATCACCATGCTGCGCAAGGGAATGCATCAGACCTACTTTATAAAGTAGGTATACCTACTGATAAATTATATTAGAAAATTTCGTTTTACTCAAAAGATACGCATCAGAATAAAATTTTCTATTTTAGGGTATCTTTATTTACAGAAAATACATAGCGGAACATTTGAATTATTACCAGCAATTAATTACGTGGTTTTACTAATTTTCGATTGTGATAACAATTCGAGTGTTCCGCTATGTATTTTACGTAAATAAAGCGACCCTAAAAGGAAATTTGATTCTGTTTGTGAAATTTTGGATTACATTTATCGGCGGGTAAAGTAGATTTGACGCATCTCCTTAAGATTGGCGATGCAACAATTAAGCTAACATTTTATAAAGCATAAGTAAATTATTTAAATTGATAAGAAATCCTAAACCAGACAAATTTACACATTGTAACTCTATGTTCTGTTCAATAACCATTAAAAAACTTTGTAAATATGGATTTTGAAAACTTATGTCACTTGTATTACTGAATCATTATACGCTTATAGACAATAAGACCCCTGTTTACATTATCTCAATTGAAAGTCTATTTACCATCGTGTACAACTCGAATCTCTCGCGTAAAAAATGATGCAGAACCTCATGGAAACACCACGCACTAAATAAACTTCTGCATTCGCATAAAACTAGCATTGCTCAAAGTCGCCACGAGTTCGACGTATTTCATTATTAATGCACATCGAGTGGCGCATCCCACTGTCATGAGTATATACGGCGTATTGTAATGTTGCAATGATATATGATGATGCTCTCGCTCTGCGCGCGGGATAAATATAGTCTACTCCACTATTCCCTCTCTCTCTCTCGCGCGCGCGCTGAAAGAACCGAGAGAGAGAGAGAGAGAGAGAGAGAGAGAGAGAGAGAGAGCGAGCGATTGATGTGGATGCCGCCGTGGATTATCCGGGATAAAGAGTTCCGTGCAAGATAAGCAGTTTTTATTGTTGATAAACGCGTGCGCCTCGCGCGCGTGACTAATCCCAACGAAAGCGACCGCTCGGCAAATACTGAACGAGCGCATAGACACAACTGTGTGTACATGTGTCTGTATGTGTGTCTATGTTCCTTCATTTTCTTCAACGTTTTGCTGCTGGTGTGAAAACACGAGGGATATCATCACTGCAGTGCGACGCTATTTAACAGATATATGCAGATATTTTACGTATAGTCATTGCTAACAATATTTTACTCGATTTTCGTTTATGATTGTATATATGAAGCTTATAGCTCTGTATATTAAAAAAGTACTTATTTTTAATTGTTTTCTTGTCTGTAAAATTTATAAATACAAATATATCAAAGAATTTTTTTGAAAATAATATTTAAGTAAAAGATTGCAAAGTTAATCAATAGGTACAAAAAAGTGTAAATAAAATTTATAATATTCAAAATTTATTTTCCAAAGTTAGCATATAAGCATGTTTTTTCCTTCTTTTTTCATTAACTGACAAACATAAAAGTACATCGTAAAAGTATCCCACTTTATAAAACTCAAATTGCGTTCCAACAAACTCGATCGTAAAAATCGGAGCATTTCGTAAAATCCAATAAGAATCGACTGTCGAAATAGGGGTTCAAAGAGGTAAAAAAAAGGTCTTGCAAAACTTATAAGACCTTGAAGAAATCCCTCGTCTCTGGGAGGAAAAGGACAAAAAATATAAAGAGAGAGATGGAGGAAGAATGAGAAAAGGAGAGACAGACAGACTGGCAGACGTAGAGAGATGGATCACAGAGAGATAGAGATAGAGAAAGAGATATATAGATAAGGAGAGATATAAAGGAAAATATGTACGAAACAACTCTTCAACCATCCACGAAATTACTTCACTATAATGTAACGGAATTTACATTAATATGTCATATCCAACGACTCTTTTTTTAACTATCTTTCAGCGTGACCAATAAAAGTTTTATACCTAAATATGCGTCGTGTAGCAGAAATGCAAAAAATAAAATATCTTAATCTTACAGAATCTCTTTAATGCATACTATGCTATAGTATGATTGAACTTATTTTGAATGTGTACACCATGCTGCAACGGATTCTTTCAAAAATAATTTCAATATTAATGCTATGAAACTATGATCATATCAACTTTTTGCACTATAAAGTTAGGCACGTCTCAACTTCTATCTTGTGGAACTAAATGTGGAGTAAAATAGGCACCCGTGTACACTTTATAGCGTTAAATTAAAAAAACGCTCATAAGATATAATGGTGATAGTGTTAATATAAATATAAATACGTACGTGTTCATCATGTTGTATACGGACCTAAAAATCCCGTTTATGTTCTTAACATAAAATCAAATAAAAATCATTCATTTATATTTTAATCTATACAATTAATTAATAAGGTTGACATTATACAAAATATATATGAATAATTATAAAATATTAGTTTTCTCGGTAATTTATTTTGAATAATGCGATTCTTAGCAATGCAGTAACGCAACCACTAATATTTATTCATTTTTAGTAATTCCCAAATAAATGTAAATCTTTCCAATTATTCAAAAACTTACTATTCTCAACGCTCCAGCCACAATCCAAGCTATCAAAAGAAAATTCATTTTATACTCGTAAATATTTACAGCCCCCCTTTCTTCGGATAATCAAAAAAGTGAAGATACCAAAAAGTGACATCGCACCACGTACCTACATTATACATCCAGTTTGAGTCGAGCAGAGGGAGACAGGCGGCAAGCTGCATATAGCTATAGACGGAAGAGCAAGAGACCAGAGAGAGAGTGGGAGAGAGAGAGAAAGCTATCACAGCGCACCCCACTAGGTTGCCCCGGCGCGTGACGTCATGGCCAATGGGAGGTCCCAGGCGGGGCGGCGCCTCGACTCGAAGCGGCCATCATGGCACGACTGACTCTCTTTCTCTCTTTCTCTCTCCTCTCTCGCTCGGCGCGCGTCGAAGTTGCAGCAGCAGCAGCAGCACGGCTGCCGGAAGAGAGGAGCTCACTCTTGGCGATGCCTTGCTCTTGGCCTGGACTCCTTTCTCTCTTTCTATTTCTCGCTTTGGATTCTGTTGCTGATTGTTGATTGCTCGAAAGTCGCTGCGTGTCATTTTATCGCGTCGCGCGAGCGAGTTTCTTTTTTTAGGTACGGTTTTTGTTCTTCTATTTTGCGGAGGAGGTATTTTCGTGGTTCGATCGACTTTCTGTTACAGCGGCGCGCGGTTGATTAAGACTGCGATTGAGAGAAAGAGGGAGGGTGGAAGTTTACTTTTCTTGTTGCTGATCGCGTGATTCGTTTTCTCAG